>KN805398.1:408629-456269 GCA_000818945.1 Schizochytrium sp. CCTCC M209059
GCCCGCTCGCGCGGCTGCGGAGCCGGCGCGGGCCCAGGGCGGAGGAGGCGGCGGCGGTGGCGGCACCTTCGTATACAAACATACTTTCTTTCTTACTCTTTCTTACTCTTTCTTCCTTTTTCTTTCTTTCCTTTTCGATTCCTTTTCTCTCCTTTTCTTTCACCATGGTCATTCATTCTCTGCGAGTCTCTCTCTCTCTGCCTCTTTGCGGGTTGGTTACTTTCCTCGCCGGGAGCACTTGGAAGGGGCCCTTGCGTGCGTGCGTGCGTGCGTGCGTGCGTGCGTGTGGCCCGTGCGTGCCGCGCGATGAGATGGCGAGCGCGTCCACAGCTCTGGCGCCGCTCGCCGGGGCACCAAGCGCTGTCCGTGGGACCGGCCACCTCGGCCCAGCCTTCTGCGCCTCGGGCAACGACCAAGGGCATCCGACTATACAAGAGGGTAGTACGTAGAGTCGTCAGTTCGCTCGGTGACGAAGATCTTGTCTTTGTCTAGTAAAGCGAAAATTTCGCCAAAATTGGTTTGCCCATCCGCCCGATCCGAGTCATTGCGCACGGGACCCAAAGTGCTCGCGAGCTGCCAGTCAGAGCCTGCGTCGCGGGTGTAAACGGCGACGACCCCTTGCTTGGAATTGTAATTGTTATAGGCTGCGAACATGGTTGCACTGCGCCCCGTGGCGTGCATCGTGACTCTGGTCGTGTAGAATGCGATGTCTTCTCCCGTGCGATCGACGGTCCCGGGGACCATCGACCACTCGCCCACGTCGCTACGCACGTACGTTAGGGCCTTGTATCCCGTCGTGATCACAACGTACGGTCAATCGGTGATCAACGTGGGCAGTACGGAGCGCTCTGCCTCCAGCATGAAAACATGGCTGTCCACGGCCGCATATTCGCCGCCAGAGCGCTCGAAGCGGTGAAGAACAAACTCGTTTGCGTCATCGCCAGCTGGTACGACTGTGCCGTCGTCAGTCGGGTCTCGAAACCCGTAGATGAAGAGCGAGTCGTCCCCGGTGAGGGCAATGCCTTGGCCGAAATAAGAATTGAATCGCGGGCCGCCCGGGGAGATGAGCCGCTGCGAGAACTCCCAGAGCCCCGTAGCTTCAGAAAGCTCGAAGATTTGCACGTTGCCGCCGCGCTTGTAACCTTCGCAGACATATGCCTTGAGATTGCTGAGAGAACTACCACTTCGCGCAGACGCATTACTTCTGGCGCATCTGCACTTGTTGCCGCCGTCGTAGGAAAAGTAGAAGCTCTTGTATTCACCGCTACACACCATGCTGTTGTACTCGGGGGTGTCGCTATACGTACCCGTACATCCACACGCGTCCGCAAGCACCGAAGCTCGTTGCAGTCGCGGTCGCAGCTAAGCTGAAATGCACGCCTTCCAACAGACCGCAGCCCGATTTGTTCGTCTCGTCAATGGGACCAGCGCTGCCGCCGCTGTTTGACACCACGAACGTCCCTCCGCGCATATCAATTTTGTTCCCGAATTGCGTGGCATGCGGAGCTGGGTCGTGCGGTGCCAGTCGTTGGTGCAACGCGAACGTGTTGTCGATATCGTTCCACTTGAAAACATCGACCGACCCATGCGGGTAAGAATCCCCGCCGTAGCTTTGCACGAACAGCCAGTCGGCCGAGGCATGCATGCCCGAACCCCCCAATCGATGGTTTTCCTCCAAACCCAGCATCACGTGCGTGTCATTGGTCCATTCCAAGGCGGCCACGCCGTGCGCCAGCAAGGCCGTGGTCATGAAAAGCAATGCCTCGCGCATGGTTCGTGCCTCCTTGCGCGGGTCTATCTATGCTTTTGCTTATCAACTTATAATCTATCATTATGCGAGTCCCCCAGGGCCAGTTGGAAGAACCGAACGTCGTTTACCTAACGATGAAAAAGAGCTAAAGGGGAGAAAACGAGATTTCGAGTTTACAAAGTCGCCCGCATGCACGAGTACGTCGCCATGGGGAAGGTTGCGCAGTTGGTCATGCTGACAATGCGAGTCGGAGAGAAGTACGAGGCGCATGGTGGGTGGGTTGCGGGTTTGCATTCGGCAAATCGCGCGACCGTTGGTGGTTATAATATTAAAACAAACAGAGTACATGAATTTGAAAGAAAATAAATAAACAGAAAGAGAGCCACGTCAGGTTGTGCGGCGACCCCTCGTCTCGGAGCAAGAAAAGACGGCCTCGAACGCGGCAAGGTCCTTTTGCAAGTCTCGATGAGAAGCATTTGTTTTTGCCTGGGCAAAGTCAATGATGCGAATGGCGCCGGCGGCGTCCATGACAAAGTTGCGCAGCAGCACGTCGCGATGCGCTACACCGACCGCGTGCACCGCTGTAAGTGCAGCCAAGGCCTTGGTCCGAATGTCGTCGTTCAGGAGACTCGCATTGAGCGACTCGCCAGCATAGGTGGTGGCGACGATGAGGTCGTTGAAAATGTGGCGTCCGCCGTAGAGATACCAGGGTACGTGCGTGCCCCAAAGAGAGCGCAGCTGGGTGTATACATCCATCTCGTTCCAAAAGGCGAACTCGGCTTCGCGATTCACGTCGGTGGACTTTGAAGGAGTCATGACCTTGACGACAGTGTCGACTCCGCCCGTGTCCACGCGGATAGAGAATCCATACTGGCCTTCGGGGAACTGCTTGATAACGTCGAGGAGACCGCCAGCGTAGGGAAAGTGGAGGTCGCTCTTGAGCGGTAGCAGCTGGCGCAGTTCTTCCCGTTGCTCGTTCGACGCGTTGTTGACCATGTTGCGAGGCAAAGCGGTGCCACGCCGCCCTGTGCTGGACGTCGCTCCGGAGCCATCGCCATAGCCAAAGCGCTCGTAGATTTGAGTCCACTCGTAGGACCCGAGGCGAATGTTCATCTGGCAAATGGCCCGCAAATGGGCCTCGTCGAGGGCTAGGCGCGCCTGGTCAGTCGCGCTATGATGCAACATGCATGTGTAGGCGTATCGCGTGGACTCATCGCCAGCTCCCGCGGCGTGGAACGCGCGCGAAACGTAGAGGACGTTTTCTGGGTCGAGTTTGAAAAACCAGGTCTTGTCGGTGGTGGAGAGGACGCCGTACTTGCAGAAAGAGCGTAGCATGTAAACGTAAATTTGAATGATTGGGTAACGGAAACGCACAGAGCTTTCGCGGTCGGCGAAGCTCCCGCCCAGTTCCCAGTATTCGGTCAGGTCCTCGCAGGCCAATTCCCAGGCCCCATTCACCGTTTCTTTGGCCTCATCGAGGGACGCATTCGTTCCTTGCATCCAAGTTTGAGCCATCTGGGTGAGATCATCTTGAGTGAGGCCGTAGGGGAATTTCGCGGGCGACTTGTGCTCATGCACGAGGAAGCGCGCCCTGAAAGGGACATTCGGATCGGCGATACCAAAACGAATCCGCTCATTTGCATCTTGCGCCTTTATCGTCCATGTCAGGTCCACGCGGTGTCCGACGGCCGGCGCCTCGGGTTCTTTGTCGATGTCTAGAGGAGTCCATGAATTCGGTGACGTCGTGGCGTCATCTGAAATCACGTTTTCAAAGACCGGATATATGAACGTGTCATTGAGGCGAATAAATGCGACTTTCTCAGAAAGCGTTCGTACAGACTGGGTTGATGTCGCGAAAGGAATTGGCGATACCGGGACGTCGCCGAAGCCGACTGCCTGGCCGAAGGAGTTCCACCCAACTTCGTCCTCAAAATCTTGCCAGGCGAGCACGTTAGCAGGCAGTAAGTCGAGGCGAGCTTGAACGCCGCTCTGGGGCGCGAGGCCTCCGCGGCTCCGCGATGAGTACAGCGAGTTTCTTGCGTCGCCACTTGGGAGTGGCTGGTCGCCAAAGAAATCAGGCGACGCTTGCTCGATCAGTTGCATCCACGCGGCTCTCTCCGCGCCATATTTGTCGACCATTGCGGCGTCTAGCATCGGCGTGTCGAGGAGGACCTCGGCGAACGGTCGCGTGGCCGCCATCCTGCCCTCGTTCGCGCGCGCGCGTGCGTGCGTGCCTTTCCTCGTCTGTCTGCAGAAAATTCACTCGCTCGACTAGGTTAGAGTTACCTAGGTTGAGGTAAACTGGCCTATGCAGTTAGGTTAAGACGCCGCGCACACACCTATGCGTTACGGTTAAGCTGGGACTCGCGTTGAGCCCCGTTTTACTGCGCGCCAGAGCTCAAAGCAAACCTTTAACGTAGCACCAGAACAATTGCGATGGCGCGCCCGAAGGCCAGGACCGCCGTCGCAGGCAAATCAAAAGGCAGCAAGGTACAAACAGCTCGACGCCGCATGAGAAAGCCCGGGCCTACGCGGCGTCGCACGAGGCGTGTCACCAAACCGAGGACCCAAGCTACCAAGAGGGCAGTGAGTTCGAATGCGAACAGGCGCCGTGTCCTTGTACGTGAGAAGCCGCCTCCCCCTCCCGGACATCGCGACAGTATCGACGAATGTGCTTCCTATGGTGGCGCTAGCTCAGGCACAGATTTGGAGGACTTTGAGGCCATGTTGGAATACGCAGAGAATAATGAGTGCGATGTCGACCATTATTCTGCCTTTTTACAAGAGCAATGACAAGGATGGGTAATTCTAAGCAGTAAATAGCTCCGCATCTCCATTTGCCCTGTTTGCTGGTTGCGCATTCGATTGACCGACGCGGAGAAAGAGAGAAGGAGAGGGGCTACTTGATAACAGTAGGAAAAGGGCGTTGCACTTCCAAGCTCTTACGTGGTCAACGGATGGAGCGGAGATGGGCAACGCACTTCCCAAAACTAGTATCAACCAAGAATGGTACGGAGAACGGCCATGCACTTCCCATTACTTGCATTGGCTGAGAATGGCGCAAAAAGGAAAACTGCACTTCTACACCATGACGTCAACTATAAATAGCTCGGAGAGTGGCTGTGCACTTCTATTTACTCATGTAAGACAAGGAAGAACACAGAGAGGAATAAAGCACTTCCACACACTGCCGCGAACCAAAGATGATGCAGAGAGGAGAGCTGCGCTTCTCTACACTTACGCGATGCAAGAATGGCGCGGACTGATTGTTAGATCCACCTCCTATCAGTCACGCGATGCGAGGGTGGCGCAGGGTGGCGGCGGCCTCTTCCCATCCGTCAGTTATGCGATGCAGGGGTGGCGCAGAGCGGTGGTAGCTGCAAGGATGGCGCAGAGAGGAATGTTGCACTTCTGATCTTTAGTGTGCTGCAAAAATGAAGCAGAGAGGAGGGTTGCATTTATGAGCATTAGTGTGCTGCAAAGATGGGGCAAAAAGGAGTGTTGCACTTCCGAACACCAATGTGCTACAAAGATGGGGCAGAGACGAGTGGTGCACTTCTGAGCACTAAGATGATACAAAGATGGGGCAGAGAGGAGTGTTGCACTTTTGAGCTTTAGCAACAAAACGGCGACACGAGGTGAGACCGCAGAGCAAGCAACCTGAGCAAGCGAGCGAACCAAGCAACCTGAACAAGCGAGGGATCAAGCAAACATTGAGAAGAAACAACTTGAGAGTAACCAACCGCATGCAAGCAACATCAAAACAAAGCAGCCGAGCAATCAAGCAAAGAAACCAGCAAGCAAGCTGGGCCGATTCTTCGTGGCCAAATAAGACCGACTTGTTGCAAGCACCAAAGCAAGCAAGTCTTGAACATGTGCTCGAAGACCTCTGGATAACATGAGACTAATTCCAGCGAAAGCCGCGAGGACCAGAGTAAACAGAAACTGGGCTCGACAAGCGATCTTGGATTTGGATCATTTAACAAATAATAAATTGCCCAACACGAGCGATACACCACTTTTTTGATCTTCTCGAAAGTTGCTGAAGAATACGCTATTTGCAAAAACCAAAGAGGCTGATATCCGGTTTGTGTGAAATCCCTGAAAAACCTCGGTTTTGGCTATTTCTAAGCGAGTACAACCGTGTCATGCCGAAGACTGCGATGGGAGTGGCTTAAATTCTTTTTGGATCATTTACAAGTAATAAATTATGCAACACGAGCGAACACGAGACTGATTTCTGAGCACGTACAGCCGTGTCATGACGAGGACTGCGATTGGAGTTGTACCGTCACAGAGAGAAGACGGCGTTGTACTATGCGAAGCCGGTCGTTCAAGCTGGCGAGACGCGTCCGTGTCTCTCTCAACTTTTCTGCGCGAGCCTCGAGACTCGGCGCAAGCGGCGAGTCTTCCGAAGCAAAGCCCTGTAACATTCGATCTACCTCACGGATCTTGGCAAGCAGAGCCTCCTGGCTAGCCGCAACTGCATACGCTTGCTTGTCACATGCCTCGACCATCGGAAGAAATTGCTTCACCATGCCCTGCGCAAGTCAATCATTTTCGTCAATTTCAGAATGCACGTCGCGAGTGTTTGACAATTCTCACCTACCGTCACAAAGTCGTGCTCTAGCTCGCCTGCTTTTCGCGCGCTTTCCTCCTGAGAAGCTTCTGCATCGCTGTCAACGTTCTTTGTCGAGTTGCTTTCACTTTTGTAAGCCTTTACCTCTTCATCGCGGCAACGAGTCTCGTTATCATCGACACTCTTGCTAGCGCTTTCCGATTCCATCGTCGTGAGCAAGCTGTCGGGTCTGCCTCACAGGCTGTCTGCCTACGCGTCCCCGCGCCTCCGCGTCTGCACGCACGCAAACAAGCACGCTCTTGGCCAAGCCGAATCTTTCTGCTCGAGCTGACTTTCCGCACAGATAAGAGTTTACGCGGCGGCGCCACCTCCACACAGGCAGGATTCCTGCTCTCCTTCCTGAACGCGTTTGGCGTCGTAGCGCCTGCCGCGCGCCAGCCGCGCCTTGAGCGCTGCTGCTGCTGCTGCAGCTGCTGCTGCTGCTACTGCTGTTGTGTCAATTGAATTTGCTCCGGAAGTTGAAGTTCTCTCTTTTCTTTCTTTTTGCGTCGTGCGAGGCAAGGCAATCTAGCCGAAAATCTGCAATCGTAGTCGCAACGCGGATGCAGCATCGTTGCGCTGCGCAGAGGGACACCGCGATTGCTCGCTCGCTCGCTGACGGAATCTTAGCAGCAAAAGTAGCACAACAGTAGAGCGGCAGCACAAGGTCAATCGTCAGTCAGACAGACCCGGTCCATCGGGTAAATCGGTAAAAATTTTCGGGAAAGGGCCCTAGGTGGACAGGACTGGAATTGAGGAATCTCCGGAATCCTCCGAGCCTTGCACAAGCAGGCAAGAGATCTCCAGTGGGATCGCGATGCAACCGCCAGAGTTTTGGGAGCTGCGGCAGCAGAGCTAGAACAGCAACGACCGCGGACTCGGGCGGCGTGCACGGGGCGGGCGAGCGGCCGAGACCATCGCAAGGCGCAGCGCGCGCACATCGTGTTGTAACGTCAAACAGCTCGGCCCACCCGAGCGAGTATACGACCTTCGAGCCCTTCGAGGACGCACGGAACGCCCAAACAGCAATCTCAGGGTCTTGGACCGCGGCAAACTGCCGCCATAGACCAAGCAAACCGTCGCGTAACACCACCACCGCCACCACAAACACGACAGGGATACAAGGAAGATGTTCATCAAGGAGATCATCGTCGATGGATTCAAGTCGTACGCAAATCGCACCGTTGTACCGGACTTTGATCCGCAGTTCAATGCCATCACCGGTCTGAACGGCAGCGGCAAGTCAAACATCCTGGACTCCATTTGCTTCGTGCTTGGCATCACCCAACTGAGCCAGGTCCGCGTTGCAAACCTTCAGGGCCTTGTGTACAAGCAGGGCCAATCGGGTGTCACCAAAGCAAGTGTCTCCATCGTCTTCAACAATGCTGACCGGGAGCGCGCCCCCGTCGGGTACGAGAATGACAACGAAATCACGGTCACCCGTCAGGTTGTCATCGGAGGCCGCAACAAATATCTCATCAACGGTCGCAGCGTGCAGGCCAAAGAAGTCCAGAACCTCTTTCATTCCGTGCAGTTGAATGTCAACAATCCACATTTTCTCATCATGCAAGGACGCATCACAAAGGTTCTCAACATGAAACCGCCCGAGATCCTCGGCATGATTGAGGAGGCTGTTGGAACGCGCATGTACGAGTCCAAGAAAGCGGATGCACAACGGAAAATGGAGCAAAAGCAGACCAAAGTCGACGAGATTGAAACCCTCCTTGCAGAGGAAATCACTCCCAAGCTTGACAAGCTTCGTAACGAAAAGCAGTCGTACCTGAAATGGGCCAGTCAGAACACCGAAATCGAGCGTCTGCAGCGCTTTTGCGTTGCCCATCGCTACTACGAGTGTGTTAAACTCGTCACGGACGCCGATGCGCACGAGAGCACTCTCACGAATCAGATTCAGGCGCTCGAGACCGAAATGAACGATATGCGAGCCTCTCTCGAGGACATGCGCGAGAGCGAGGCCGCAATCGGAGGTGAGGCTGTAAAGAAGCTTGAGAAGCGCGTCGAAAAGCTCGCGGCTCGTGAAGACGAGGCTTCCAAGGTCCTCGTCAAGGGCACCTCGCGTTTCGAGAACGTCAAGACCAAGCAGGCCAAGCTCCAGGCCAAGCAACAGTCCATGATCGACCAGCGAGCTGCCTTCGCCGACCTACGCGTCGCGGCGCGCACTCGCATTGATCAGGCCAAGAGGGCGCTCGAAGCCGAGGCGGCCAACTACGCTGCCGCCAAACGGACTCTCAGCAATGCGCAGCTCGCCCTGCAGGCCGCCAACGCAGGCCTCGACAACAGCGCCGTCGATGGCGAAGATGGCGACGCCCAGCAACTCACCATGGAAGAAAAGCTCGTCGGTCTGCGAAGCGCCGCCGAGGCCGCCGCAACAGAGGTCACGCAGCAAAAGATGAAGCTGGACCACGCCAAGAAAGACCTCAAGGCCGTCGCTGCCCAGGTCAAGAAGGCGAAGTCTGCCAATTCCAAGTCCCAGAATGAGCTCGAAAAGTACACGCGTGCCGTTGCGGCTCTCGAGGCAGATTTAGCCGCCATTGACTACAACCCTGAAGCCGCCGCGGACCTCGAGGCCGGTCTCGAGGCCAAGTCCAATGAACTCGTCGAGGCCAAGGACAAGGCAGAACAGCTTGCAGCCCAGCTCACGGCCTTTGACTTTGAGTACGCCAACCCTTCAGCGGACTTTGACCGCTCCAAGGTAAAGGGCACTGTGGCTAGCCTCATTGATGTCCCGGACAAGTCGCATGCCCCAGCGCTTGAGGTCGTCGCGGGAGGAAAGCTCTTCCAGGTCGTCGTGGACGCGGTGGATACTGGCAAGGCCCTTCTCGACAAGGGCAAGCTTAAGCGTCGCGTCACCATCATTCCCCTTGACAAGGTTGCCGCGAAACCAATCGCGGAGTCCAAGCTCCAGGCCGCAGGCGAGATTGCTGCCGAGCGCAACGGTACTGCACAAAGCGCTCTGTCTCTGGTTGGCTTCGATGACGAGGTTGCGCGCGCCATGGAATACGTCTTCGGCACCACCTTGGTGTGCGACTCCCTTACCACGGCGCGGTCAGTCACCTTCGACAAGCGAGTCAGTGTCAAGAGCGTGACGCTCGACGGCGATGCCTTTGATCCCCAGGGTACCCTCTCGGGTGGATCTCGCTCTACTCGCGGCTCTGCGCTTGCCCAACTCCAACGCTTGCGCGAGTTTCGCGCTCAGGTGGCTAGTGCAGAAAGGGAAATTGCAGATGGCAAGCGTAAACTCGCAGGCTGGACTGCCTCTGCCAAGGCATACGCCAAGGCATCCTCCAAGCTCGACCTCGCCCGCCACGAACTCGGCCTCGTCAAGGAGCGCATTGGGTCTACCCCGTTTGCACAGCTCTTGCAAAAGCAAGAGGGCCTCGAGACGACTCTCTCAACCCTCACGGAGGGCATTGCGGCTGCAGGTGAACGTCGGGAAAAGGCGCTCGCCGATGCCGCAGCCATGGAGGAGGAAATGAAAGACATGGAGGCTGCGCGCAGCAATCTCATCACAAAGGCGCAAAACGCCCTGCAGCAAGCTAAAGATCAGTTTTCCGCCGCAGAGGGCCAGTACCAAAAAGCACAAGGTGCCGCTGATAGCGCCGAGCTCGCTCTCGAGGATCTTGACAAGGAGGAAGCCTCCATGGAGGAATCTCTTCTTGCCTCGCAGACGCAGACCTCCGATGGGCAGGAGGAGCTCGATGCTCTCGAGGCCGATGTTAATCAGCACAAGGAGGCCCATCAAGAAGCCCTCGCGGCGCTCGAGGCGTGCCGCGCAGAACTCGATGCCTGCCGCGCAGAACTTGGAAAAATTGCCAAGTCTCGGGCTAAGACTGAGGACCGCATGCAGGCCTGCGAGCTCAAGATCAAGGAGCTCGAGAGCGACAAGAAGCGCATTGACGTCAATTCGCGCGATGCGGCTCGCGAAGGGAAACATCTCAGGGCCAAGAACCCCTGGATCGCTTCCGAGGAGCAATTCTTCGGCAAGCCGCACACCGATTACGACTTTACGGCTCGCAATCCGTCGCAGGCGAAGAAACGTCTGGCCGAGCTCGACGCTGCGCAAAACAAAATGTCGCGCAACGTCAACAAAAAAGTCATGGGTATGATTGACAAGGCCGAGCAAGAGTACGAGGATCTCAATCGCAAACGCACCATCATCGAGAAGGACCGCAAAACCATTGAGCGTGTCATCAAGGATCTTGACACCAAGGCTGAGCAGGCTCTGCAAACCTCTTGGGAAAAGGTTAATGCCGACTTTGGATCGATCTTTTCGACCCTCTTGCCAGGCACCCAAGCCAAGCTCGAGCCCCCTGAGGGCGGCACGATCCGCGAAGGCCTGGAAGTGCGCGTGGCCTTTGGCGAGACATGGAAAAAGTCGCTCACCGAGCTCAGTGGCGGCCAGCGCTCCCTGCTCGCGCTTTCGCTCATCCTCGCGCTCCTGCTCTTTAAGCCGGCCCCCATGTACATTCTCGATGAGGTCGATGCCGCGCTCGATCTTTCGCACACTCAGAACATCGGCCAGATGTTGCGCACGCACTTTGCCCATTCCCAGTTCATCGTTGTTTCTCTCAAGGAGGGCATGTTCAACAATGCCAACGTGATCTTTCGCACAAAGTTCGTAGATGGCGTCTCTACCGTCACACGCACCTCCAACAAGGACCACATTAAGCGTCTCAAGTATGAAGAAAAGACCGCTGCTGCAAACAAGCGCGCTGACAAGCTCGAAAAGTCCAAGAAGCGTTCTCGAGCTGATCAAAACATTGCCGTCAATCAGTAGAAAGCGGCAGCAGCAAGAGAGCAAGCAAGGGCGAATCTTCACATCCGCCGCCGCCGCCGCCGCAAAGAGTCCACTACTGTGCTCTATGCAGAGCGTCATGATTTGCATTGCCCCTGAAGTGAACCTCGATGTTGACATTTCCAGTTTCTTTTCTCTTCTTTCTTCTACTTGCATCTTCCTTCAGGAGGAAAGGATATTATTCAAAAGTCCTTCGTCCGTACCTTCTGCGCCTCGAGCGCGAATGCCATGGTAGTATTTCGAAACGATGTGGTAAAATCTTACTGGTATTCTTTTTCTCTACGTGATCAGACCCCGACGAGCGGAGCAAGCTGACTACAGCATGTCGCTTCTCGAGAGTTGACGACGATGACTGCGGCTCCGAGGCAAGTCAAAGTGGTCCGTTTGGGGCGAAACAAGGTCGCCGCCATTCTTGCGGATTCGAAAACTCTTGTTCAGCTTCTTGAAAAAACCCTTTTCACTGCGAAGCGGCGTGTGTCGAAGTCCAAGATCCCGTGCGCTCGCATGGGCACGATTGAAGAGGCTGAGGTTCGGGACATCCGAAGGGACCGGCGGCGGCGGGAGAATGCCGATCATAGGGGGTGTCGAGAAGTTCGACGCCGGCGTCTTGTACACAAAATTTCGGAGGGAGCTTCTGTTGCTGCGACTACTGCGACTGCTACGGCTGCTGCGACTGCTGCGGCTACTTTGGCTGCTGGAACCACTACGCGAGCTCCTTCCACTTTGGTGACTGCGACCACTTCGGTGACTGCGACCACTTCTGTGACTGCGACCACTTCGCACACTCTCGGTGCCTTCTTCGCTTACAGGGCTCTGCGCGCTTCTCGCGCTGGGAGGTTCCTCGTCCTCTTGCTGATTGTTAAGGAGCTCGCCAGCTTCGTTGCTGCGATGGCTTTCTCCAGTTTCGGGGCTCTTTTCCTCCTCATCCTCGACCCGACGATCTATGTTTTCGGTCTCGGGGCCATTTGACGTCGAAGAGATGGGACGAGCCGATCCAGCCTCCGACGCGTGGCAATCGTCAACGTCGTAGTCCAGCTCATCATCGTGAACAATGCGAGTCGGAGGCACATGGGGATTTGGCGCAGGGCGTCTTGGCTTGCTACGTCGACTGCCGGTGCTGCTGTAGCCACTAGAGCCCGTGGCCGGCGTATTGCTGGGCACTTCGAGAATTTGATCTTGAAAGTGAGTGTGCCGAGAGGTCTGTTGATGCGTCAGAGGGAAGCCGGCTGCAGCCGCAGCGTTGGCCGCTGAAGACATGCGGATGTCTTGCATGCGATGCGGACGCGCTCGCTTCTGCTGCATGAGCTGATCTGCACGCCACCAACGCTGCAAGGCAGCGACGCACTGGTCACGGACCTGGCGGTTCGCCGTTCGAAAGGTCACGAGCGAGAAGCCTTTGCGCGCAATGGAAAAAGTACGCCCAGAGTTGTCATTCTGAACAGCGGCAATGTGCTTGATGTGACGTCTGCGGAGCGCTTTGCCCTCGCGGCGACCAGGTTTCGTCCACTGGATTTCATGTTCGGTTGTGCGAAGAACGCGCGCGCCTCCGTTGGGTCCCATCCCGACCTTTTGCACGTAGACGCCCTGGCGAAAGCACGCATCCGAGGCGGCCTCAACGCGCGAAGAAAGTTGAGTCTCGACACTTTCCTTGAATCCAGCCGTGGCTCCGGAAAGCGCGCGTGTGATAGCGACAAATTGGTTCTCCTCGCGGCGCTGCCAGCTCATGGACTCTCCCATGTCGCACAAGAGGTCCTGGGCCTGAACGCG
The DNA here is from genome assembly GCA_000818945.1 of Schizochytrium sp. CCTCC M209059. Classification (NCBI taxonomy): domain Eukaryota; class Bigyra; order Thraustochytrida; family Thraustochytriidae; genus Schizochytrium; species Schizochytrium sp. CCTCC M209059. The sequence continues at coordinate 421,578 of KN805398.1, forward strand.
CGCCGTTTTTTGGGACTTTAGCGAGTTTTCGAGACAGCGTCGTACCGCCTTGGAAAACAGCGTCGTAGCCATGTCGGTGCGACCCGCTTCGCAGCTAATCTCCACGAGGCTTTGCAGGGCCGCAAGGCTCGTGGGGATGCCGATCATGAGCGTCTCAATCGCTGTTTTGGTGACACTTTCAAGGAGGGAGCCCTTCGGGGGGGGGTCGTCAAAAGTAAGGCCGGTACTAACAACCTGAAAAGGAATGCTCGACGCGGAAACAAGCTCCGTGTGCACGTCGGCAGGGGGCTCTGCATGTTTGGCACTCTCTTTGGTCAGTTTCGTGAGATGATCGTGTAGATCATGCATGACCTCTGCGCCGAGACGCTCTGCCAGAACAAGCATTTTGTAGCAGGTACGAATATCTTCGGCGATGTCTTCTTCGGCGAGGTTTCCCTTTTGGTGAAACTTGGCGTTCATGAGCGGTACAAAGTGGTCGCGAAAGACGCTGCCAAAGACGGCTTCAAAGTTTTCCTGAAAAACAGGCTCGGTCTCTCCCTCTTTGCCACCGAGAACAGGAGCGCGCAGCTTGCCGAGATCAACAGTCATGAGCTCCCGTTCGATAGCACTGTCGCCACCGATCCCAGCTGCGCCGCCATCACTCTCGGCCGCATCGCGCAGGAGCTTGACTTTACTCCAGGGAACATGAATAGCTGCAAAGTGCATCCATGCATGCTCTTGGCCGTGAAAGACAATGCGTACGTTCGCTCCAACTCTTCCAAGCTCGGACTTGGGGTCGTGCGGCTTTGGCCCTTTTTTGGTGAGCAGCTTGGACACATATTGAGACTGCATCGTGTCTGCAGATGGGGTTCTGTCGACCGCAGACCTGCTCGAGGCGTGCACACTTCGCGACGAGCGCGTCAAATGCCGGCTGCTAGTACCAGTGGCATCGCCACGGCCAAAGGCGTACTGACGTTCGGCATGTCTGGTCGTGTGATGCTGGGCAGCCTGGTGATAGTGTTCGAGATGACTAGTGAATTCCGGGGGCATTTGCAGACTTTGGTCCTGCTGACGGTGGGACGCGCTCTGGTAGCGATACTGATTCGGCTTGGGGATCGGCTTTCTGTTGGCAGGCGAATTCGCAAAGCGTTCTGCTAGCTTTTTCACCATTCCCGGTGTCTTTGCTGCGAGGTCCCGAGAGCTCGTCTCGGTGGAAGCGAGCCGATCGACAGGAAAAGAGGGGTCATTGGCTTCTTGCCACGCCTGTTCCAGGGGTGTCATGGGCATTCCGTCTCTTGCATATTTTTCTTCGCCGTCATCGTGTTGCCGAATCAGCTCTTCATCGTCCATGAGTTTGCGCTCGCCAGCACCAGTATGCATCAGGTGGCTTTGCGAACCCCGCGGAGGACGAATAGGTGTCGCTTTGATGCTGCTTGCAGTTTTGCTGACGGACTTGGCTCCCGCTGCAGATGCCTTGCCAGCGGTCTCCCATGGCAAATTTTGGACGGTCTTGGAATCGAAGGTCTCGCTCTCAATCTCGCGATGACGGTTCCCAAGGCAGGTATCCGCGCCGCCGCCGCGTCTGGACCCAGCATGAAAGGGCGTTTGGTGTTCGTCAAGCGCTCCTCGGCCCTGTGGCGGCGCTGTTTTCGCCAAGAAGACGTCGTCGTGGCCTTCTTGTACGGTCTTGCGCGCCATTGCCCAGCCTCCAAAGTCTGTAGACATCTCTGTTATGTTCTCTCTTTCTCTGTCGATCTGTCTCGCGCTACCCTGCCGTGCCCTGCCGTGCCCTGCACGGTTAAGCCGCGATGCAGCTTTACGCCGTCGACTTTGTCGAGTGCTTGAGAGCGGTCGTCTAGTGCTTGATGCGCGTCAGGCGAGAGCGCTTTCTCGTCTGCGTGACCGGCAGGGTTGAAGCAGTCCGCTGGGGTCAGCCCTCTGCAGGCAGGCAGGTTCACAGGCACGCAGGGTGACAGGCACGCAGCCTCGCGCAGTTCGTTCTGCTCTCTACGCGCGAGGCCAGCAGCTGCGGCCAGCAGCTCGCGTGTCTGCTCCGACGTCAGCCGGCTTCGACCTCTGTTTTCTTGTATTTTCCGGCTGCTCTTGCCACGACACCAAGACAGACGCTCGGACGCCCTCGCTCGGCCTCTCGCAAATTCCCTCGGACGTCCGAGTCAGCGAGTAGGCGAGAAGGCAGGAGGCTGAGAGGGCAGAGAAGGCGGAAACGAGGCTCGGCGGGCCCCGGCGCGTGGGCGACGTTTCTTGCCCCAGGCAGTACACACCTCACTTCGACGTGTGTCCTAAAACGGTGCGCACGGGGACACTGGCTCGCTGGGCATCGCTGCAGCGAGCTTAACAGTTGTCCACTGCAAGGGAAGGGGGTTCGCGGCGCGCGGCGTGCGCGGGGAGAAGGATGTCGCCCATGTACATGGACTCGGCGCAGGCTTTTCTGGAGCACGCGCCGCGGACCTTGCTTCGCGAGGACGCAAAGCGTGCGACCAAGCGGACCGACAACCAGCAACGGCCGCGCTGGCGTAATGCTGGTGCTCTGCGTTCGCCGGGGTCGGCGGTAACGACGACAAAGACGAAGACGGAGGTGGGGACGCGGAGCACGGCAAACTGTTCAAAAGAACAAGGCAAAACGTCGTATAGTGGAGAGCGCCTCTCCACGGCGCAGGCGAAGGAAATTCACCAGGAAGCGATGCGTGTGGCCAAAGCAACTTCAACCTTGAACAAGGAGATCTTGCACTTTTCCGAGGATCTGCATGTGTCTCGAGCCCTATTGCGGGCTCAGCTGGCTTCGATTCGCGAGAAGCTGACGGCCTTGACATGAAAGAAAGGAGAACTTTTATCATATACATTGGAAGTACGGAAATGCGGTGATGTCGGGCCGATTTGTTCGCAGGTGCAGACGAGAGTGATTTGCAGATAAGAAAACGTCCTGCAAAAAAAAGGAATGTAAAAAAATAATAAGAAAGGATTTAGGTTTTCGACCTGGACCCTCCCTACCTGAACAAAAATCAACAACACCAGACCGCCAGACGAAACGAGACTCTGTTGTCTTGAGCGACTGACTACCTACAGCGGATTTCCCCGCGATTTTTTTTCTTTTGGCCTCCTGTCCGAGCACTCCTTCTTTCTCTCCAACGGTTCAGCTGTCTGAACTGTTGGCTGATTTTAGAAGTCGGCCATGTTGAAGGCCTCAAGGCTTTTCGGATCGACGATGCCATCAGTGAGCCCAACCTCGGAAACATAAGCACAAGGAATAATTCCCATTCGACCGTCTGGGGCGCGGGCTTCCCACCATTCATCGTATTTGAGAAGCCCGAGCAGCTCGGTGCCAGAAGTTGCGTCGAGCTCGTCGTCATTTTCGGCATCAAAGTCAAAAATAACGACCAAGTTCATGCCTTGGAGCTCCAGTGTTCGCTGCTCGGGAAGCTCTTGACGGACTGGAAGATCTGGGACAGCTGGCTTTGCGTATGCCATGTAGGTATCCATGGAGATGACACCTCGGACCTGCTTGGTGTCCTTGTCCTTGTCTCGTCGCACGATGAAAAAAACTGAGACAAGAACGAGGAGAACAAAGGAACCGCCCGTGGCACCTCCAATGGCGATAATGGGCACTTCCGATTCACTGCTGCTACTTGTAGCATTGGTTGGGGACAGCGTTGGTCGCAACGTCGCATCTGCAGGGTGACGGCCACAACTCGTCAGTATGCTTGTTGTAGAGGAACAGGACTCCTAGTGAATTGGAATCAGAGACAAGGAAAATAAGAAACGTACCTGTCGGAGAGGGTGTCGGGGCGTCTGTGGTTTTCATGAGGCAGCTAAAGGCATCTGTGAAAACAATTTGCGTGCAGTACTCGCTGGGTGTGCAATAGCGCGAGTTGCCCTACCCAAGTCAAATCAAGTCAAGTTAAATAGATAATCACAGGTCAAAAAGGTTAGTGAAGAGGAGCCCGAGCTTTTACCTTCCGGCTGACCTGACGGCCATTTCCATTTCTTTCCGGCTGACGGCCATCTATGGCCAGACTTACATCTTCCAAGCAGTCAGAATCCTTGGTGACCTCCTTGACATTGCAGTTATTGACGCCTCCCCACGCGTAGACGCAGAATCGGTGCGGTTCGCAGCCGCTCCGTTCGCCCTCGGGCGGGTCATCCGTACACGACCCGCCTGGGCACTCGCACATGGTGCTGTTCTTAGGGATCTCGCGGCACTCCTCGGCGGGAATGGCAGCCCAGTTCGCCCAATAGCAGTCATCCGTGGCCTCGCAGGTCAACTCGTCGCCAATGTCCCCGCACCCTGCGGCGGCGCCTCCTCGCGCAAGCAGCACGAGCGCCGCGACGGCGGCCACGGCTGCGCGGCGCCACGCGAGGCCCTTCATCATCCCGCGCGCCGTGCTCCTCGAGCGCTCGCGCGTGCGTGCGTGAGTGAGTGGGACGCGCCAGTCCAAGGAGGGGCTCCTCGCGCAGGCCAGGCTCGCTCACGCGCGCACCTTCGAGCTCTGCGCGGCGGGCCTCGGCCGCCGCTCTGCGGCTCTGCCCTCTTCCCCGCTCCGCTCCGCTCTGCTTTGCTTTGCTCTGCCCTGCTTGCTTTGCTCTGCTCGGGGCGCGGCGCGGGGAAGTAAAGCGCTTAGGGCGCGCGGTCTGTCTCTAGGGGTTTCCAGTCTGCGCGAGCTGGGCGGCGCGTAGGAGGGGGCTAGTGCGTGGCTAGGCCAGGCGCGGCCGAGGCGTGCACGTGCCGCCCGGACCGGAAAGGGGAGGGAAGGGAAGATGCAAATGGAGCATCGTTTTGCTTGGCTGGGGAGAAGGAGGAGGACGAGGAGGGCGGAGCAAAGGGTCGCGCGCGCGAGAGAGAGAGAGAGAGAGTGCGAGATTGTGGGCATGCAAATTGGTTCTACAAGCACAACTAACTACCTTGGCGGAGTAGTATAAGTCAAGAAGCCAAGTTCGCGCAATGGCGACCACGTCTGCCCGACCAAGCACGCACGATTCAACCGTGACAGCACCAGACCATTCAAGCAGTCCCCATTCAAATGTACAACCGATCTACATCGCCGCCGCTCCACGTGTCTACGTTGGCGAGCTGTGCCACCGATGCGACGGGCATTGCCTCGCCTGCCGTGATGCAAGTGCAGAAAAGGCCCCGCTTGCAAGAGCGGAATCGCCGCGCGGCAAGAGGTCTATAACCAATCACCCAGGCAGTCCAGGCAGGGCGACCCCAGGCAGGCAGGCAGGCAGGCAGGCAGGCAGGCAGGCAGCAGACAGCGAGGGCTCCCACTTGCACTCAGAAAGACCGACAAGGCAGAGACGGGCTGATGACAGACACACAGACATACGTAGTACAGACAAAAAGACGACAAGACAGACGACAAGACAGACGACAAGGCAGACAGACAAAAAGACAGACAAAAAGACAAAAAGAGGGACAAAAGACAGGCAAAAAGAGAGACAAAAAGGCAAAAAGACAGGCAAAAAGAGAGAGAGACAAAACAAAAAGACAGACAGACAGACAGACAGACAGCGCGGCCGACGCCGCGCCAGAGCGCCATCGCGCGCGGGCAGGAGGCAGGCGCGCGGGCAGGCGGGTAGAGGGAGCGGAGAGAGCGTTTGCGGGCCTGGGCTTGGGCCTGGGCAAAAAGCATCGCGCGCCATGAACTCGGCCTCGACGTCGCGCGAGGGCGAGGGCGAGGGCGACGCGGACGCGCAGAAGGAGGCAGCGGCGGCGGCGGAGGCGGCGGCGGAGGCGACGGCGCAGGCCGCCCCAGCCCCGCCGCAGACGCCGCCCGCGGAGGGAGGAGGAGGAGGAGGCTTTCACGAGGAAGACGAACGCCAACACCTCCTCCAACCCCAGGGACAGCGTCGGCGACGAGGAGGAGAAAAAGGAGAGGGAGAGGGAGAATGAGAAGACACAGGATCACGGGAGCCGGGCCCCATCGCTCGCCACACACGCTGGCGAAGCTAATCCGTCCGAGGCCGGCCCAGGCGCGGATACGAGGGTGACAACGCCGAGCAAGTTGGGCGCGAACCCGCCCCGGCCCGATGCTGGAACCGGCAGCAAAGTTGCACGTCCAGGCGCAAACAACGCCCAACACCTCGCTGGCCGCTCGCCGCACTCGAAACGCTCCCCATCGCAGACTGGGCGAAGCGGACGAAGCGGATCTCTGCGCGGATCAGCAAAGAAATGCATTGCCAACTTTATGGTCGGCAAGCTACTCGGAGAAGGCGCGTACGCGCGAGTGCACGTGTGCAAGCTCAAGTCGTCCAATGAGCTTTACGCCGTCAAGGTCATGGAAAAACGATTCATTGTAAAGGAGGGCAAGGTCAACTTTGTCAACATGGAAAAGAAGGTGCTCAGTCTCGTCGATCATGCGCTCATCGCCAAGCTGTACTTTTCCTTCCATGACTCCCGATACCTCTACTTGGTCATTGATCTATGCAAGGGCGGGGAGCTGCAGCGTCTCATTCGCTTTCGCGCAGACGAACACCGGAAACGTTCGGGAATCGTCAACCGTGCATGTTCTCTGAAGGAGACAAAGTTCTACATTACCGAAACGGTGGCTGCCGTTCAGCATCTTCACACCATGGGGTTCATTCATCGGGATCTTAAACCGGACAACATTCTCATCACAGAGTCGGGCCACGTTAAACTTACTGATTTTGGCACAGTCAAAGACGAGCGAGGCCTGCAGGCGTCACAGCCAACCTCGCAGCAACAGCAGCAGCAGCAGCAGCAGCAGCAGCAATCACAACAGCAGAAACAAAATCAGGACCAACAACACTCAGGAAAGGCCCCGAGTCGAGGTGCTGCTGCGGGCACGCGGCGTGGGACGTTCTGTGGTACAGCTGAATACGTTTCTCCAGAGGTGCTCTCTGACCAAGACCCGTCCGTCGCTGCAGACCTCTGGGCTTTAGGATGCATGATCTTCCAAATGCTCATTGGCCGCCCACCTTTTCGAGGTGGCTCCGAGTACTTTACTTTCCAGCTGATCATGGGTCATGGCAAAGAACTCGAATTCCCCAAGGTGGAGTATGCACCCACGGATGCGGACGCAGCGGATGCGCCGGAACATCAACAAACAGATAATGACTCCAGCGGAGACCAAGAGGCAATCGACGATACTTTGGCGCTTCGCGAAGCCCGCGCGCTTGTGAACGCCTTGCTTCGCCCAGACCCTCTGCAGCGTCTTGGCGCCGGACAGAACTGCACGCCCTTCTGCCCCTTGTACAATGCTGACTCCCCGAATGGCCCGCTCGCGTTGCGGTCGCATGCCTTCTTTGCTGGCGTGGAGTGGGACAACCTGGCAGACCAGCCGGCGCCTCCGCTGCCATACGCGACGGATATCCCCGCGCCCACATTTGATGGCGCCTCGGAAGACTGGATGATGGCGGGAGACATTACAGAGCTTGAGATGGCGGCGGCGCTGGAGATGACGCCGGCCTCCCCCATGCTCGAAAGCCCGCTAGCGGTCGCATCCGCCAGCACGCCATCATCAAGTGCAGCCACTTCGCTGCTTTCGCCGCCCGGAGAACTCGGGATCGTCAATGATTCTCCGGTCGGCATGGTATCGCCCGGTTCGGGCATGCCGCTGGACCCAAATCTACTGAACAGCACTTCGTCCGGGGGACGCACAGTCGTTGGGGAGCTGTCGCAGTTTCTCAAACCGAATGAGCGTATTGTTCTTGACGGCCTTGTCGTGAAGCGCAAGAGTCTGTTTCACACCAACACGCGGCATCTTATCCTTACGGACTTGCCTCGCTTTCTCTACGTGGACCCAGTCAAAGTTGTCCTCAAGGGCGAGATTGCCATTGAAAGGAGCGTCTTTATTCAGGTCAAGAATAGCAAGACCTTTGACATTGTCACGCCGAAGCGCACTTTTCACATGACAGATCTCATGTCGCAAGCCAAGCGTTGGCAGGCAGCTTTTGACCAAGTTCACAGCGGTGTATAATCATAAGAAAGCAATGCAAACTTTAGACTTTCACTTTTACGCACAACCAGGCCGAAGTGCGCTTTTTAATCCTTCAAATATCACAGATTGCAGTTTTTGGCCAAGCGTTGACTCCTAATCAGGCTGTTTGAAACAAGGAGACAGACTGACGCACAGTTGAGCAACATGAGGACCACGGCAGCTCATGGGGATTGCCCGAGACGACGCAAAAGAAAAGGAAATGCAAGCTTTGAGGACGAGCCTCCGTTTAAAGCGCTCGAACGAGAAGAAAACAGAGTCCGAGACAGAGACTAGAAAGGAAATGCAGGCTCCAAGGTCTCGCCTCTGCCCGGAAACAATCTTTGTGGCTCGGGCTGCTTTTGCAAGGTCTCGGATTGCCAGACATACAATTTTTTTTCGTACTTGTTCACAAGTTCTGGGCAAGGCTAAGCCTTCTTTCTATTTATTTACTCCTTGATGACCTTGTTGCCGTCCCACTTGTAAAAGCCTTGGCCGGACTTGCGGCCGAGCTTGCCCTCGGCAACAAGTTCCTCGAGGCACTTGGGCATGATGAAGGCAGGCTCGTCAGGGAACATGTCCTTCCAGCCGGAAATGATCGAGTGAATGGTGTCGTGACCAATGTAGTCAGCGAGGTGAAAGGGTCCCATTGGGTGGCCCGCGCCGCGCATCATGGCCTCGTCAATGTCCTTGGTCGAGGCCTCACCACGATCGTACATCGTGAGCGCCTGTGCGAGGTAAGGCACAAGCAGACGGTTCACAACAAATCCAGGCGTATCCTTGCACTTGACGGGGAAGCGCTGCACCTTGTTGGCAAAGTCCATACCAATGTCAAAGGTGGCGTCGCTCGTGTCCTTGGCCTTGACGACCTCGCACAGGTTCATCATCTGCACGGGGTTGAAAAAATGCAGACCCACGACCTTGTCCGGGCGCCCAGAGGCCTCGGCGAGGTGTCCGATCGGGAACGACGAGGTGTTGGACGCAAGCACAGTATCCGCATCGCAGACCTGGCCAAGCTCCTTGTAAAAGCTCTTTTTGATGTCGAGGTTTTCGATAATGGCCTCAACCACGATCTCGCAACCCTTGAGGTCGTTGATGTCCGAGGTGCCCTGGATCTGGCCCATGACGCTTTCGACCTTTTTCGAGACCTCGCTGCTATCGGCATCCTTGAGCTTCTTGCTGTACACCTTGGACAGCGAGTTTTCAATGGCCTTGACGCCCTTCTCCATGGCCTGAGGGTTCTTGTCCAGAGCAACCACCTGGAAGCCGGCCTTATCCGCGGCCAGCTGGGCAATGCCGTGGCCCATGAGGCCCATGCCCACGACGCCAATCTTGGCGCCGGGCGAGAGCTGCCCCTTGGCCGCGCTGCTCAGCCCGCGCGTCGACAGAGTCGCCGCCATCTTCGTGCTGCGCAGCGAGACCGCTGCGGCCCGCACGCTGCTTCCGCTCCACGCCGGCATCCTGCTCACGAGCAACAAGTGAACGCGCTCTGCTGCCGATTCTGCTGCAGTTGCTGCTGCTGTCTCCGCGACGCGGCGCGATGCGGTGCGATGCGGTGCGATGCGGTGCGATGCGGTGCGATGCGGTGCTCCACGAAATCCCGTTCGGTGTTTGTCAGTCTGTCTGTCAGTCTGTCTGTCTGTCCGCTCAGCTGCAATCTACTGGGTCCTGGGCGTGCAATCTTCCCCTCGACGTCATGAAACCCGTTTCCCCCTTTTTTTACACTGTACTGCACTGCCTCGCACTGCCTTGCACTGCCCTATTCACTCACTGCCTGCCAGGTGCAGCGTAATGCAAGTTGCATTTGTGCACTGCATGGGAACGCAGTGCAACGTGGTGGGAGGTAGTAGTATAGTAGTACTATACTAGGTCTAGGAGGGCTACTGGAGGAAGTTGCGTAACGCACTTTTTAGATTTTGATGCAATACAGTGCAAGGTAATGCAGCTGAGCGAGCACAAGAGCTCAAGATACTGCGATGGCACTGAATTGTGGCGAGATTGACTTGGCGGAGGCTAGGATTGGCATCAAAACTTCTTTGGATAACCAAGCAACGAATGCAGTAAGCTCTGACGGTGCGCACGGCTTGAGGTAATTCTTGACGGACATGGCCAATGAGGATCGCCTAGACAACCCTTCTTGGTGAGACCATCGCGACGATAAAGACACACTCCATCCAATGCCCCATTTTCTATAAAACCAACAAGAAGAAACATCTGAATTAGTTTACCAGGAGGAGGCGTGACGTGGGTGCAAGTGCGGTAGCAATAGCGTGTTCAGATTGGCAAAGAGAACGAGGGTGTCCTTGTCCGAGGTACCTTGGAGTTGCAATAATGTGGAGTGGCGCGCGCGCTGGAGCGCAATATCGACGCGAATTTCGTTCGCATTGCTCAGGTTCACGGACTCGACATCGCCCAGCAGCACATACCCGAATGAAGTTGGCTCTGTAGGGAGTGACTTCCACTCGAGCTGCGAACCGGCCAAGGTCAACTCGCAGCGCGCGTGAACATTGCGTCGATGCACTACGACGAGGCGCCGATGGAAGAAAGAACGTGCAACTTCGAGCTTTTCCTGATGATCAAAGTCTTCGGCACGAACGTTTGACTCTTGCGTGGAAGACCCCACGCCGCGTTGCTTGCGATGACGCGTGCGGCGCTGCGCGAGCCGCGCGCGGAATCGTTCCTCGTGCTCACGCAGTAGTCTGCGCTCCTGCAAGGCGACCTCCGCCTCCAGAACTGCAGAGTCCCCCGTCGACATCGAATGCGCGGCGTCTGCGTCCACCTCATCCACGCCAGCGGGATCGCCTCGGTCCTCCTTCTCAAACGCAAAGCTCGGCCTTGTGTTGGGGCCCCTCAGATGTGCGGGCACTGCGGGCGCTCCAAGGCTTAGAGACGAAGGAGAGGTCTCTGGCGCCGGCGGCGGCGAGTGCCGCGGCGGCGGTGGCGACGACAAAGACGCCGGCGAGGTCCGCGCAGATGCAAGAGACCGCGCCGATGCTGGCGAACGCGCCGACGCCGGCGGGGATGGGCCTCCGGAGCCATTGGTGAGAGCGAAACCTTGCGGGACTGAAGGCACGCGGAGGAGCGAGAGCGCTGTCGAATGCGCGAGCGAGCGATCATCGGCCTCGGAGTCTGCCGTGGTGGACTCTGGCTCCGCCGTCGAAGCTTCAGAAAAGGCGCGATTGCGAAAAACAAGACCACCAACCCCGCCACCTCGCACCGCGCGCTCTGCACGCAACCGACTACGAATGGCGAAGAGTAGGAGCACTAAGAGCTCTAGCGAGTCCGCGTGTGGCGTCTCGAAGTCGTCCGAGGTGAGACCGCTAGGAACGCCGAGCATTCGCAGGTGACCCATCAGTTCCTCGGCGTTGGAACGAATCTCGTCACTGTCGTTGGGCTCGTAATACACCGCGTCCAGGCGCACCGCGTCGGGAAAGAACTGATTCAGGACCGTGAGAAGGGCATCGCACTTTTGAAAAGCCAGCCAGAGCCCATGGTGCGGTGGGCGCACAACCCCTCGGGGCAAGGGCCGCCCCGCAGTCTTAAGAACACGATCGAACCAGTTGAGGACCGTTTGTACGCGGGACGAGGTCGAAATGCTCCCACCAAATACCATACTGGCAACCATTTCGCGCAAGAGAGCACAAATGGCGCGCGGCTCACCGCTGTAAACTTGGACAGCTGTGGGCATGTTACGAGCGGTGACGCCTCGCTGTTTCCATACAACCGAAAGCCCGGTCTCGATGTTTTTTACACAAGGCGAGCGCGTAAGCCCGCGAACGTTCCAGTGAACGCCGCGGAAAAGGTCCGATGGCGCCGACGAGACTTGTCCGCGAGCATTCCATTGCGTCATGAGAACATCAACCAGCTTGCAAAACATGGTACCGTTCTGAAAATTCATCTGCAGCACCTCGACATCCACCGGCTCGTGCCAAACGCGCATTTCGTCAATCCAGTGCGCGTAGTGAGCAAGTCTTCGGTACGCCTCTGAGGAGCGCGGTGTAGGCATCGCCAACTGACGCTGCTGGCCATCATTACCACTACCACCATTGTAACCACCCACACCCTGCGAATTCGGTGTTGTCGCTGCCGCCGCGACAAATTTCGAAGAAGGTCTTCCATCCAAGGCAATTGGACTGTTGCTGCTAGCGGCACGTGCCGAGGATGAGAGAATCGCTAGCGGAAAGGGCGTCTCCTTCGAGCGAAGTTTTGTTCGACGACGATGCATTTGTAACGCAAACTCATCAGCAGCCTGCATGAGCAAAGTGTACGGCACGCGATCGTCTACTGGGATTCCGTGATTCATGGCGCGTGCAAGCTTGTTCAGACGTTCGTGATCTTCAATGGGGAGCGCTAGGCTTTCCTGCAGCAGCCGTCCAAGATCCTGACGCGCAATTTCACCTTCACCTTCGGGATCAAACCAGGCTACAGCCTCGTGAACGCGGCGTCGCGGTGAAATCCTCAGCCCGCGAGCTTCGCACTCATCAAGTGTAGCGCGAAGGATATCAAGAATTGAATTCAAGGCTTCGTGCTCTGACAGGGGCTGCGGTGGCGGAGGAATCAGGTAGCCGTCAAGACTGACAGTATCATCCAGTTCATCGAGAGCGCCATCGCCTTCAGAGGTGGCATCGTCTCTGCTGCGATTATGACTTGCATTTCGGAGAAGGGACTTGCTCTCTGGAATCGTACGATCCATTGGCCGGCCAGATTCTCCTAAAGAAGATGAGCGCAATGCGCCGTTTGCCCCTCGGCGTACGAGCGAGACGAGGGCCAGGTCAGACTGGCGTTCGACAGGTGTCTGCTGGACATCTTCCGGGTACTCATAAGGGAAAAACATGCGTCCGACCTGAGTAGTCCCCTCGTCACTCAAGGGAGGAGGGGGATAGTCTGGAGCCTGCATGAATTGCGCAAACTCTGTGCTCAAAGAGTCTCGATGAGAAAACGAAGGCTCTGACCCTTCAGAGCCTGTATCGTGACGCGGAGCCTCGTTCTTGCCACTGTCGCGGTCGCCAGTGGTGTGCTGCGAATTTCCCGTCGGTGCCTCGCTAGATGCAGTCGTTTCAATTTTGCCAGAGTGGTCGTAAGAACCGTCCTTTTCGCTGTGGTGACTCGCCAAGGAGGCGGTCTCTGATTTACTTTCGAGACGACGGCGCGTTTCTTTTGACGCACCATCTCCCTTTGACAGAGGTTGTTTGAATGGGCCACCCAAAATATCTGAGTCAGAATTGGAATCTGAAGCAGCATCTTCTTGCTCGAGATCCGCTTCGGTCTCCTCAATGATGGGGTCGCCTCGGAGCGAAATGTCAGACTCGTCTTTCCATGCTTCCAGCAGCTGGCTACGCATGCGTTCATGATCATCGTCCGAGTCGCTGTCCAGGCCGACGCGCGCAGGCGATGCTATCGAACGAGCTTTGCTCTGACTTTGCGACTTCTTCGGCCCGTCTTGACTAGTCGGAGGAGGGCCAGAGGGAAGCGGAATGTCGCTCATGGAAATTGGCTTGGGAGGGCTCACAAACTTGCGTACATGCGTTGGTGGCGGGTCCAGAGGTGGCGGTGGACCAAGTGGGAGCGGGACACGCATGGAACGCCCCTTGGATGAGTCGGAACGGAGACTCTCGCGATCGGATCCACTCGTCTCTGAAGCGACTTCGTCAGACATCGGATGGACCCGCAATTGTTGGTGGGATGGAGGTAGTCCTGGGGGTGGCGGTGGAGGAGCAAACGAGGTAGAAAGGCGCGCCGGAGGAGGTGATGCAGGCAGAGGTACCTGCAAAGGGGCTCCAAGACGCGCACTGGAAGACGAGGCCCTTCTTCGCGGGAAAGGCTCAGACTCTGTCACCAATGCCGAAGATGTTGACAGTGGTGGAGGGGGCGAATCTGGAGGCGGACGTGGCTCGAAAACGATGGGGCCCCGACTTGCTCCCTGGTCATCAGAGGAGAAGAAATCAGGTGAAGGTGGGGGCTCTGGGACTTCAGGTGGCTCGCCTTCTGAATCAACATAGGGGAGTTGCTCACGATCCGTCACGGGTACAGATTGTGCGCGTGCCCGTACGCTCTCGCGCATGAGGTCATCCCACCTATTGCGAGATGGTGCTACACTCGCACGTCGTGCACCTCCTTGAGCTAGCTCGTCGCTCATGACAGGGGGCGCTGGTGATAAGACCAATTTTGGTGAAGCTGCAGGGGGTGGCGGCCTGGGTTTTTGTTGTATTGCGTTGGTATCGGCATTCTCGCTCACTTGTTGCTTCCCAGAGTCTCGACCTTGCTGCTTCTTTGGTGCAGCGGTCGGTGCTGGAGGTCTTGCGGCTCGTGCGCTGTTTTTTCGCGCAGAGGCCAACGTGGGCTTCTCGCGCGAGCTCACTTGTCGTGTTTCCTCGTCGTTTGCGATCATGTCCCCCCCAAAGTCCCACACGTTGGGTCGCCTTAGCTCACGGGCGCTGCCGCCGACGCCGTCTGCCCTCACGGCGCTCCTGCTGCTGCTCGTGCCGCTACTGCTGCTCTTGCCGCTGCTGCTGCTAGCCCCACGCGCTTCCGGCAGACTCCTCGAGGAGCCGCCGCGAAAGGCCCAGGCTGGCGGCACCGAGGCTGGCGGCGGGGGCGGGCGCGCCTCCGCTTCGTCGCCGCGCCTCATCGCGCGCCGTCCTCGTGCGAGCCGCCCCGGCGCGCGGCAGCGGAGGCTGCTCTGCGCGTGTCTCTCTGCTGTCTGCACGCGCCTTGGTCTTTTGCTCTTGCTCGCTCTTGCGTTTTCATTCTTCTTCTTCTTCTTATCGCAGCCAAGGGCGCTGCCTCTGCAGCCAGCACTGCCACGAGAGGACGCGAGAAGCAGAACCCAGACAGCGCGACGACGACGCGGAGCAAGCAAGGCGCCTGCGACTGCGACTCGCAAACTGTAGCAGCTTCGAGAACTGGGGATGGCTGGCTCGGCTGGCTGGCTGGGCAGAGCACGGCCAGCTAGATCGTAACCTTAGTTGCTTGGGTGATGATGGTGGGAAAAAGAGAAACGAACGAAGAAAAATATTTTTTGTAGGGTAGTAGTACTATATAGGCCCAAAGAGGGCAATGCGAAGCGAAAGACACATTTTGTAGATTGTCTAGGCGGCCGTCTTGGAGAAAGACATGCAAATGGGGCTGGAGACGCCAGCGAGCGCGAGAATGGCACTCGGGAGCGACCAGATACCGTCACCAGCAATAAGTCCAGATGCAACGGCAATGTAAAAGTCAGAAAAGGTCTCCGTGTAGTAACGCTTCCAGATGAAGTTGACGAGGCTTCCGAGACACATGTCGATGGCGAGCGAAGCGGAAATATAGAACGGAATGCTCATGACGCCCGGAATGGGAATGATACTCTGCAGAATCTGAGCCTTGCTCTCGCTCATGAAACGAGGAGCCAGATCACGAGTAAGGTTCATGAGCCACGCAGCAAGGAAAAACCCGAGCATGATGGCCGGGCAGTGCGTCGGCAAGGCTCCAAAGCCTTCAGTGCCCAGAATAGCCATGGCGCGGTAGATCTCTCCGTACGGCGCAGGGTAAGGGCCGTCCGGATTACCGACATCAAACGCGTTGTAAAAGATGAAGAAGGCTGCGGGCGAGAGAAAGCAGCCTACGAAGGTACCGAGCAGTTGCGCAAAAAACATGGCCTTGGGGCTGCTACGAGTGATGAAGCCAGTCTTGTAGTCCTGCATGAGAACGGCAGCCTGCGAGGTACCGGCAAGGACGACACCACAGGTGGCCAGGCCAGCGAGAATACCAGTGTTGGGATCGTAGCTGTAGCTCCAAATGGCAAAGACAAAGATCGCGAGCTTGCCAAAGGTCGAAGACATGTCCCAATCCGTGAGACCGCAAATGTAAGCATTCGCCGGAGCGAAAAAGGGAATCATAAGGTATGCCACAAGCAGGACAAACCAGTGCGTGCCCTCGTAGAGAAAGGGAATGCAGACGCAGCCGAGAACAAGGCACACAAGGTAGCCGCCCCAGGTGACCCAGTGCGGAAAGGAGTCCGACATGAACACACGGTGGCGCATGCGCATCTCCGTCTCCTCGTCCTCGTTGGCGTACTCAATGTGCACCTTGTTTTTGTTTTGCTGGTGCTCACGGTAGGTCTGGTACGAGATGATGGCCATCTTGATGATGTTGTAAATGCCGTCGCCAACAATGAGTGCGATGGCGAGGAAAACCTTGTAGCCGAGAAGACCATTGAGGTTGCTGCCAGCGTCCGCAGGGTACCAGTCACCGGCCTTACCCTCAAAGATGGGCCACATGATACCCCAACCAATGATGGCACCGACCATCATCGAGTAGTTTACCGAGTGACCACAGAGCATACCGACGCCAATGTAGTTGATGGACCAATCGAACGACCACGACCAGTCGTACGCCTTCATGCCAAATGTGGGCCAGGTTGCCAGACCGCAGGAACCATCGCCTTGAAAGAACCAGTCAAAAAAGTCCTTGAAGAAGCCGACGCAGAACCAGCGGCCAAAGGTTGCGAACTGCTGGTGAGCAAGGCGCCCGTTGTCCGCAAAGAAGCCATTGATCATCACGGCAGTGGCCGTGCCCGATGGGTAAGTCAGGTTCAGGTCAACCACAAAGTTCTTGCGCAGAGCGTTGAGTGTAAAGATGCCCGTGAAGCAAATGAGGAGTGCGAAGGGGATCGTTGTACCGTAGGTGATCTCGGCAACCTGGGAGGCCTGGCTTTCGATCGATCCCGTGGCAATCCACGAGTTTTTGTCCATGGCAATGTAGTAGGATCCGAAACCAAGGATAAATGCGGTGCTGTACTGCGCCACGGCGAGCGTCTGGACGACGGTATTCTCTTGCTTGGTGAACTCATACTTGTCGGAGAGCCAGCGACCAAGGACCCTGGTGCCGGTGCGGATGCCAATGAAACCGAGGAGACCGGCGCAAATGTTCAGAGACGGGATGACACCAGTGGTAAGGCTCAGCTTGAGGCTGATAATGGTCATAGCAAAGCCGACCACGATGCCAACGAGGACACCTCGGACGGTGATTTGCCTGCGCCAGTCGAGATTGCGCGCCACCTCCTCGTCTTCATCAAAATTCTTAGACACACCCTCCTCAATGGTGGCGGCCTCGGGCCCTGCCTCGGTCGCTACCTTTGGCGGCGCAGCCGCCGGGTCGTCGACGCCCATCATTGTGCTTTTGTTGGTTGAGCTCACAGCGGACTATGGGATTGCTTCGATCTCGCTGTTTTGATCTTTTGGATTGCTCTCGTTCGAGGTTTGCTCTCGCTCGAGGTTTGCTCTCGCTCGCGATCGCCGTCGGTGCCGGTCGAAGACGCTTTTCGCCTTGCTCGCTCTGTTCGCTGCCCCCATTTGCTGTTAGTAATTCTTCCAACCGGTACGCGGAGCGGAGGAACGAGCCGCAGAGTTGCATGCAGCAGAGAGGCAGCTGCTCTGCTTCCCTGGTCCGATTGCCAGCGAACTACTGCTCGCGCAGCGTTCGGAAGCGAATGCGGTCCTGAATTTCGGTCGCATCCCGCCCTCGGGCCTGCCTTCGTTTCCTTCTTTTTCCCTCTTTTTCCTTCTTCCTTTCGAGTCCTTCAGTAAGTGAGTTCACCCCGCTGGCATGGCTGGCAGTGGCGCTTCTGCCCAGTGGTGATGCGAGGCATGACGTCGAGGTTTTCTTCTGCGCGGTGCGAGCGAAAGAGCTCGCGCGCGAGTCCTCGTCGCGCGCAAGTTTTCGTCGCAAAGGCGGCGGAGGCGGTGGCACGGCCCCTCTTCTTCCGTGCCGGCCCTTCGTTGCCTGTGAGTGTGAACAGCGCCTCTCGCTAGACCGCCTCCGCGCGGGATGCGCCCTCGAGATCAGGAAGCAACGCTGCTCAGCGCTCCACGTGCCACTCTGAATCCTCCATGTGACTTTGCACAACCCCTTTTTGACATCCACCCTCTTGCCCTCGGGTAGCCCGTGAGACGCGGCAGGTCAGGTCACTTGCTCCTTCTTCCTTGGCCACAGCCTCCGGGCCCTGCCTGCCTGCCTGCCTGCCTGCCTGCCTGCGTCCACCCAGTCAGGCCTGGCCTGATGATGCCGGCATGGTCTGGCGCAAGCACGATTTTCTTCCGCCCTTCGCCGACGAGGCCACGGCAGCAACGCGAATCGAAGTCGATCTCTGGAGCGCTCGCTGCGAAACCCGCGGCCTGAATTTGGCGCGAGGCCTGCCTGCTGTGGCTCATGATCGCGCCTGCAGCAAGCAGCAGCAGCAGCAGCAGCAGCAGCCTGCACCGAGGTCTTCGTTCGCATCAAGACTGGAGCAAGCAAGAAACAGCAATAGCGAGCATCATGCAAGCAACAGCAACACGCAAGCAAGCACAACACTAGTCGGGCGCGGGATTCCTTTCACGGCGCGGTTCAAATACCGGGCGTCCTTCTTTCGACATCAAAGTTTCCTGCTTGCTTCGATCGAGAAGAAAAGAAGGCTCCCGCGGGGCGTCCTGCGTCCGAAGCTCGCTGCCCATGGCGTTCGGAATGCAACGTCAAGTACGTCCGGGCGGGTGCGTGTCCTGGGGCCGCACGCTGCCGCGCTCTCTACGTCCGTCGCGTCCTGTCGCGTGCTCGAGTTCGTTGAGCGTCATGACAAGTCCACCAACCAACTCGAATCGAGCCACAGTCAACTGCAAGGCGCATACGCTGTAAAATGCAAGTCAAGAAGAGCTAGCCGCATTTGTCAAGACAAGTCATGTCAGATCTGTCTTGGGCGCCCCTTCGGTCTGCGTATTAGTCAAGACGAGGCACAAGACCAGCCTAGCTGTATCTGCTGCTTCTGCTTCCTCTTCCGCTGCTGAGCGAGCGACTGCAAACTGTGCTGGTGTGGCCATGCCGCGCCTGTGTCTTCGTCGACATCAGTGTCGCTGCATCTCCCCTGCCTCCCAGTCGCCGACGCGGCGCGGGTCTCTCTCTCCCTCCCTCCCTCCCTCCCTCCGACAGGCAGGCAGGCAGGCACGATTCGGCACCGCGTGCGGTGCGGCTGCGTCGATCGCTCGCAGCTCTGGAATGAATGAATGAAGGAATGAATGAATGAATGAATGAATGAATGAATGAATGAATGAATGAATGAATGAATGAATTAATGAATGAATGAATGAATTAATGAATGAATGAATGAATGAATGAATGGCACGCCGCCGAGCCGTGCCGTGCCACCCTCGCAGCATTCGGTGGGAGCGGTCACGAGCGGAGCCGAACCGGCGGCCCCTGGACCGCAGCGAGACTTCTCAGCCCGCCCACAGTTGCAAGTTCGACTGTAGGGCCCTCCTCTCTGTCTGTGTCTGTGTCCCTATCTCTCTGTCTGTTTGTCTCAGCCGGGAGCGGAGTCAGGCAGAACCGCTCATTCGCCCGCCATAGAATTTCATCACACCACGCGCCACAGCCGCACCGCCGCGGCCGGGCCATCACATCCATCTCACCTTGACGGACGGTAAATTGCGCTGTGCTTGCTTGCTTGCTTGCTTGCTTGCTTGGCGTCGTGGCGTGCTTGCCTGGAGGGAATGTGACGACGCGGAATGCGCGCTAAGATTCTTGGATGGTTGCTGAGCCAAGCGGACCAGACTGGCTGCTGCGGCGGTGGACACAGAGGTTTCGTCGAGGTTATGAGAGAGAGAAGGCGCAGCGATGGTTGTGCCTGCTTCGCGCGCTCCCGAGACGGCGAAACGGAGAGTTTGTCCGGTCTGCTACTGCTACTGCTGCTGCTGCTGCACTACAAGCAATTTTCGGGGTTGCAGCGACTGCTGATTCGTTAGTTTTCGGAGCGAGCCGGGCAACGCTCGAGAAAGCTCCAAGAATACCGCGTGCTGTCTCTCGAGCCGAATCGGCTGCGCCAAGGCAGTGCAGCCACCACTGCCAGCAGCACTGCAGTGCAGAAGAAGGCTATGATTTTTGGGACCCTGGCAGCCTTGAAATGTTGCCTCTGTATCAGAATGCCTTTGGGACGCAGCAGCCGGTACGGGAACTGCAAACATTCTTATTCTTGAGGTCCAGCGCAAGCGAATTCAGAATAGACTTTGGGCACGCGCAAGCAACTACAAGCCGCAACGCCAAGGCCATGCGTGGGGTCGCAAAATGAAGCTGAGCTGAGTGAGGACAGGAGAAAAGGAAAAAGAATGGGGAAAACTGTGCGGGCATAGGTACTTTGAAAATAAAGAATGTTTACTTGTGTTGTTGAATTTAGGTGTGATAATGCCTCTCAAGAACTTTCGGGCCAACAATAAAAAAAAATTCGTCTCCAACGCACTCTACTCAAAAAAATCGTCTTCTCATTGAAGACCGAGGAAAGAACATTCTTGTAAAATTGAGCTCTGCTGCTGCTTTGCATTCAACAAACCCCAGCACAAGGACGTTCGCGCAGGGCATCGGTAGCGGCCGCGGTATCGAACTGCGATGGGTGCCATCCTTGAGATCTTCTTCCGCGTTTCTCAGCTCTCTCGACGTTTCGCACTTCCAACTCGAAGAGCTTCCAGCACGCGCAAAGGACCAGCACGCGCAAAGGACCAGCACGCACCAAAGACCAGCACGCGACAAGACTCGCGCCACTGTGTTTGTTATTACGGCACCGTCAACGCGAGTGATCGTTACGCTCCAAGCCACATCGCTTCTTTTCTCGCAACCCCGCTTTCCTCTCTTGATTTTACATGATAAATTTGGTGCGAAAGTCTGCCTGCCGTCGCCGCGCGGCCTTAATGCGCCGAGCCAATATATGATCTTCAAGCGTTTGCAACCCTTGAAGCCAGGGTTTGGGCAAGAACACGCGCGGCATTTCAGGACGCGTCTCATGCGTAACGAGTGCAGCAGCTTCCGATTCCGCCTGTAGTTCCGCACAATTCGTCATCTCGCGAAGGCGAAGCGCTTTCTCGTGAGCAGCACCCGCCGTGTAAAAATAGCATCGCTGACGTAAAATTTCGCGCGCCTCCGCCAACCGCATATTCTTTGAGATCATGAAATACGCCATCAAAATCACGCTCGGCATCAACAAAGCTTCCGAAGCATTTACATCGGCGGCTGCGATGAGAAGGCGTCGCTTCTTCTGCTCGGCGCCCTCAATAAAGCGAATCAACCTCTACAACAATTTGCTCAGCAAATGCATGTTAGTCCTCTTTGGTCGTAACTCCTCTGATTGAACGCAATCGCACTCATGTTCCCGCTACCGCTCATGCATGCGCACCCCAGAACGAGCTTCTAAATTAAGAAAAAATGGCTAAAGCCGAATGAATGATCGAAATTCGCCGCGCTCAGAGCGTCGTGACGAGCAGGTCGAGCAGCGAGTCCTACTTACCGATAAATGACTGCTCGTCAGATCTTCAAACGTGCTTATACCGCGTTGGATAATATAGTGGTCCTCTAGCTCTCCTACCCATTTGAGCCGCGCATCGTCGACGTCGAGCCCCTTTTCTTCGCGCGCGTCAATACTATCGCTCTCTGCCATGTCCTCTCCCTCGGGGCCTGTCTCGTGCTCCGCTTGCGCGTCACGTTCACGTTGAATTCCTTGGCGCTCTTCTCCATGCGTTTCTTTGGACTCCTTTGTTTCGAGCGAATGACGCTCGCCACGATTTTTCAATACATGCTGTTCGTCTGAAACCCCGGAGCGATTCTGATGATTTTTCTCCTTCGACCTAGGTGGTCGTGCCCCATCGCGATCGCGATCTCCCCCGCAGTCCTTGTTGTTCGCATTCCTGTATCGGTCAAATCCACTGTCGAGGATGAGAATGACAGCGTCAATACTCTTGTTCTCTCTGTATGTATTCTTGAGTAAAGCTTCACGGCTCCCCAACCAGAACTCTGCACCCCCCTCTCCATCCTCAAAGGCCGAAATGGCGTTTTCTTGGCGTAAAAGCTCGCGAGGATCTTGACGACCGATGGGTCGATTTGAGCGAAAGAAATCAAGCTTGTTGCAAGCTCGATTCCGTCTCTTGGTCTCGACCTCATGAAGGGAGCGAAAGCTGTCCCCTTGACGCCAAGGCAGGTCCACCACCGCGAGAGTTTCATCTGCAATAACCCAGTCCCCACCGCGAGGATAGACTCGTTGCAAGGGCTCACGCATGAGTGATTCGTGAAGCAGACAAGCAGTGTCGACATGTTCTGCCTCTCGAGCGATATCAAGGGCCGTCCGGGGAGCGCGCCAGGGTCCAGGGAGCGTTCGCGTGTGAGGCGAAAGCTTTCCTCGCCTCAACAGCAGCTCGACAATGTTCTCGCGTCCATTTAGAGCTGCATAGTGGAGTCCGTTCCACCCTGCACTACGCTCGACAAGACCCGCATCGCCCCCAGCGTGAAGGAGTGTTTCTACGGCTCCGATATTGTTGCAAATGACGGCTTCGAGAACGGGCGTACGGCCTTGACGATCGGCAAGATTGGGGTTCGCCCCCGCCGTCAGCAAAAGTCTAGTTACCCTGTCATGGCCGATCCGTGCGGCAAAGTGTAGTGCTGAAGCTGCGTTGTTGGAGTCCACCTCGGCGACCTCGGCGCCTTCGTGCAGAAAGAGCTCCACAAAATAGGCTGCGTCATCCTCGCGTGCAAGCATGCAGGCGCACATAAGGGGTGTCCTTCCTCCCGAGTCGCGCACGTCGAGACGGAGCCCGTCTTGTATTCTGTTGACTACCTGCTCGCGATCCGCTTCCGCGAGCGACGCAAAGAATCCCGCAAGGTGCGCGGCTCCGAAAGGTTTTTGTAAGATTCGAAAGTGCGGATCGAGTCCTCGGGCGATTGCTCGCGTTTCTTCCGGATCGCTCACGACCGGTGCGCCCCCTAAGCGCAGGACAAGAGGGAATGCTGCCTCGCGTACGCAATCGAGGACAACGTCAAATTTTAGCCCTTCAACGGCACGATTATTCACGGCAACGAGCCGCAGACCCGGTCGAATGTCTTTAAACGCGCGCTGCACGCCCGGCGCCACATCTGCGACAAGACCCTCAAAAGTCGCGCCATTCATGCTATCATTGGGTGGGCAGAACCAGGCGCCGAGTGCAGCACCTGTAGGTGCCGTTGCTTCATCCTCGCTTGAGTTATCAAAGTCGTCCGTATCAAGCAACACCGACTGCTCGTGGGATGGTTTACGGAATCGGAGCTGGACGCGGAGGCTTGTGCGCTGATTCGGGGTCGAGGTGTACTTGCTGCGCACAGGAGCCAAGCCATATCGACGCGTTTCGTTCTCTTCGGCTTCGAGCTCTTCATCTTTTCGCAAGAGGGATTCAATCGCCTCGCGTACAAGACGTCCAATTCGTTCAAATGAGGAGGTTCCAGGCGCTACAAGCACCTCATCAACCGCCAAGAGTCGGTCACCGACCTCGAGAAGCTCATGGTTTTCTCCTGTGCTGTCCTTGTCGTCCCTCCAACCATCAAAGACAGCACCGCGACCCCCGGGCAGCTGAGCAAGACGCAGACCGAGCGTGCGAGACTTGTCCCTGGGCACCTTGAATGCTACCACGAAGTCGTCGTGCGCAGTCTCCATGATCTGCCACAAGAGTCTGGCCTGGGAGTTAGTCCGTCGCGCGACAACGCCCGCATATCCTCTTGCCAAGCTCTTCAATTTGCCGAGTCAAGTGCCTTTTCTCATCCTCTCTGGATGGATGGTGTGCACTAGCAGGTAAAGCACATCGACCAGGTCATACATACATAATAAAGGCATGCCCTAGCACCCCCAAAAATTGAGCGAAGGTGAGCGACCAAGTTCACTGGTTCGTTCGAGTTGGCATCTCGGTAAGACTTTTCTGTTGCGTATTGGTTGGTGCGGATAGAGAACTTCAACCACTTCTTGTTGTCGACGAACAATGCGCATCTCCGGCGGTGCTACGGTGATCGGGCGGGACAGACGGCCACGGCGACAGATGGTGGCACTTGGCACTTGGCACGGGTACGAGGAAACTCAACGGATACTTTTGCTATTGAACTGCCGCACGTGGTTTTGCCGCTTCCGAAAAGCTGCGCGTTTGACGAATAAGAAAATTATTTGCGCGCATTTAAGGATGAAGAAGACTCCCGGCGCATAGTGAAGGACAAAGCAATCCTCTGGACGGATGGGCTCGTGGTTGAAGAGAACGAATGCTTCGACCATGATGCATAGCTACTGGAAACCAATTCCTTTTTTCTTTTATAATTTACCCAAAACGAAGATACTCTCTCGAATCACGCAGTGGAGCTATGTGCGCCCTTCCCTACCTATTGTAGAAAAAGATAATGATCGTAGTGTGAATGTTGCCAGCGCTCTATTTGCCGCGTTAAGTTGAAGTTGAAGTTGGACGTGTGAGCTTGAACGTCTGGAACTTTTCAAATTGCGCTGTCCGTGCAACCGGCACGACAATGTAATAAGATCTCGCACAATGGCCACAACACTTGCGCGCGAGGTGGCAGCCGTGCGGCGCGCGAGGGAGTCTCTCGAAGGGGTAGACGTGGCGCTGCAGGCGCTCACAGACCAGCTCCGCGACCTGGAGTCCGCATATGGGCGGATGGAGCAGGCCAACCGTGGATGGGCCCAAGCCATCGGTAAGCCCCTACCAGAGAACGTAGAGGGCGGTGAGTCGCGACGTAAGCGCCCTGGCCGCCCACCACGGTCGTCTGCCTGATTGCTTCAAGGTAAATAAACTGATGAGACTGTCTGTAATCAACTCCCAAACTCGCCGAAGGCAGTCTTTGACCGAGTGCGTTCTCTGTACCTTGCACTGATGATCCAATGGGTCGTGTCTGGCCAGCTCTGATCTTTGAAGCTCAAGGCAAGTCGAAGACGAAGTCAAAGTCGAAGACGAAGTCGAAGTCAATTTAATTATCCATAAAATTGAGTTGAGATCTCTCGAGTCCCACGCTACCTCGTCACGTCCGCATCATGAGCAAGACGAGACGGGCCGGGCCGGGCCGCGGTCTCTTTTTCCTTTTTTCCAGCCTGAAAATCTACAGCTCGCCACAGTCGGCGATCTTGATCTCGGCACGGGTAGCGCCGCTGCCAGAGCCGAGCTCGTCCCCAATCTGCTGCACAAGCTCCTGACCCTCGACGACCTGTACACACGAATACGAGAACACGAGTGCATGCATGCAAGCGAGCGATATAGGTTGTCAGTTCTTGCACGTCAAAAAAGAAAGAAAACAAGAGGCGAGGCCATTGCTTTATCAAGTGAGGCCGTGAACTTACGTCTCCGAAAACGGTGTGGTTGCCGTCGAGCCACGGGCACGTCACGGTGGTGATGAAAAACTGCGAGCCGTTCGTGTTCGGGCCGGCGTTCGCCATGCTCAGCTTGTAGGGGGCATCGTGCTGCAAAAAAGTTCCAGTATGAATCATTGTCAAAAAGATGAATAACGATCGCGACACAGGTTAGTCATTGGTTGATCAGACAGAAAGTGAGTAAAGAGAATGACTTACCTTCAGGTCAAAGTTTTCGTCGTTGAACTTGTTGCCGTAGATGGAGGCGCCACCGGTACCGTTGAAGTTGGTGAAGTCACCACCTTGGAGCATAAAGTCGGGGATCACACGGTGAAAGATAGAGCCCTTGTAGTGCAGTGGGGTGCCATTGGGGAGGGGGTCCTTTTCGCCTATTGCATATCAAGACATTGTTTGTTTTGGAGATGATATCATCGTTTGTTTTGTTGTGGCGTATTGATGAGTTTCTTCTTCCTGCACGTGACCGAGTCGCTTTTGATCTCTTTACAACGTACCAGTGCAGAGAGCGCGAAAGTTCTCGGCGGTCTTGGGGGCGACATCTATGCAGGCGCATCCGATGGAGTGATAGAAGTCAGATTTTATGCACGAAGAAAATAACGGGTTCACGATCTCTCGATCTCTCCTCATCATCAGATCAGGCGGAGCCAAAACGTACCGGAGCGAAGCTCGAAGACCATGCGGCCCACGGGCTTCTCGTTGACCTCAATGTCAAAGAAGACCTTGGGGAGCTTCTCGCCCGCGGCGGCGCTGCTCATGGCGCGGGCAGCGGTCGGCGCAGCCATGCGGGTCATGGCGCCGCTGCGGAGGCCCGAGGCGGCCACGGCCCACATCTTTCCAGCAGAGGCCAGCATCCTTCCGGGTCTTCTTTCCTCTCTCTCTCTGCGCGCTGCTCTCGCTCCTGCTGCTGCTCCTGCTGCTGCTGCTGCTGCTGCTGCTGCTGCTGCTGCTCGCGATGAATGAAGCTTGTCTGCCAGTAGGCTTTTCACCAAAGGGCGAGGATCGCAGCCAGCTGACAGACACAGATGCCATGCCATTGAATGGACTCCCGCTGCCGCCGCGGCCTCGAAGGGAAGATACTTCACATAATTTCCTACAATTACCAATCTTGAAGGATATAATGAAACGCAACGGACTTCTCGACCGTCCATGATCGTCGCACCTCAAGGGCGGTCAGCTCTCCACGACGCGAGAGAAAGGGCAGGTGGGCCCGGGCCGAGGCCATCGTAACGTAACGAATCCTTTCAAGAACACCAGAGGAGTGATTCGATATGAAAGGGTTTGCTGTTAATCAATGGCGAAATTTGCGCAGTGCTCACCCGGCCTTGTTACGAGAACGATCACAAACACAGGCGTGGTCGACGTCTACCTCTACTTCCAACGGCGAGCCGAATCAGCTATTAGCTACTAGTAATGAAATATATAGATAAGGAGAGACACAACGAACGAAAAATTTGATCGTTGAGTGGAAAAAAGCCACCCTCCCCTCATGCTGGTTCGCCCCTTTGCCGCTTGCTGTTGCTGGGTCAGGCAAGGCATCTATCTATCTGTGTCTGTCTGTTTGTCTACGTGCATGCACATAAAGTCCGTGTGGCGCTTTGGCAAAGCGAGCCGTCGAGCAAACAAAACCTGGAGCAAGCCAAACGCTGCGGCGGCGGCAGCTGCTGCGTGCTCCCTCGCACCACGTGCTCTCTCGCGCGCACTAGAGGGGCGGCAAGTCAAAATCTGCGTTGGGAATAACCGCGACGCAGCTTGCACTCTGGCAGGGCGGTGCAGGACATAGAGAAGGGGGGGGTTGTCCAAGCGCGTAGCAAGCGAGCCTGCGCAACGAGGTCCTTGAAGAAAACCTGTCTTGCACTTCTCCAGACGCTTGGTGCATGAGACCTCCTCGCTTCATCTGCTTGCTTAGATACTCTCTCGTTCGCGTGCTGCAAAGCCAAACTCCCTCGTCGCTGCCCTCGTAATTAAGGTCGCGGGTGAGATCACAAAAAAAGTATTGCGCGGGTGCATTGCACAGAATGAGATCCTTTTCCTGGCTCGCGTTCGGGCTCTGTGCAGTCATTCTCGCAGATACCCCATCCCGTACCAATGCCCTCGTCAACATTGAGCCGATGAGCTCGGGTTTTAGTGATTTGCAATGCAGCGAATTTGTGGACAACTCGACTTGCAGTCTGACAAAGATCGCCATGCCCCAAGGAAGCATCATCCTTGCTACCCAACCAGATTACGATCCGGAAGAATGCCTAGGCGACTACGTATTTCCATTCTTAGCGAGCGAAATCATGTGGCCCAGACCGGTTCGTGCCGTCTTTTACTTTCTTCTCCTCATGTGGTGCTTCATCGGCGTGGCCATCATCTCGGATCATTTTATGGCAGCCATCGAGGTGATTACAAGCAAGGAAAAGGTAGTTATTGTGCAAAACGAAAGTGGAGAGTCCGAGGAGCATCGCGTGCTCGTGTGGAATGAGACCGTCGCAAACCTGACGCTCATGGCACTGGGAAGCTCTGCGCCGGAAATCCTCCTCTCCGTTGTAGAGACCATCGGCACGCTAGACAATGAGGTGGCGGAAGATAGTCTCGGCCCTTCCACCATTGTTGGCAGCGCTGCGTTTAATTTGCTGTGCATCACATCTGTTTGCATTTCCGCTCTCCCTGATGGAGAGAAACGGGTGATCGAAAACTATGGCGTTTTCATGATCACAGGATTTTTCTCAATCTTTGCCTACGTCTGGATGTTCATCGTTCTCAGTGACGAGATTGTTGAGATATGGGAAGCCTTTGCCACCCTCTTCTTCTTTCCACTGCTCGTGGCGCTCTCGTACGCAGAGAGCAAAGGATGGTGGGGCCTCCTGGGCAGAGGCCACAACGCCAAAGTGCGTCCGGAGGGTCACATCATTGCACTCGACACTGAGAACCATACGGGACTACGTGATCGGCGCAAATTCTCAATCGACCATACTGGCGGATCACAGCTCTCCGCCGAGCAAGACATGACTTCGCGCGTGATCACCATGGAAGACAAGGAGAAAGGCCGCATCGCCGAGCTCTTGCAAGCCATGCCGCGAGGGATGTCGGATGATGACATGGCTAAGGCCGTGGCGGGTGACATCCTCAAGGAACGCGTCACGCCTATGCGGTACAGGATCGATGCAAGGCGCAAAATGGTCGGCGGGCGCACGGTGATCCAAAAGCGACTCGACTTTTTGAAGCGTCACACCACGAAGCGATTCGCGCAAAACTCCCCTTCGGAGCTAGATCGTCTCGGACTGGGCTCTGGAGAAGCTCCGCTGCATGCCTCGTCTCCATTCATCTTGGAAAACGAAGAGCTCGATGTTGCGCCAAAGGAGCCGGAAAAGAGCCTCCCCAGAGTGTCATTCACGGCCTACGCTTTTTGCGTAAACGAGAACTCGGGCGCAATCGAGCTCCCTGTGGTGCGCACGGGGACGGAAGAAGATCTCCAGCTCACCTCAACCGTGTACTACGAGACGCGCAGCGGCACGGCGCGTGGCGGCGAGGATTTCGAGCACACGGATGGCAAGCTCGTCTTTTTGCCAGGGGAGACCAGCAAGGTGGTACGCGTCAACATCATTGACGACAACGTCTACGAACCCGATGAAACCTTTCAGGTCGTCCTCAGCGTCAAGGGCTTGGACCACAACGTCGACATGGCCCACTCGGCGTTCTCCACGGCCGAGGTCACAATCATTGACGACGATCTTCCAGGCACCTTTACCTTTGATGACAAAGTCGTCGTGGTGCGAGAGTCCGAAGGGGTGGCGCGCATCAAGGTCAATAGAGAAAAAGGTATCGCAGGTCGAGTCAAGGTCCAATACAAGACCAAGGATGCCTCTGCCAAGGCAGGAATCGACTATCTTGAGGCGAGCGGAACACTCGTTTTTGAGCATGGAGTTCGTGAGGGCTTTATTGAGGTGTCCATTATGGACAACAAGACCTATGAGCGGGACGCTACCTTCGCGGTCGAATTTGAAATTGTCAATATCGAGGACTGCGCCGCTGAATACGGCGAACATCGGGTCGCCAGTGTGACGATCACGAGCGACGAAGGCTACAAGGCGACAATCGACCGCATCGCATCGCTCATGCGTCTGCACTTGGAAAGTGTCGAAGTTGGGACGGGAACGTGGAAAGAGCAGCTAATCAATGCCTTAACTGTCCAGGGCGAAGATGGCACCGAGCCAACATCGACCGACTGCGTCTTGCATGTGCTCTCCTTTGGATGGAAAGTGCTTTTCGCGCTGGTACCGCCCACTTCGTACTGGAACGGGAAGCTGACCTTTTCGGTGTCTCTGTTATTCATTCTCGTTCTCACGGCCGTCGTGGGCGACGTGGCCAAGATGTTCGGCTGCCTCATGGGAGTCCCGACGTCTCTGACCGCCATTACTTTTGTTGCCCTCGGCACCTCGCTGCCCGACACCTTTGCCAGCAAGACGGCAGCGGAGAACGACGACACTGCTGACAATTCAATCGGCAATGTGACCGGGTCCAACTCCGTCAATGTTTTCCTCGGGCTCGGGTTGCCCTGGGTCATTGGTTCCATTTACAAAAGCATCATGAGCCCCGAGATGCGGGGCTACCCCGTTGCGGCAGGCAACCTTGCGTTCTCGGTTCTCGTCTTCTGCATCGTTGCCGTAATTTTCTTCATGATCATGTATGCACGACGAAGGCTTGGATACGGAGAGCTCGGAGGCCCGTCCAAGCCAAAGTGGATCTCTTCGATTCTGCTTGTCCTTTTATGGTTGGTCTATGTGCTATTATCCGGAATGCAGTCTCTCGGGAAGATTGCTTTCTCCATCAAGTAAAGAGTTCAAGGCAAGACAGCTGCGAGCAAGGAAAAGGGCCTATGTGCCGTTTCTCTTTTCCTTCGACCGCAGCTGACTCGTCCTTTCACTTTTTACTTTTATAATGGTTTTTTTTAATAAAATAAAAATCTGAAAAAGCAGTGCATGGTCCCCATCAGTTCGTCCGCCGATCACTCGCAAGGACCTGCACCTCGAATCACGCTAGCGTTGCCGTGACGCTGATAAATTACAAAGTTTTTGAGCCTCTGTTACTTTGGGTTGAATTCCAGAAAACACGAAAACAACCAGTTTCCTACCATCTCCAGACGTCTCCGTCATTTCACATGCACTGGACCCGTACGTCATGCTTCTTTTTCAGACTACGTCACGTGAGCTTGTTCGCTGGAACCAATTTGTGCGTGTGCATGGTCGATTGAAACAAAAGGAAAGTCCTTGACTACGTGAGAAAAGACCCTTGTTCACTTTGCATGTTTTTGAGGAAAAAACATCGTGAGGAAGATTTGTATCTTTTACGCGGGCAAAGACTTTTTATTGTTTCTGTTTGTTTGGCTACGCGTCTTCCGACTTGAGCCTCTCAAGAATGCCTCGCGCGATACTGCGCCCACCGCCGTCCGCGAGATAGGCCTGACGTAATTCTACGGCGCGTTCAGGATCTTGTGTGCCAAGATCACGTCCGCAAATGAGCGCACCCATACCCACCACAGCACATCCAGCATCAAACCACTCGTGTGCACCTGCCTCATCAATTCCGCCAGTTGCGAGGAAGCATACTGTGCGGAAATGAGATATGGAACGCAGGGCACGGAGCGAGGCAACTCCGAAATTCTGCGCAGGAAAGATTTTGATCAAGGTTGCGCCGTCGGCGATCGCGTTAAATACCTCTTGAGGGGTAAAGCATCCTGGTACAGCCAGTACATTTGCATCGAGGCAAGCGCTGACAAACCCTGGGGGATTGACGGGGCTGAGAGCAAACTTGGCTCCATTTGCTGCAGCAGCGTGCACATCCTCGGCACTTAAAATAGTGCCAACACCGACCACCGCCTGATCGCCCACCTTTTCCACGATGCCGCGCAGCACGTCGAGCCAGGCGTGCGAGTCCCGCGTGATCTCAATGGCGCGACAGCCACAATTCTTCACAAGATCACACGCACGTTCCAACGCTGCGTCACTATCAACTGCGCGAATGACCGTGACGACCCGCGCTTTTCGGAGGGCGTTCAGAGTGGCCTTTACCACAGGGCTCGGTGCAGCGCTTGCGCCATCGTCAGGCTGCAACCTTACCTTTTTGCGGGGAGGATGAGGAGGTGGGGGCGCAGGAGGAGATAGCGGAGAGACGTCGAAAGCATTTGCTGAATTTGTAAGTTGCCAGCGCGCGCAAAGATCTGCTACTCGAGACGCGCCAGCGTCTTGCAGAAAAGCGGAGCATGACATAAGATGCATGCGCAACCGAGGAAGATTGTAGGCCTTTTCCCAGTCGCAATGTCTGCATCGTGCGCGCTCACTCTTCATGTTCTTATCGCTACTTGCGGAAATGATAAATTCTCTCCTTGTCTCCTCGTCTCGAGGTCGACCTGTGGGCTTTCGCGTGCGCTTGCGTCCCGAAGGACTGTTTTGAACCTGATGATTGTACTCGTCTTCAGCAGAGCCATTTTTGCTGCCACTCCCCGGAGGCGCCGTTGTTGTTGTTTTTGTTCTTGAATCTTGAATCGATGGAGGTGACGCATTCTTGACGCTTCCCTCATCCTGATGATGCTCTCTTCGACTAAGGTCGTCTTTACCGTCTTTTGGCGAGTGTGCCATGACGGATCGAGAGCGAGCGAGCGAGCGAGCGAGCGAGCGCGTGAGCAAGCTGCACACGCTGCTGCGCGCTTTGGCGAAGTTGTGGGCTTTCTTTCTTTCTATCTTTCTTTCTTCCTTTCTTTCCTTCTTTGTTTGCCGTAGTCTACGGGCACAGCAAGAACCCCACTCCGTGCCGTGATCTCGCGCCTCGGTTCCGGGGCCGTGGCGATCTTTCCTGCCTGGCACCTGCGGCCACGGACGGGCCCGACGCAGCCCTTCCTGCCCGCGTCGCCGGACTCGCCACGCACGACCAACTTGAAGGTGTTGGCGCTCTCTCTCCTCTGGCGGGCCCCCAACCAGCCCCGGGCCGGGGCCCCCAATTCGCCGCTTTCCGTTCGTTCTCCGTTCGCTCCGTCGCCGATGCTGGCCTCGCGATGCAGAGAAGGCCCGGGATCATCATGATGAAAGGGTTTTGGCGCGTTCGCGACGAACGTTTCGAAGCGTTCGCCGCGAAACCGTCAATTACAGCTTGTTCGCCCCGAACGCTTTGAAACGTTCGCGGCGAACGTTTCAAGATCAAGCTGCCTCCATATATTATGTCCCAAACCATCAGAATTCTCGTGGATAATCACGAGTTACCATCATATATTTTGGATCAAATTTGGCTTCCCATATAGTGCATAAAAGCACAATTAACTCGTGAATATTCACGAGAACAATGTGAACACCCATATACGTAAATCATAGGCGTTAGGCGTTATTTTGCGTTGCGCAGGAACCCTATGAAAGTTTTTAAAACTGTTAGGCTACGTTCCGGTGTGATGGTGTGGCACGAGAGCGCGTATGGAATGCCATCGCTGGAAGCAGGTTAGCTCACCTACAGAATCCTTGGACTTGGGTTGATGAAGGGCAACCTTGCAGATGGAGCATTTCCGGCTTGCCTGGGAGCCAGGCCCACACAAAGCGCAGACGCTTACTTTCTGCGTGCCATTGCTCCTTTTGTCCAGTGAAACGCATATGTGGCGGAGTCTCGCGCAGAGTCGCACGCGCTTGGCTTGCTCGTTGCTGTCAAACCAAATAAGACGTTTGTTCGCGCGCTTTGCCGGGCAGCTGGCTACGATCGCACGGGCCTCATCGATACCCATGTCCGAGTTCGAGGCCGAGCTTGCCGAGCTTGACCATGTAGGCGAATCTAACTGCACTGGACGAGCCGGGGTCGAAGTGGGGAAACACGCGTCCTTCCGTTGCGAAAACTGCAGCCCGAGCTTAAGGATAAAGTCGAGAATTGATGACTGAGCGTTGCAGGCTCTGCGGAAAGTCGAGAGTGAAGTATACGGAAAGTGAAATGTGCCGTCTTGTCTCGTGCACGTGCGCATGACCTTGAAAATGATGAAGGAATTCGCCACGAGTTGCAGTATTCCGCGCAAAGCGATCTTCTGCTGCAGATTGACACGAAGTGCTCCGGTTAGATCCATCTCGGCGACAAATTTGGAGTGGCCATCCAATCCGCCTTTCATAGTGTTGTAGACAACCTGCGCGAGGCTCTTGAATACGCGAATGGGCCGAAGTGGACCCACCTCCTCGACTTTACGCCGGAGAGCACGCCACAGTCGAAGGTGCGAGGAGATGATGAGGCGGTTCTCCTCCTCAAAGTAGGCTGCTGGAGGATGGTTTGTAGTTCTTGCAGCCCCTGTACGACTAGCGCGAAAGACCAAGCTCTCCGCAGCTTCCGCACGTTGCTTGCTGCGACATTGTCGCTTCGGACGCAGAGCTTTGCCTGCTCGTGAAGGACCTGTCTGTGACACGTTTCTGCAGGCTTTCTGCGAACGAAAGAAACGTGTCATCCAGTCACCCCATTCGTTACTTACGCGTGACACGAATTTCAAGCAGCCCCACCATTGATAAAGGCCGGCAATCTCATTGCGCTCTTAAGTTCACACTGCAATATGAGAGCGGGTGGATGAACGAAAATGAGACGCCGCTTGCTGCTTGCGTTGCAGTAAAACCTTTGGGTGTGGCGGCAGCGCAGCAATCACCAAACAGCAAGACAGGCGGCCACAAGGATGGAGACAAGAGAGACTTTTCTGCGTGCCTTCCTCATGCCCACCAACAGCGGGGAGAACGAGAACGAGAAGGACTATGTTTCCTCCATCGTCACCTGTGGACCGTCCCTCGCAGAATATGAAAGCGGGGTCAAACAACAACCTGAGGACATCGTGAAGAGCCAGCCCAGGGCATGAACAGGAGGCGCGAGTAGAATGTGATAGCTACGATCTTAACCCAGGCTCCGGGAAGCGCAAGCTTGACCAAGACGCTTCCCCCCTTCCATTGAAAAAGCTGAAAAGCAAAGGACGGCGCCGGGCGGTTCAACGAAGAAAAGCTGAGCTCAACATGAGAGAAGAGGTCGCGTCTTTGCGAGACCAAAACAAGCGTCTCGAAAAGCACATGGAGGAGGGAGATCCTGGCGGAGCGCGCAAACAGCGGCAAGAGATTCGCCCTAGAACGAATTGCGGTGCGCATTAAGCGATACGAGCAAGAGAAGAAAGCAAGAGAGGATCTCGAGCTCGAAGCGTGCGACCTTCGAATGGGGATTCGATACCTGGAGGAACAAGACATGCTGCGAGACACTGCAATAAGACAGTTCGTTAAATCGATGGAACACCTCGAGCTGTCCCTTCTCAAAAAACTGCGCGATAGAAACGCACGAGCTCCTCCTCCTCCTCCTCCCACCGCTTCAACGGATGGTGGAGTAGTGACAAAGAGGAAAAAATGCAAATGCTTTAAGCAGATCTACGCTCATTTCGAAGTAATGCAAAAGACGCTCCATCAACTCAAGAAGGTGTCTGCTTTCACCGAGGAGAAACTCAACATCTGAGTCAGATTTAAAGAAGAAAAGTATAACGCGACTTTCAACAATAAATGATTGATTGATTGATTGATTGATTAATTGATTGATTACGTGACCTGGGTGTGTGTACCTTAACCACCCACCCACGCATGGCATGCATGCGACACTAACTAA
>KN805399.1:0-131214 GCA_000818945.1 Schizochytrium sp. CCTCC M209059
TCGTTTATTTTGTCGTCAATCGCGAGGTTGGTAAAATACCCCCCAAATTTGAACACGCTGACGAGTAGGACGGCTCGCAAGATGCTGACGTGGAGCCATTTCAATTTCCGGCGGCGCCTTCTGGCGCGCGCGGAGCTAAACACGTGGACCAACGTCATCGTCTGTGAGGAAGCCTACACCAGCAAGACGTGCGGTGCGTGCGGCCACTTGCACCATAAAATTGGCGGCGCCAAGACCTTTCGCTGCCCGTTTCCGGGCTGTTCGTATGTAGCTGACCGCGACGTAAATGGCGCGCACAACATTCTCATTCGATTTATGACCAACTACTTGGGTGGTCACTACGCGGCAAATGTCTTCTAGGAGACATTTGACCTTTGCCTCTACGGCCTTTGGGTCAGCACGTGCTTCCCGTGCTGACCCAATTGCAGAAAGCCCAGTAACGATGATTCGAAAACAGGAAAGCGAGGTTTTCTGATGAGTTATAGGTTTAAATTGTAGCGCTATACGAAGGGGGGAGAAATCAAAAAGAAAGAAAAGAGAAGCGCGGGACCGGAACGCATTCCCCATGCGGAGCTGGCAGCTGGCCGCGGGCCTGCTGCTCGCGGGCGCGCTGGTGGGCTGCGCGCTGTGCGTCGCGCCCATGCTCATGTTCATGCGCGCCGACATGGACTCCCGCGTGCGCGTGCGCGCGCGCGCCCCGCCGCCGCCGCCGCCGGTCCCAGCGGCGGTATTTGTGGTGGGCATGGACCACACCGGCACTTCGCTGCTCACGCTGCTGCTCATGAACCTGGGCCTGGTGGCCGGCGAGACCTCCGACCTGCTCATGCTCAGCGGGAACGCGGTCAAGTTCTTCGAGCTGGCCGCCGCCGAGAAGCTGGACGAGGACTTCCTCGCGCTCACGAGCGACCGCACGCCGCGCTGGCCCGCCTACGGCTACGAGTGGGGCCGCGCCTCGGCCGCGCAGCAGCGGGAGTGCGAGCGGCCGAGGTCCTCGCCTGGTTGGACGCGCACGCGGGGGGCCGCTCGTGGGTCCTCAAGGACCCGCGCCTGTGCCTGCTGGCGGAGGCCTACCTCTCGCAGGTGGAGACGCGCCGCCGCGTCTGCGTTATCCCGCATCGCGACCCGGTCGAGGTGGCTTCGCGATTCCTCAAGTTCGTGCCCGACTGGCCCTTCGGCGCCACGCTCGAGCTCTGGGAGGAGTACAACGTGCGCGCGCTGCAGGCCTGCCGCCGCGCCGGCGCGCGCATCGTGCAGGTGTCGCACCGGCAGCTCATGGCGCGCCCGCCCGAGGCGGCGCGCGCGCTCTACGGCGAGCTCTCGGCCGCCGGCGTCGCGGGACTCGCGTGGCCCGGCGAAGGCGGTCTGCGCAGGGGCTTCCTGGACCTCTGGGAGCCGCCGGGCAACAGCACCGGGCCTCGCGCGGCGGACCTCGCGCGGATGATCTCGCCGCGCGCGCGCAAGCTCTGGGCCGCGCAGCGCTCGCGGAACCTCGCGGCCATCAGCGACGCAGAGCTCCTGCCCACCTCGTGGGCGCGCGCTCCATGACAGAACGATAAACTTTGGTGCCACTGTATTTGTTTTGTTTTGATTTCTTACTGGTTTACTTGGCCTGGCTTGCTTTACTCGATTTCGATCACATCATCATATTCCTCCGCGTCCTCCTCGCCCGCGTCCTCCTTCTCGTCGCCAAAGACCTCGGCGCCGCGCATCACGTCGTCGGTGAGCAGCGGCTGGACGGCATCAAACACCTCCGCTCGAGTCGGCTCGGGCAGCGATTCCAGGTACTCGCGCACGCGCTTGGCGCGGAGGACCCCCCACTGCTTGTGGACGAGGTCCATGTCTTCTGCCCAGTAGATGCGCCGCCATTGGTCCGAAACGGACGGGCACCTCGCCACGTGCGTGTGGCACGCTGACTTTCCGGTGCGGCTCGCGGGGAAGCCTTGGAAGCACCAGCCGCACACGTAGGTCGAGCAGTTGCTGCACTGGAGCGCCAAGCACCCTTCGAAGTCGTGGAAGGCGGCGCCGCATGCCGGGCACGAGTTGACCAGCAGTTTGCTCGAAATGTGGTTCACGTGCTCGTGGACGCTGCCGGCCGGCCGCAGCTGCGCCGACACGCGCACCTCGCGCTCGACGGCGCTGCGCACAGCCCGCATCCACGCGGCGAAGTCGTCGGGCCGCAGGGTGCTCGCGAGCTCGCGGGCCGGCAAACAGCCTCCGCAGGTGGGGGTAAAGCAAGCCATCTCGCCGCCGCGGGTGATCTTCACGGAGCTCGCCGCGTCGCCCGCGACGGCGCTCTGCACGGCATCGCCGAGGCATCCCCGGCACACAAAGTGCGCGGGGTCCCCGCACGAGAGCCCGGACGTGGACTCATCGCAGCAGATGAGGCACGTGCTCGCGCTGACGGGTGCGCTGCGGAACGCCGCGTGCTTGCGCGCCTCGCTCGCCGTCGGCCGCGCGAGCGGGTCCTCTGCGCACATGGCCGCGATGAGCTCCTCCATCGCCGGCTCCCGCTCCTCCTGAAACAACTGCCGCAGCACCATCCCGGTCGAGTAGATGTCCGCCGGAGGCCCCACGCGCGTCGGGTCGGCGCGCAGCTCCGGCGCCATAAAGTCGGCCGTGGCCTGCATCGGCTGCGTGAGCGAGACGTCGGCCCTCTGCACGCCGTCGAAGTCGCCCAGCACGACCGTGCCGTCGGCGGCGAGGAAGATGTTGCTGGGCTTGATGTCGCAGTGCACCAGGCGCTCGACGTGCAGGTCGCACAGGCCCATCAGCACCTCGCGCGCGATCCGCTTGCGCTCGTCTTGCCCCGCCCCGGCGTTGGCGGAGATCCAGGCGCCCAGGTCCCCGCCCTCGCAGAAGGGAAACAGCACGCAGCCGTGCATCGCGTCCGCGAGGAAGACGCCCTCGACGCGGATCACGTGCGCGCTGCGCAGCCGCGCCAGCTCCGAGACCTGGCGGAAGAAGCGGCGCTGCGCGCCCGCGGCGCCCAGGTGGAACGGAACACCTTGATCACGGACATCTTCCCGGCCTCGAAGTGCCGCACCTTGTGCACCTCCTTGGCGCCCGAGCCCAGCGACCCCACGCGTTCGAAGTCGCTCAGCTTGGCGTGCGCCAACAGGAGGTCCATGCGCCCCACGCCCACGAGGTCCTCGCTCGCGATGTTGAGATCGTCGCGCCACTTCGCGTCGCACAGGAGCTCCGGGCGGTACCGCTCGGCGCGCAGGAGCAGCGCCGCGCGCTCGTGGCATATCTTGCGGTCCAACGCCACCACCGAGGGCAGCTCGGCGCGCCTGCGCTCGAGGTCGTCAATCTTCGCGAGCCGCTTCTCCTCTTCGCCCTCGTCGACCTCGGCGCCGCGGCGGCGCTTCTTGACGTTCAGCTCCAGGATCTCGAGCTCGATGCGTTGCTGGGCCACGCGCACGTCGTCCATGTCCCCCAGGAGCTTCCAGAGCGGCTCGAGAGAAATGGGCTCGAGGGCGCACTCCAATTTTTCGAGCTCTTCGCGCCGGGCCTCGGGCGCAGAATCTGCGTCGCCGACGCACTCGACCGCGGCGGAGATCGCCTCGCGCAACAGCCTGGAGCTCATGCCGCCGAAGGCGGACTTTTCGTACTCCTGGCGCTCTTCGCTCATCGCGCCGACGGCCGCTTCCAGCAGCTGCTCTCTGGGCAGCCCCGGCGCGCCTCTTTTCGCCTCGGGGCTCTGGGCCGCCTCCCAGGCCTTGTCCGTCTTCTTCTGCGCGCGAACGACGCGACGGGGGAGCTTTGAGGCCCAGTCCAGCGCACGCTTCGCGGCGCCTCGATCCGGGCGCGGGAGATCCTTGTCGTCCGAGCAAAAGAACGCGGCTCGGACGCGCGAGATACCGGCGCGGAGCCAGGCGGCCTCTTGCGCCGTGCGGTCGCCCCTGAGAAGCGCGCTGAGCAGCGCTTCGCGCGCCTCGTCGCGCTCGGAAACGCGCGCGCGGAGCGCCTCGAGGTGCGCGTCGGATCCTTCGCGGCGAGCGGCTTTGATGGCGACCTCGACCTCCGCCTCGGCGGTCCGCACAGCTGCTCGCTGCTTGCGCAGCGACGGCAGCGGCGCCGGTCCTTCGCCGAGAGCGACTAGGTACTCCAGGATCCTCGTTGTATCCTTGCCCAAGAACCGCGTCTTCGCGGCGTCGAAGAAGGCGCGGGCGCGCAGCAGCTGCGCGCGGAGCCGATCCGCATCGAGCAGGTCGTGGAGGTCGGGCTCGGGGAAAAGCTCGTCGAGCGCCGCCGCGTTGATTGCGTCCGCTCCGCGGGTATCGAGCTGCCAGTCGCAATTGACCTTCAGCTTCGCAAAGAGCGTGTACGCGTCCAGCTTCGGCGCCAATTCCGCGACGGACTCCGCTTCGGCCGCCAGGAAAAGCTTCGCTAGCTCCTCGCGGTTGATTTTTGTGGCGTGGAGCGGCCACAGATCCGAGCGCAGCGCGAAGGCCAGCGCCAGACGAGTGCGCGCACGCGACTCGCGGTGCGCAGGGGACCTCGCGGCCAGCGCCGCGAGCGCGAGAGACCGACGCGAGATCCAGTATTCGAAGCGCTCCGCCGCGTTTGATGCATAGGGGTTGTGCGCGCCGTATATTTTCATGGCGAAATTCGCCACGTCCTCGTCGTCTGTCGCACTTTTTACGTGGTTCGGGAGATGCTGGCAGTGCCATAGTTGCGAGGGCGCAGTCCAGGGGCGGAGCTCGCTTGATTCTGGCGTCTCGCCGAAGAAAACGCGCGCACTTTCGTTGCACGAGGTAGCTTTCGTCGTGATCTCAGCCTGCGTCTCCTTCTCGCAGATCGGAAGCACCGCCACGGGGGTCTGCGACATGCGGCCCACGCCACTGCCAATAGACTTGGCGTGCAATACGTCCGGAATTGGTCCCATGCGGGGAACGAGAAGGCGAAGAAGCTCGCAGCCCGCGCCGGAGAAATGGCTTAGTATGTCGCTCAATCCCGGCCACGTGATCCTTTCCTTTTTCAGGCGGAAAACGATCTCTTGTGGAAAAATGCCTTTTTCGAAGACCGACTGCGCGCGACTCGGGTCTTTGCAGCGTTCGCTTCGCGTCTTTACCGCGCTCTCCAAGGAAGGAAAGCTAGGTTTGTTCTTTAAGTATTCCTTCTAGAAGCTTGTATTCCTTCTAGAAGCTTTTTTGCTTTTTCTGCACCGCAGCGCCTCGCAAAACCAAACCTCGTCCAGCAAACCCGAATCGAGAGCTTACTCGCGCATGTCTGTCGCGGAAGACACAGACCTAGTATTCAGGTCCGGAAAATACTTTGTAGAACGACTTGGTGTTTCACAAGACTTCTTGCGTAAGAGCGCTGGCGGCAAACTTATTCGCCTTATTCGTTTACCAGGTGGAAAGCGATGCTATTGCGTATCTGATGTCTTTCGCCTCGTCGGGCTCCCTCGGATCGACACCAGGGACAAGCAGCGTGTCGTCTACGCGCGCGTGTCTTCGGCGAAGCAGCGTGGAGACCTCGAACGTCAGGTCGAAGAACTCACCCGTGCCTACCCCGGGCATCGCATCATCCAGGACACCGGATCCGCCGTCAATTTCCGCCGCAAAGGCCTGCAAGCCCTTTTGGACATCGCTTTCGAGCGCAATCTCGCAGAAGTTGTGGTCTTGCACAAAGACAGACTTGCACGCGTTGGATACCCAGTACTGGAGCACATCTTTGCAAAAGCTGGGGCTAAAATCGTGGTTCACAGTCAAAGCGGCGACGCGTGCTCCGCTGAATCCGAGCTCGCGGACGACCTTCTTGCCGTCACGACGCTACTTGTGGCAAGCCATAACGGACGTCGAGCAGCTTCGAATCGAAAGAGACGCAGAGAAGAAGCGAAAGAAGCTGGAGGATGTCGTGATCAAGGCGTTGCTGGAGCTTCAGACAGAGTCCCGCGCTGCTCCCCTGGCGCAGGGGAAACGCGAACAGGTGGACACCCCAAGACGGTCGCACAAGCGGAAGGCAGAAGTGGAGACCAACGGGAATGAGACCGTGGCAGGAATTGGCAAGCAGATTCGCGCGCGCAAGATTCGTGTCTACCCAAACAAGGAACAAAGTCAAAAACTGATGCAATGGTTCGGCACTGTACGCTTCGCCTACAATAAATTGGCGGAGAAGTTTATGCACGTCGACCAGAACGTGAGTCTGGCTGCACTCCGCAAAGAGCTGAAGCAGTATGAGGTCGCGCACGCGTGGTTCAAAGAGGTACCAGGGGAAGTGCGGGATTGTGCGGTGCGAGACATGGACAAGGCACGTAAAGCACATCTTGCCAAGAAGAAGAAGGGCGCCACTGCGGTTAAAGGCGGCGCTAAGTTCAAATTTAGGTCCAAGAAGGATAGGCAGCAGAGCTTCGATGTGCGTGCTCGTGATTGGGAACGCGTTCGTGGTATGTTCGCGGGTCTCTTTGGCCCGGCGTTGAAGTCGGCCGAAGGGCCC
Organism: Schizochytrium sp. CCTCC M209059; assembly: GCA_000818945.1. NCBI lineage: Eukaryota > Bigyra > Thraustochytrida > Thraustochytriidae > Schizochytrium > Schizochytrium sp. CCTCC M209059. The sequence continues at coordinate 6,442 of KN805399.1, forward strand.
TTGCCCAAACATGTAGACGCGACGGTTCGCGTCGTCAGAGACTTCCGCGGGTGTTTCTATGTTTGCATCCCGATGAGTGTTGAGATCAAGGGCGATGACCATGCCCCCAATCCCGATGCTCACTCGACGGTGGCCATGGACCCGGGGGTGAGGACCTTTATGACGCCTTTTGACGCGGACGGTCTCGTCACCGAATGGGGCAAGCGTGACATCGAGCGCGTCTACCGGCTTTGTCGACACGCGGACAAGCTTCTAGGTCGAATTAAAGACAAAACTGCCACCAAACAACAACGCCGCAGAGCGCCGCCGCGCCTGGCGCAAGATCTTTGTACGCATCCGCCACATCGTCGGTGAAATGCACAAAAAGCTTGCTACCTGGCTTTGCAATAACTATCGTGTCATCATCATCCCTTCCTTCGAGACAAAGCAGATGGTCCTTCGTGGAATGCGCAAAATTACATCTACGACGGCTCGCAAGATGCTGACGTGGAGCCATTTCAATTTCCGGCGGCGCCTTCTGGCGCGCGCGGAGTTAAACACGTGGACCAATGTTATCGTCTGTGAGGAAGCGTACACCAGCAAGAAACTTGCACCGTAAAATTGGCGGCGCCAAGACCTTTCGCTGCCCGTTTCCGGACTGCTCGTATGTCGCTGACCGCGACGTAAATGGCGCGCGCAACATTCTCATTAGATTTATGACCAACTACTTGGGTGGTCACTACGCGGCAAATGTCTTCTAGGGGACATTTGACCTTTGCCTCTACGGCCTTTGGGACAAACAGCACGTGCTTCCCGTGCTGGCCCAATGCAGAAAGCCCAGTAACGATGATTCGAAAACAGGAAAGCGAGGTTTTATGATGAGTTATAGGTTTAAATTGTAGCGCCTGGTATTAGTAGCACTGTTCTTGCTTGACGAGCGTATCTTTCGCACGGAGTTGCCAGTGACCATCGTCGCGAGAGATCTTTGGCAGAGCAAAGCGAGCTCAGGCTGGCCTGGGCTGGCGTTGGTTCTCGCGGGGTCCTCGAATACTTGCTCGGGCAAGCCAAGCCAAGTCAAGTTAAGTCAAGTTAAGTCAAGTCAAGCCAAGTCAAGGCGAGAGCAGAGAGCAAATGCGGGTACTCGCATGGGTCTTGCTCGTTCAGTTCGCGACGGCGGTTTGCGGAAAATCGCTGACGAGCGGCGGCGGCGGCAGCAGCAGCAGCAGTAGAGATAGCAACAGGAGAAAGAACCCGGTCGCGGTGGAGGTTCCGTTACAGCGGCCAGAGGTTGAACCGTGCGTGGTACCACTCATCGACCTTGCTCGCTTTGGTCTTGCCCCGAAAAATGGCGCCGCCTTGCAACGAGTTTCGCCTCCTCGATGCGCAGCGAGCACCAAAGCGGTTAGAATGGTTGTGCTCGAGATGGAGGCCGCCGTTGATGGCCGCCAATTTGATCGTATGGGCGGATTCTGGATCGACAACTGCAAACTCTTGCACTTGACCACAGCAGAACCGCTCAATCCTGGACGCGTGACTTGGTCTGTGGAAAGGGATGTGACACCATTTGCACGCATGCTCGTGGGCAGATCGACGCCCTTCGATGCCATTCTTGATATTCCAAACATTGTACAAGGCCCATACACTGGCGTCATCAATGTGACCGTACGAGCGCTCATATACTACGATCCGCAAGGAAGCATGCAACTGGCTCCCTTGCCGCTAGTTTTCCCACTTCGCGCGCCGTTTCATGATCCAAGGAGTCCCTTAAAAGGAGCAATTGTCTCTGGCACAGAACGTCTTAAGCTACCGCCATTTCGCTGCGAGGCCTGCCGCTCGTCATCTGTGCAACTGGAGCTCGCATTGTACTCAACAGGTCATGGCGGCGCAGAGGAGTTCTATTACCTTGAGGCGCCTGGGGGGTCGCCTTTTCGTGAACTAATTGTATATCTGGACGGTGAGCCAGTTGCCGCGACAGTGCCTTTTCCAGTCGTCTATACAGGCGGCATCAACCCTCTCTTATGGCGACCTTTGTCCGCGATCCTTGCGCTGAACGTTCCCCCGTATTCGCTTGATCTCACACCTCTGGCACCTCTTCTTGGCGATGGCGCAGAACACTACTTCGAGATCGGAGTCCTCAACAACAGCAAAACCGGTCAATGGTATCTCGATCCGATATTGCTTGTGTCAACAGGAAGGCAGGCAAGAGAAGCACGGCAAGGTGCGTTGCCTGGTGCGTTCCCTGCGCCACCAGTTCGCGCATGGACGTGGCCCAGATATGTGAGCGTTAAGACCCCCGGAGGCGTTCTCGTGCGGACGCAGACGCACACATTTGCATTAGGGCCGCATCATGTTAGCATTGCAGTAACCAATGTGGTGGAAAACGGTGTCGTCTCCGGACAAGTTGAAGAGCTCCTAACATCCCGCGATGGAGGCTTGATTGAAAATCGAACCTTTACGTTTTCCGTCATGGAAGAGGATGGCCCCGACTTCATCTCTGCTGCTGTCAATCAAACGCGCTCTCTTGAACGGAACAGGGTCGGCAAGGGATTCTTGGCGCTCGAATCGGCATACTCTGGCCATGCATTCTACAATATGAGCAAAGGCGGCCAACGTGCAGCAGCAGCGACACAGGCTATAAGGGTGTGGGACCACATTGAAAGACAACAACCTTGTTTTGAAAATGTTCAATCGGCCACAAATGGAACTCGCGAAACAGACTTGCCGACTGAATCAGCGACACGGTGCGACACGGGATCCTCAAATGTTGTCCCTTGCGGTTCGAGTTTTTGCCCACAACGTCAAAGCTCAAACAAACAAGACAGCTGGCTGCAGAAGAAATGAAAAAGGAACGTGTATTTTGTAGGCCCTTTTTTCGCCGATAGCGAGCGATCGGTCAAGTTCAGACTAAGCTATTGATTTGCAAATGTGCTCATGCAAACACGCATTATCTGGGAAAGACGAACCCCCTGCGGAGATCTGCGAAGCAAGGTAGTAAGATTGACCGGGTTAAGGAACGTTACGCAAAGGTGTTGAAAAAGAGAACAAAATTCGTGCCATGACACTGTGAACCTTTAACAAAGGTGAAAAAAGTGTGTGTAAGATGAATGAGAGAAAGGAAAAAAAGAGCCCTCAGATGCACGTTCTCTCGGCCCACGCGCACCAGTCCGCAGCGTGAACTCGCTTACGAAATCTAAGTTGATTCCTCCAAGAGATAGCGCGTCTTCTGGTAAGCAAAGAAGTACACAAAGCCACCAATACCGATCCAAAAGACACGCGGTCCCACACCAGCCATGAGCTTGCCCGCGCCCTCGTCACGTACGACGCGCTGGAGGGTAGAGAGAGCGCCATCGTAGGGAACACCCTTGGGGTCAGAACCGAGCATCAAACGCGTCTTGACAACGTCAAGTGGCGTCGTTACGGCAGCAGCCAAGGCGCCGGAAGCAGAACCTGCCGCTGCGGACTCCCACGAGTGCACGGTGCCATCGCCACGGCGGCGGCCAATCTCGACCTTGAGCGCTTCCCAAAGCGGAAATTGGATCATCGAGAATGGAATCTCGCGCAAGACAGTCGTCCAGTATCCCGTGTAGAAACCCGAGTATCCCTGGCGCGCCATGATGCCACGCAAGGCGCTCGAGTTGTCCTTGAAAAGGCCGGCTTGGCGCTTCTGCTTTACATTTTCCACGGGGACACGAATGAGGCAGGCAGCAATCTCACCCAGCGAGGCAGCAGCCATTTGTGTCTGGTAATCGGACAAGGGGCCGCCAGCAAGGTTTGCTTTGGTCGTCTCGTAGGTGAAGAAGAAGAGCGACGCGCCGGGAACAGAGCCGAGCGCGGCGACACCGACACCTGCAAAGAGGTTAGAAAAGCCTCCTGCCGCGCGAAAGCCCATGGGCGACTGCAGACGCGTCTTGATGGCATCAAGGGGCATCAGGCTCGTGTCCACAGAGAACCCGGCCACGCCTCCGGCCACAAGCGCAGTCACGTCCACGCCCATCCTGACTGCTTTTCTCCCTGCCTAACTTCTGGCGAGCTCTCCCGTTCTTTCGAACGAGACGCGGGGCTGCCTGTCCAAAGTTGCGCAGAGATATTGCTACTCTCGCGCACGGTCTGTACCTCGGGTGTGTGCAGCAATGCAGCGATGCAGCGACGCAGCGATGCAGCGCTGCAGCAAGATCGCCTCACGGATGATGACGTCTTTACGTCTTGTCTTGCCCTTGTCTTTTGGCTTGCTTCCTCTTTTTCACAGGCAAGATCTCGCCTCGGTGGCCGCACATTTCCCCTCTGTTAATTTTTTTTTGTTTTTTTTGTTTTCTGCACAACCCATTTTGTAATTTCGGTATCGACGAACTGACAACCGGTCCTGGATTGCGTGCGAACGGTGTTTAAAAATAAATAAAGATGAAGCAAGCAATCAATCAGTCACAGGGCGCAATTTTTCAAGCATCCTTTTTCATGGTGGTTAAACGAACTTTAAAAAGTAACGAGTGTTTTGATGAACTGACTTGACACAAGACGACGCAAAGCAGGGCTGGGCAAGGAAATGAAAATCATCACGTGGAAGCAATAGTTGACGACGAGCACATCAACCGCTTACTTACCCGATCACTCTCCCGCTCATTCCCTCACTCACGGACACATGTCCCTGGCCTTAAGTAGCGCCTTGTAGAATTCTTCACACTGATCCTCGCGGGCAACCTTAAAGAGGTAAGTCTCTGGACCCTGTGATGCATCCGCGTCGTCAATGACAGATTTGCAGGTGAATCGCACAACCTTGTCGCTGGCGCGCTCTAGAGGCATGGCCTTCCACATGACGGCATTCAGCAAAAGCTTGAGGACGCCCTCGCGACGCATGACCAAACGAGGTGGCTGCGAGGTCTTTTGAGCATCCCATTCCGAGCCCTGTGAGACGTTGATGTGAACAGTGCCGGCGCCCATTTCTCGGTAAGCGCGCTTGACACCAGCCGTCTTTGGCGCAGTCGATGGCGTCGTCTTCTTTGCATCCTCACTGCTAGTCATCGTGGTCGAGGTCTTCGATGCGGCGGCCTCCGTCGACTGCGAGGGCGTCGCATCCTCTTCGGAAATAGCAGTCAAACGATACAATCGAGCGCGCACGCGGTAGATGCAATCCTCGCCTTCCTCGCCAGTGATGACCTCTGTGGCCTCCGCGCTGGTTTCGTTCGCCTGCGAGTTTACCCCACCGAAAACGGCATTTTTCTCGTCGTTGACGGCATCGTTGACCTCCGAGCTTCCGTTCTCATCTCCGGCACCGTCCTTGGATGAAGCCTTGTTTTCGTCAACTTCTCCTTTGTCTTCGGACTTGTTGTTGCTGCTGCCGCTGCTGCTGCCAGACGAGCCAAAGGCAGACACTCCGCCCGCAGAGCTGCTGCCAAAGGTTGTGCTGGTGCCATTTTGCGAAGCGAGTTGGCCAAAGGCTGATTTCGTCCCTGCAAAGGTGGCGAAAGGCGATGGACCAGATGCGCTCACAGAGGCAAAGGGCGAAGCGCCGGTGCCCGAGAGCGCAGCAAACGGGGACGCTTTAAACATATCAAAGCCCTTATTTGCGCTCGGCTTGGGCGCTTCTGACGCAGCTGTTGATACTGTTGATGGTTCTGAAGCCTCTGCTGCTGCCTTGTCCCCCTCGCCTTGGTCTTTCTCGCTGTCTTTTTCATCGGTCTTATCTTGACTTTGGTCTTTCGCGGCCTCCGAGGAATCTTGAGCGACATTTTCTGCCTCCGACATCTCGGTCTCTTCTTTATTGCTACTATCAGCCTGAACGCCAGCGCTTTCCTCGCCGTCTTGATCTTTGGTGTCAAACTCCGAGTCCACGCTGCTCTTTTTGTTTTTTTCCCCAGAGACTGCACCATCACCTCCGTCTTCCTCCAGCCGTTTACGTTTCAGGGCCAATCCGGAGGCGCTCTCCTCCTGATCGCCGCTGGTCTCGCCCGGCATGGTGCCAGCGCCTTGCTCCGTACCCGTAGCAGTGGTTGTTGTAGGGGTGCTGTCGTTGTTGTCGTTATTGTCAGCACTTGGGCCCAGCAGCTCGTCCTCTTCGTCCTTCGACACGTCGACGGGGCTTGGCCCGGTCCCGAGGATCTCATCTTCATCGTCGTCATTCGCGTCCGCTTTGGCAGCTGCCGCCTGATCAGGCTCTGCGGCCGCCGCCTCGCGCTGCGTCTCGATCTCAGCGGCCTGCTCGCCGCCTGGGGTCGCCATCTTGTGACACCTCACTCACGAATCCGCGAGGAGCTGAGTCGGCGTTTCCGCCGAGCACAGTCCGGGATCCCGACCCTTTTGCTTTTCTACTTTGATGTCAAGGGGGGCAGGTGGGACCAAGCCCAAGCAAAGCTTGTTGTCTCTGCTGCGTCGCCGACGGTGGCAAGCTATCGATCGATTTCGGGGCGACGTATCTTCGTGTCCCGTGCGTGAAGAAGAGCGCAAGCCTCCTTTCCCTTTCCTCTCTATCTCCAAACTCACCTTGAACGTTCCCTTCGAGACCCTTTCGCTGCTTGTTTTTTCTACCTTGCTGCTGCTGCTGCTGCTGCTGCTGCTGTGCTGAAGACGCCGGCCGCAGGCCTGCTCGCGCAGCGCTCGCGGGCTCTTGGGTGCGTCGCCTTTCTCAGCGAGCGCGAGATCCGACGAAGATAACAAGGTCTCGGCGAGCCGCGGCCGCGCGTGCGTCCCGCCCGCAGCCGCTTGCGCAGGCGCGCCTCGCGGCGGGCCCTGCTCTCCCCTTCCTCCCTCCCTCCTTCTCCGCGCCGCGCCGCGCCGCCTCGCCGCGCGTCGCCTCGCCTCGCCTCGCGTCGCCTCGCGCAGCCGCTTCGTCGTTTGCTCTTTGACTTGCGCTTTCCTTCTTTTTCTCTCTCTCCCTCTCTCTCCTTTCCCCCCTTTGTCTCCTTCCCCGCTTTCCTCTGCTTCGCCGCGCCCCACATTTGTGCCGCCCAGAGCGGCCTCGTAGGGCCGCAAATGTGGCCTCTGCGGCCGCTGGCCGGATAAAGCGGCCCAAGCGGGATAGGCCGCTTCGGGAAAGGGTGGTCGCGGCTGGCGGCGGGACCCGGCGAGACCCCAGAACCGCAAGCTGCGCAGCCGCGACGTGCGAGCGAGCGAGCGGGGCAGAGGAGAGGCGCGCAGGCCGCGGGGCAGGGAAGATGGCGCGCAAGGCGTCCAGGACGCCGACCAAGCGCGGAGGCAGCAGCAAGAAGAAGGCGGCGGCGAGCAAGGCCGCCGCTGAGAAGGAGGAGGAGGAGGCCAAGGCGCTCCTGCTCCAGCAAAAGCTCGAGGAGCTCGAGAAGGAGCAGGAGGACGATGTAGACATGGATGACGACGACGACGAGGAGGAGGAGGAGGAAAAAGTCGAATTGGAAGTAGAAGACGACGAAGACGAAGAATCAGATGAGCAGCAGGAGCAAGATGGTGCCGCCAATCGGTTCGAAGACTCCTCTGGCGAGGAGGAAGAAGAGGAAGAGGAAAGCGACAGCGACGACGACGACGACGACGAAGAGAATGGCGAGCCTAGATCGCTCCAAAATGGCAAGCGCAACGGTCTCGCGACCGCCAGTAAGGCTTTCACCTCGGACCTTGGCCACGTTGCCGCTTTCAACACGACCCCTTTGGATCCCTCCAAGGCGAGCAGCAACGCTTATTTGCGTGACATGGCACTTCAAAACCTCAAGCTCATGTTCCACGACCTCATGGAGCTCCCCGGTGTGGAGGGCAGCAAGGTCCTCAAGGAGCTTCCTCAGCCACAATTCAAGTTGCCGCGCCACAAGCCCATCCCGAAACCTAAGCCGGAAACCCGATGGGAAAAGTACGCGCGCGAGAACAACATCGAGAAGCGCAAGCGTGAGCGCATGGTCTGGGACGAAGCGAAACAAGAGTGGGCTCCGCGCTGGGGCTTCAATCGCGCGAACGACGACCAGCACGACTGGCTCATCGAGGTCAAGGACAACGAGGACCCGGACACTGATAAATTCTCCGAGCGACGCAACGCCAAGAAGCTGCGCGTGCTCAACAACCGTAAAAAGTTCCTTCGCAACAAGGCTGAGGCTGATCAGAAGCAAAGCGTTCATGAAGTCGAGAACCTCAACGTGAGCGGGGCCCGTAGTGGGTCGTCCAAGCGTGGTAAGACCAAGGTGCTGGGGCGGTTGGCCACCGCGCAAGTTTCGACTGCATCGCTTGGACGCTTTGACGCCACCATGGAGGGCGAGCCTGCGCGCCAGCTCAAGGTGAGCAAGAAGCGAAAGTTTGAGCCTGTCGAATCCACCCGGGATGCTGATCGCGACAAGAAGATTCTCTCGAAGCTGTTGGGTAAACACATTGGTGGCGATTCTTCTGCGGAGCAGTCCTCGTCCAAGTCGGCAAAGAAACGCGCGGCCAAGGGCCGTGGCAAGAAGAAGGGGCGCAAATGAGTTTTAGCCGACGAGACCTTCGAGACAAGATAGCAGAATAATCACCTTTATGTACTTCAGAGTGACGGATGTTTTTGGCCCTTTTATCTGCTTTTCATGATTGAATGACTATTTGAGTGATTTCATCGATTTCCATTGATTTCATTGATCGATCGCTCGTCTCTCACTATAGTCTCCAAAGACGACAACGAAAGCAGGGACTTGCGATAATTCATTTTAGCGGTAGTTTAGCTTTGTCGTCCTTTACGCCTGGCTCCGACGCAGCCATGGCAAGATCGTCCGAATCGCTGAGTTCATTAAAATTTTGTTCAAGTTCGTCATGTCGGTTTGCCCCGACGCAGCCCCTCTTCTCCCAAGAAATAAAACCAAAACAATAACAAAAGATCAGCTCACTTTCTTGTTGTTCGACGCCTCATGCTCACGTAGTACATGCGATGTCGTGGACATCATCATAGTCATTCGAATCTAGGACCTAGGCCTAGCGTGTGCTTAACTTGCACCTCCACCTTGCCCTTTATTGGCGCGACAGGGTCCGCTTCCCGCTCATCACCTTGCCTTTCCGTCTGATGATGAGAGGACGTCTTCGAGGTGCATCAGAATGTCGTGAAGTGCCAACCGCGTCGGATTGCGCTTCTGCTGCACGAGAAATGCAGAGTGAATGTCGTGGTTCTCGCGGTTCGGGTAGACCTTTTGCCAGCCGCCGAGCGAACGCCGCTCCTTGTAGTAGTCCAAGAGATACTCCCACTCTACCTTGGTGAGCTCACTGAGCATCTCCCTATCAATATCCTTGAGCGCAACGAGCAGGTCATCTGCAATGGAGGATTCTGTGCCAAACAGCATGGCCACCATGTCAGACATCATGCGCATCTTCGTAATAGAATAATGATCGGACTTGTCGCTAGACAGCTTCATGCTGGGCTGACCATTGACTTCAATGACGCGCGGATTCATCTTGTCATCGACAATGAGATCAACGCCCATGATTTGGAAGCAGTTCGGGCACGTGCTTTCCGAGTGGCTACTATAGTACCGGCGCCATTCCTGCTCGGCACTGAGCATGACGATCGAAATTGCAATCTGTGCGCGCTTAAAGAGTGCCTCGTAGTCCTGGCCGGACTTGGTCAGGTAGTTGCGAAGGTCCTCGAACGCCCAGGTAATCTCCGTCACGTTCTGGTTGACATACTTTTTATTCACCGAGGTATTGGTGAGATACTGCGAACGTTTGCCGCCCTTGCGAGCATGCGGGTCGTAGGCGCTCGAAGCAAAGCGGACGATACCACGCTCAAACACATAGGCACGCATCGGCACCGTCGAGGTGACGAGAACGTAGGTCCGAATGTCCCACTTGCGATTCTGAATAAGATGCGGGTTGCCCAGGTAATTTTGCACAATGTGTGTCTTGAGACGAATCTTGCTCAGCTCCTTCTCACCATCGACCACTGTGATGCCCTTGCCACCACCCATGGTGAGAGGCTTGACGATAAAGGAGGCGTCTGGATGCTGCTGCGCGTACTCCTTGGCGGAGGACCATTCGCTAGGGAAGAGCCAGCAATGAAAGGTGTAGTCCGCGAACATGGCCTCGCCTTGGGTCCCTTGCGAGATTGTTTTGCAAAAGCTATCTTTGCTCCAAAGCACAGCGCGCAAGCCAAGGACGCGATTGATGCGCTGGTATCTGTGCACCTTGGATAGTCCCGTGGACGAAAAGCAATCATCATTCTTGAGCGCAAGACAGATCAGAACGGGATGCTCGTCGGCAGCCAGAGACTTGACTGGCATCGGGCCCTCCTTTTTGCGACGTTCCATTTGAAAACCTGCTGGCTCGAAACCTCGCGCATACGTTTCTTGATCGCGGTTCACATACGTTTTTGTGCCCCAAATAAAGACAGACTTGCCGCTGGCGTGCGCCCAAAACGAAATTTCTTTCTCAATGCGGCGCACCTCGTCTGCGTATTGCTGTACATCGCCCTTGACGACCACAGAACGTTTGGGCGCCGATTTGACAACGGAGTGGTGCTCGTTTGCGTGGTTTGACAAAGGGTGACTATTTTCTGACTCCGGTTCATCGTTCGCGTCACTCTCGGGCTCCACCGCATAATAATCCGGCTCGTGAACCTCGGTTCCGGTAATTGTTTCCGAGCTCGAGTCCCGGACCACCTCGCGAAGTCGTTTCGTCTCCTTTTCTTCCCACATGAGCTGGTCTCGGACGCGCGAGCGCCACTCTGCCTCGGACGCCTTGCTTGCATCGTTTTGCGCCACATCGTCAAGCTCCTGGAGTTCGGCATCCCACTTTTCAATTTGTTGCTGCAGCTTCTCAGCAAACTCGAGCTCCTCTTCGTCCATGTCGGAGGTGTCGGTAAGCTGATCAGGCTGATGGAGGACATCAAAGGAGAAACGCGTATCGGCGGGTAAGAGACTCTTGTCCATATTTTTGCGAATGTCCTCGAGCTTCATTTCGAGCAATGCTGTCTCGAGAAACTTTATGCGCGCTTCCTCGGCAGCCTTCTTCTTCTCTTCCTCAAAGGCCGCGAGGCTTTCGGGCGATTCCTCGGCGCTTGCGTCAGACGCAGACTCGTCCACATCGCTCGGATCCTCGTCGCCGTCGTCGGGCATTTCTTCGTCCTCGCCGCCACCTTCGATGTCTTCATCGCCATCACCATCTCCGTCGGTGTCGCCCTTCTTGGTGCCGCTCGACTCAGCTCTGGCCACAGAGGCATCCAAGGAAGCAAAGCTTCCCAGTGGATTGAGCACGACTCCTGGCAAAGTTTGTTCCTGCCGCCTTAGGTTGTCGTGCAGGTCATGGTAAATCTGCGTGTTCGCTCCAAAATTAAAGGTGAACACCAGGATTGTGATGCCCAAGAGATACAAGTAGTCGAGCCGTGACAGGTTCATCTTTCTTTTGCCAAGAGCTTTGCTTGCCGAGTCAAATCGAGACGACGTGGCCAGAGTAGTTATTCAATGAGCTTGCAGTGGAGGGCTCAGACCCTTGGGACGCTATTATGTGATGCAAAGCAATGCGATGTTGGACTCTGCACTGCTATGCCACGCTAGACCACGCGCAAAGCTTGCTTGCGTGCTTGCTTGCTTACTTGCTTGTCTGTCTACCTGTCTGTCAGAGCACGGCTGGCCAGCCGGTCTTTCCCAGGCGATATGATCTTCACCCTGGTGGCCGGGTCACGCCGCACCGGCCCTCTTGCCAAGGTGCGTCCACCTCCGTGCGCCCCGGAGATCTAGCTTGGCGACGCGCCTCAGGGGCTGGCGTTGCGAGGCGCGCACGCCGCCCGCGGTCTCCCCAGCCTCTCTGCGCGGCTTCCCGCCCGCGGGCTGCGTCGGCACGGCCCCGACCCGTGCGAGCCGACGTTGATGGAATGACTCTGCGTGGTTTGGTCATCCACGGGCGTTGCGTATCTGCATCCTTCGGAGCTTTTAGCGCATTTAGAATTTCTGGAACTATATGGGCCAGGCTCCTTCCATCCTCTTCGTTTCAACATGCAGTGCAGTTGGCAAGGGAAAGAAGAAAGAGGACGGAGGCTGGTTTGCAGACAAGACCTAGACGTACCTGTTTTGATCAGGAAAGGAGTCAACAAAGCGAACATCGAAAATTGCAAAAGCGTGCTTGCGACAGATTCTTGGTCCTATGGTGAAAACGAGTGGTATAGCCATGGCGAATGTGAATGGTGCAGATCCATCTTTCAGACGCAGGTCTTCTCTTCGGACATGATGGTTGTTTGGTTTACTCCATAGCACTGATCATGCCGACACAACTCAGCTCTCTTGTTTTCAAGTTCACGAGGCAACTTGCCGCTAGCTGGTTCCTTTGCTCGTTCGCTCGCCCAATCTACTATCCCACCCTTTGTAGCTAGGCCTAGCTACTGGAGGAGAGAATAACCGCCGTCAAAGTCAAAAGGCGGGAAAAAAAAATCAAAATAATCAAACTGCCACCGATCAAGCAAAGGGTCCAAACACTGTCCCTCGTGCCATCGCTCGATTCATTCGACAGTCGAAAGCGAGGAGCGCACACGCGCAAGGCGCGGTTCGCGCGTGCGACACTCGCACACTAGCTCTCGCTCGCTCGCTCGCTCGCTCAGTCTTGTTCGCTGCGTGTCTCTCTCTACCTGAGGCGTGTGACCACACTCGTTGCGCGCGAGAATTGCAAACATTCACATCATGGCGACAGCGTCGAGCATTTGGCAGCGACCGTTCGTGGACGTGTTCAAGCTCGTGGGGCTGAGCACCGGGTCGTGGGCAAACTGCGAGCGTGAAGGAAATGTGAAGCAAACGCTGGACAAAACCATTGGAAAGAATGTCGTGCGCATCACAGGTGCCGTCGCCACGGCCAACAAGCTTGTAGTTCCTGGCAAGCAACATCAAGCAGGACTTGGCCTGACGGGAAGTTTCGTGTACGTTCAAGTGCGCCCTTTGCCGCACCAACTCTTTACGATTATTGTGGAGGTCCTGTGCAAGGACGGAAGCGCCACACGCATTACTTTGAGCAACATGTTTCGTGTGCCATCACGGCGCGGGGCCCGCATCCTGGTCCCGCTCGATCTGGCCGACGATTGGTACACGATCGGTCTCGACGTTCCTTTTCTCTTGGAGCGCTTCAAGGACCCGGCGCGACCCAGCGAGTACTGGTGTTTAAAGAGTATTTCCGTCTTTGCAGGTGTCCAGATTCGCAACGTGTTCACAGCAGAGACGCCGTACCGTTCCACGCCCGATCTTGCCAATGATAGCGAGATGGCCAACTTGGAGGCCCTGCCCACTGCGCTACAAATGTCCAGGTCAAACCCGAATCTCGTCATTTGGGCTCCCGCCGTACCGCACAACATCTCGTATTCTTCAACAACTTCGGTCCCACTGCGCTCACTGGCGGCTGGCTCGGGTGGCAGCTTGCCTTCGCCAGGCTTGTCCTTGACCTCTTCTCCGGCCCCATCCCTCACGGAAGAGTCGAAAGCCGCATCCTCTTTTACTTCTCTTCATGGGGCCCGCGACGAACCGCGCAAGAAGACCTCCGGAAACAAGACGAGCCGCCAACGGGTCTCGCGCAAGCCATCGGAAAATGACTCGCACAAAGGGAACGCAGTGGCGTCCGCTGACGACTCTCCAGCGGCGACTCCATCATCTCTTGCATCCTCGAAGCGATTCCCTACTGCACCCCCTCCGCCACCGAAACATCTTCCCGCGGTGGTAGAGACCTCGGCGCTCGAAAAGGCTCCTTGTGCAACCTCGCAGAAACCCCAACGTCCTGCTCCAGTGCCGTCAGTTCCTGCGCTACGCCCAGACCCCGTCATGAAGCTGCATACCTACGTAGGGCATTCGTATGCGCTGGAAAGCGCAAGACCACTCTGGTCCGGCGATGGGAAACACATTATCTATGCCAGTGCGAGCAATATCATCATGGGCAATGTAGAAAACCCGCATCGCCAGCAGCGCATTCTCCTTGGTCATACCGCACGAGTGAATTGCCTCGCACTGGATCCCGAAGGATCAATGCTGGCCTCGAGCCAAGAGGGACGCAACCCGGTCATTCGACTCTGGAACACGACCTCGTGCAAGTGCATTTCTGTGATTGCGGCCAGCTCCGGAGGCGGGCTACGAGCCTTAGACTTTAGCGCCGACGGGAGTTTTCTCTGTGCCGTTGGCCGAAATGAGCACAACCGCACGCAAATCTACGTGTGGAAAGTCTCTGGACTCCAATCCAGCGCGAGTGGCCGGGCGACAATGTCCACTACGAATATGACTACAGTACAACAGGGCAGCGCCCAAGACTCGCGGATCTCGCTTGTGGCGCGTCAAACGTCAGAATTTGACATTGTTCGCATTCGCTTTTCGCCGTACGACTCTTTCCAACTCGTGTCGTGCGGCCGCGAGAACATTCGGTTCTGGCGGATTCGCAACCGGCACATGTCCGGCACACCGGTAGTTCTCAACGAATTTGCGCGCAAGGCGGTATTTTCCGATTTGGCCTTTGAGAGCGATTTTGGAAGTGCAACCGCGGAAAGCAGCGCGATTGGAGGCGGAACGACCGCGTTTGACAAGCGGGTCTTTGTCGCGACCAACCTTGGAACTGTCGCAGCTGTGCACTATGAGCGGCGCACGGTCCTCTGTATTTACCGTCTGCACGATGGGCCCATTCACGCACTGACCGTGAATGAGGGTTTCTGCGTGACAGCGTCTGAGGATCAGCACGTCCGCGTGTGGCCTTTGGACTTTGCAGATTTCTTTCTCGAGGCGCGCCATGAGTCTCCCGTTGGTGCGGTCGATGTCTCGCCTGACGGCCTCAAGATTCTCACGAGCTCAACAGCAGGGGTTCTTGGCGTGCTGGACGTGGCAACGCACTCGCATACGGTCAAGCTTCGTGCTCATGGGAGCACGGTCTCGTGTGTGAGCTTTCGAGCTGGCCCGCACGGCGGAAATGAGATGGCCTCTGCATCTTCGGACGGAACAGTTCGTGTGTGGTCCGTACCCGGATGTGAGCAAATGTACGAGTTCCGGTCCGACGAAGACGAGGCGCTGTGCTGCGCGTACCACCCAGACAAGAATCAGAATCTGCTGATTTGCGGATACAAGTCCGGAACTCTGCGTGTCTTTGATGTGCAAGGCACGGCTTTGGTATACGAGTACAAGCAACATGCCGCCGCTGCGCGGGGCGTTGGCATGCACGCAGAAGGCATTTGTGCCATCACGCTCAGCGAAGACGGCCATCTCTGCGTATATGATAGCGCCGAGTACTTTCAACCGACCAAAATGATTGCCCTCGAGGACGGCGTCGCACCGGCGTCGAGCAAGACGGAAGCTAGACGATGGACACCAAAGTGTCTCGCCATGGACCCACGCGGCAGGCTTGCCGCGGCAGTGCACCCGTTTCGACCTGAAATTGTCCTGGTCGCGACCGACTCGCAGCGCCAGCTCGTGGACTTTGAGATTGTCCTACGTATCAAACGCACTACCAACTCGTCACGAACCAGCGGTCGTTTGCCTCTTTTTGACGCGATTATCTTTTCCTCAAGCGGCGAGGAAATTTTCGCAACGACGACCGACAATCGCATTGTCAAGTACCGCATCTTACATGGGGCGGAGCAAGGCTGGGACGCCATACTGGTGCGCGATGCTCATTCGATGCATCCGGCCTCGGTGAGTGCTCTGGCGTTGAGCCCTTTTGGGGCTGACTACATGGCCACGGCAGGTAGCGACAACATGGTGCAGATTTGGGACGCACGCATGCGCGGGACGACGCCGACGCTACAGAAATTTATTGGTCACGCCTCAGAGGTGCGTGACGCC
Organism: Schizochytrium sp. CCTCC M209059; assembly: GCA_000818945.1. Lineage (NCBI taxonomy): Eukaryota > Bigyra > Thraustochytrida > Thraustochytriidae > Schizochytrium > Schizochytrium sp. CCTCC M209059. The sequence continues at coordinate 22,107 of KN805399.1, forward strand.
AACTTTTCGCTCGACGGTCGTTTTCTCGCCACAGTGGGCAGCGAACAGGCCATGCTTTTGTGGGAATTCTTTGGGCAACCTTCCGAGGGTCCTTTCGCCCCGACCGCGATCATGGCTGAGACGGAAGTGGAAGGCGAGCAAGAAGAGATCGAGACGACAGAACAGACTCTTTTGGAGCCCGACGCTGCAACGACGCGCCACTATGCTGAAAACAAACTTGCTCGTACGGTTCGAAGGCATCCGCTGTGCGAGCTAGGCTACGCGGGGAACCTTGTGCCTGCGCAATGTTCTGCAACGCATGTCATCGCAGATCAGGTTCTTGGCGTTAACACGTCAACAACCTCTGTCATGGCCTGGCATCCGGAGACGGGGCTTCTGGTGTATAGCTGCGGACGAAGCGTGGTGTTTATGGATCTCGAAAGCCAAAGGCAGCAGATCTTTGCAAATCACGAAAGTACGGTGTCCGCGGTTACTCTCGGCGCAAGTGGATGCCTTTTCGCTTCAGGCGCCGGCATGGCCACTGCTGCAGGCGCAGCGGCAGCCGGTCGTCAAGGAAAAAGCGCAGAACTCGTCATTTACAAGGTGGCTTTGAGCGAGACAGGACATGATGTGAGTGTTGCGCACGTTTTGGTTGGGCATTTGCATGGCGGGGCTCAGGCGATGCAATTTTCGGCCAATGAGACGAGGCTCGCCTCCCTTGGCGCAGCAGGAAATGGCATGATTTGCATCTGGGACGTACGTCTAGGTACGCTCGAGTCTAGTCACCGTCTGGTTGACGGGCTTGGCTTTGATCTCTTGTGGGTGTCGGGCGACACCATTGTCAGCACAGGTGCAAGTGGTCAATTGGCGTTCTGGCGCGTCCCGGCCAGTGCCGCAGAGGGGGAAATTCACCTCGCCACGCTCCATCAGACGTCGCGCCTCGGGCAAGAGGGCGCAGACTTGACTCGCATCGCCAAAGCGCCCAAGTGGCTGACGCGCGCGCACGGAGCGGAGATGGTCATGGCTCTAGGAGACGCGCATGGGCACGTTCGTGTCATTGCGCTGCCCGAACGCGTCGAGCTTGCGCGTTGGCAGGCAGCCGAAGACGAAATTACGGCTTTAGTATGGTGTGATAAACACCTCATTGTCGGCGTTCGAAGTGGGGTGGTAGTTATCTGGGACGTGGGGGAGCAGTACCCAGATGAGGGCCAGATTCCAGCGCATGTTTTTAGCTACAAGGATGCAGTCCTCGATATGTGCTGGGAAGGCCTCGATGGCTTGGTGCTCACCGCTGGTGCGTCTTGCGTGTACACGAACGTCCAGGATCAACGTTTAGTTCCTCTTGTAAGGGGTCCTCCGGATGCAATTGAGGATCTGAGCGTGAGTGCGGATGGCTCACTTCTCGTGAGCTGCGGTGGCAAGAATGAGGCTTCTTCGTCGACTGTGAGGCTTTGGGAGCCAAACACACTGGAAACCTTTGCTCAAGTGAGCGTTGCCGAGGACGGTGTTGCGATCCGATCAGCAACTTTGGTCGCGCCCTTGGGCGCACCGCCGAAACTCTGTGCTCTTGCCTGTTCGGACGGTAGTATTCGTGTGGTGAACATCTCCTCCTCGCTGCTGGTATCCTGTGTGCAAGTGCTTGGCGGTGCTGATGCCCTCGTGTCCGTGTGTCAGGTTGGGGACCAACTCGTCGCTGCTTCGATGCGCGGAGCAGTTCTGGCCATTACTGTAGATCTTGCGAGTGGCGCGCTTGACGCTTCCTCATTGTACATGGTATGTGATTCTGGAGACGAAGCGAGCGGATATTCTCATGTTTGTCTCAGCAGCGATGCGCGCGTGCCCAATGTGGTGGCAGTCGTGGGCGCGGGCGGTCAGCTTCAAGTTTTCTCTACGGCGCAGTCTGGGCGCGCGGAAGAGCTCCTGGCTAGTGCAGAACTGCCATTCGAATTTGTCGGATTCTCGTGGGGGGACGAGGACCGACTTGTTTGTGCGACCGCTCACTCGGTTGCGTACATCGACGTCGGCGGCGAAAAAATTGTGCTTTCTGCTGAGGTCACACTCTCAGATGAGGAGCGTGTGACAGCTCTCGCTGGCGACTACGTTGGCACCAATTTTGGGCGCGTGTTGCGGCTCGATGTTTCGAGTATGGAGATACAGGTACTTTTCGACGCTCATGGCAGTCCTGTGAGCTCGCTCTCAGGTAACCCCATGCACGGCCTTTTGCTGTCGGCGGCGGGGCAAGAGTTGGTGAAACATTGTGTTCCAAAGTAGGAGGAAAGCTTACAACAATCAAATTCAACATTTTGTCTGCATTGTTATACGCTTCTACGAGAATGAATGTAGACGGAGTGCTGTTGTCAGAGCGGCGGGCCAAGAGTCAAATTCACAGAGACCTTGGACGTCAAGGAAGTAATCGAAATCAGCACTTTTCTCTGTGCTAGTACCAAGAATAGGATTTGGGACGCAAATGTTGATGCTGTGAGCTCTCTTTTTCAAAATCGATCGAAGCACGCGGCAGGGTCTAATCATCCGTCTTGAAGTAGGAACATCAAAAGAAGATCGAATCAAAAGTTGAACAGAGATCGAGGAGTCTGTCTATTCACATATTGTCGTGCAAAGAGTAGGCCTAGTACGAACAAAGGCGGACACACAAGCGAGTATCATTCCGAAGAAAGTGAAGACTTGTGGACCGATCACGAGTCTGCGTTTCATTTACATATCATTTTGTTGCGTAAAGATCTCGTGTCGAAGATGTCTCGCCGTGCAATGAGAGGTCAGATTGCGTTCAGTTCACTCGAAGATGATGACGATGATGGCACGTGAGGCCCAGAGTTTTCGTCTGAAGTGAAGAGAAGCTTGACAGAGATAAGGCACTCGGTCACAACGGCAGCTGCAACGAGCGCCCCGCTTATCGTTCTCGCCATGCAGCCCTTGCAGAGGCTCTCTGGGTCGCAAGACCCGCTGGCATTGTCGCGCGTCTCTACAATGGCGTTATCGACGCGGGCCAGGAGCTCGCGGTAGTACGCGTCGTCGCGGGAGCCGCCGCTTATCCCTCCAGCGTCTGCGTCGCCCATGCTTTCGTGATTCGCCTCGACTGCCTACCCCGTGGTAGAGGCGGGACTTTGTGCGCGAGGGGCCTTTGGCAGGCGAGACGGCCTGAACGCGATCAGTCGCCCGTGCCTACCTCCTTTACGCCCGTCCGCTCGCAAGTGTCCCCGCCACGAGCAGCCAGCGAATCGCGGCGGAGAGAGTTTCGCTTTTCCGATTGATGATCTTTCTCCCTTCTCGCTTATTATCTTCATCAATGTGAAGACGAGGACCGGTCATCATCCGAGTTACTACGGCGCTGGCACTGGCAGAGAGAGAGCGAGAGAGTACGAGAGAGTCGTATCGTGGGGGGCACCATGCTGGCAGTCAGACATTAAAAGAATGACAAGTGCCGGGGACACATTTATTCATCCCTCCACTTCTTGACGCACTCACACGCAAGATGATGTTTTGCAATGGCAATCAGACGAGAAAGAATGAATGAATACATGCATGCACATTGACTCATTCCTTCCTGCACTCCTTCAAGATAATATTTTTGCAGAGATTAATGTAGTCGACCTTTTGGACATACATACCTACATGCATGCATGCGTGCATGGGTGAGAGAGAAAAAGAGCCTTTGGATAGATCATTCGGCCTTTTGCGATTTAGTCTTGCGCTCTGCATACGCTGGAGCGGGAAGAGAAGATTCGGCCTTGAAGAACGCGTTGTAGACACCCTGAAGCAAGTTTCCCCACCAAACCCAATTGAGGAAAGTGAGCACAACGATGCTAGACATGCTCGTAAGGCCGACCATATGTGGATACTTTTCGTGGGCACCAAAGGCGGGCGACTCATCGTGCACTGCGAGCCAAAGGTAGTTCAAATAAGTAAAGAGAAAAACGCGTGCGGGAAAGATGAGGAAGATCAAAACGCCAAAGCTCTGAAAGAATTTGTTCATGCCGTCAGCGCGAGCAATCTCGACAACGGTGACGAGGGGCGTGCTAAACTCGGAAAGTCCAACCGCGGCGGCAAACATACCGCTCTGTCCAAAGAACATACTATTGACGAGGCCGACAATGCAAGCGACGTGGTGAAGGACAAATTGCCATCGGAAATTTTTCCAAATGAGACGGCCAACGAGGTCCTGCGACATGTACGCCAGCATAAGCGCATTCACGACGGAGACCTGAAATTCTTCGAGGGGAGACAGCAAGGTCTTGCCCACAAGCACATCGTAGAAGCCTGCGATCGTCCCGTGTCCAGCCTGGATGAAAATGATGGAATAGTACATGACAGAGACGATGCAACAAAAAGTGCCGCAAAAGAGGTTGGTGAATCGTAAGAGCAAGCGGTTGTTCTTCCTCTCCTCGATCTCGTCGAGATATCTTGCAAAGAGGCCCACAAAGCTCACGCTGACCGCACAGAGCGCCCAGAGCGAGACCATGGGCGAAGATGTCGGCATGTTGGCTCCCAGCGCGTCAGCGACGCCTGTGAGCTTCTCGGAAACGTTGGTCATGCTTTGCTGCTCTTGATCACTCAATCGCACGTTTCGTTCGTTCGTCCACAATCAGACCAAGCTAGCTAGCTCTCCCTCTGGTTGTCGGTCTGTCTATGGTTCGCGTACGTTGCTTTCGAGTCTGCTGCCGCTGGCCTGCCTGACTGCTCTCGCTCGTTCGTCCGTTCGTTCGTTCGCGCTCTGCAGCTGCAGCTGCAGCTGACGCCGCAAGAGCTCGTTCGTATGAGTCAGCGCGACGCTGACGTGCTGACTCGGCTTATCGTAACCACATGAATGAATACTATTCATGTATATCCACGTGGATGGGTTCTCGCGCGGTGCGACGCGACGCGACTGCGAGAAGAGCATGCGGCAGAGAACTCATTCGTGGCCTGTTGTAGGCATGCTAGGGCGCAGAACTGGCCAATGACGCATTTGTAGCTAGCCACCTTGTGTGCAGAAAGTGTTTGTCTTCAAGTTTATTATAGATTGATTAGGCCTTTAGGGGGGGGGGTGGTTTTGTTTAGTGGATTCTGCGGCAAGGTGACTTGCTCAGCCACCCTGGCCAGCCGCAGCCGCGTGGACCAGGCAGCTGCAATTTGCTTTGGCGCTTGCTGTGACTTGCCTTGTATTGTAGCTGACGAAGACACGAGCCCATCGTGGTCGGTGGCGGCTATCTGCATGAGCTACCCACCGACCTCTGAGACGGGTCAGACAAAGCCTCTCAGTTCTCTTTGTCCCCTGCCGGTCCCGGTCATGCATGATGCTGGTTGATGGCAGTGGCCATGGCTTTCTCACGTCAAACGGAGTGGACAGTGACGCTAGTATAATAATCCTTTGTAAACAACAGCCACAGCAGTTGGCAGCTCAACTCGTCGATGCGGACCAAGACAACCAACCTCGCGGGACCTCGCTGGCCAGTCAGCTCGGTCGACATCCAGCACCGAGACCGTCACCAGCCTGAGCCGCAGCCGCTGTTGTTCCTGGGTTCGTTTCGTGCCCAGGGCGCATTTCCACTGTGTATATATAATAAGTGCTAGAAAAGCAGCAGCACCCAAAGCAACATGGCAACGCGAAGAAACACAAGAACGTTCGGGACCGGGGGGATCATGTTGAGGTGAGGTGCTGGTCGACCAGGATCAAACCCCTGCCTCTCGGCGCCAGCCAGGCTGAGGAGGGGAAACGCAAAATGATCGTGCAAAGCCCGGAGTCGCGCCTTCTGCATTGCAAAGCCCGAACTGCGCCCACAGAGAACAACCCTCCTGTCCTACATTGCGACCTACACTATTTTCGATTGTGCAAAGCCCGAACCGCGCTCGCGGGACTCTCGACTCTCTCGGGACGCGGCCGCACGCGCGAGAGCAGAGCAGAGCCGAGTCGAGCGGAGCCGAGACGAGCCGCGGCGAGACGCGCGGGCGGAGGGCGAGGATGGGCGCGGCGAAGCGGACGCGGTCCCGGGCGGCGGGGCCGGGCGGCGGTGAAGCTGATGGCGGCGCGGGTGAGCCGGAGCGGCGAGGCAGAGGCGTTCGCAGAGCCCCGTCGTCCAGGTCGAGATCGAGCTCGTCGGCGTCGGCGTCGGCGTCCTCGTCGTCGTCGGCGGTAGAGGCGGCGTCGAAGAAGCCGCGGGCAAAGCGGGCGAAGACGGAGAGCGCGGCGGTGCCGGCAGCGAGGTCGACGATGCAGTCGAGGAGGCTGCTGGCTCATTTGGGTTCCACGGTCTCCGGGCGGGTCCTGGCGCGCCCTTCGAAGCGCGTCCGTACCCCGTACGTGGCGGACGTGCAGCTTTTGGATGGCACGGACCGCGTCGTCCAGGCGCACTCGCCGTCGCTGGGATGCGCTGGCATGGTCTCGCCTGGACGCATCGTGGAGATGACGGAAGTGGCGGCGACATCGTCAACCTCGTCCTCGTCCTCGTCTTCGGCCAAGAAGACGCCACCGCGCAAAACAAGCCATTCCGTATGTCTGTGTCATGATGCCCCGCGCGTCGGGGGTCTCGGAGGCCTGCAAGGCCCGGTCGTCGGTGCGCTGCCTGCACTCGCGGAGAATTTCGTGCTCAAGGCTCTCGAAGAAGGCTGGTTTGCAGAATTTGCGCCAGGGTATACCGTGACAAAGCAAAAGACGTACGGTGGAAGCCGTGTAGACTTTGTCTTGAACTATGAAGGCAAAGGAGAAGGAGAAGAAGAAGAAGAAGAAGAAGAGAAGAACAAGCAAGACGCTGCGAAGTCCGACATGACGCAAGATGCCACTTCGCCGCGCAAGACGCTCATCGAGGTCAAGAATGTAGTCTGCGCCGACTATCTTCCCGGGGAGAACCCTATTCGTACAGGTATGGAGGGCGAGCTGGAGCCTCGGCTGGCTTCGTGCCTGCAAGATGCGCAGACAGGGGCGCTCTTGCGCGCAGCCGTGTTTCCGCATGGAGGCACGCGAAAGCCCAAAATCAAGGTCCTCTCTTCGCGGGCGATCAAGCATGTGCATGAGTTGACGCAGCTTCATCTCTCTCGTCGGGTGGGCGAGGAGAACTTGGATAGCGCCATGATTTTTGTCGTGAACAGAAGCGACTGCGAACGTTTTCGGCCTGCGCACGAATCGTGCCCCTTGTTTGCGAGGGTTCTCTATGAGGCCTCGCTTGCGGGCGTGCGCTTGCTTGCGTACACGGTGAACTGGGACTTGGCTTCGGGATGCGCGTACCTAGGCCACCGCATTCCGGTCGACTTTTCTGCTGAGACCAAGGCTACGCCATTAGATCGCGTTTGGCTCGACCAGGTCCTCGTTTACGAGGCTGGGCCCAAGCCGGACTCCCTGGGGACCAAGTCCTCGGATAAAAAGCACAAGAAGAAGCACAAGAAGCGCTCGCGACGGCACGACTAGTATCTATCTGTAGGTATATATGTATGTATGTATGACCGACCTTTTGCCATCATCTTGATGACCCCCCCTTTTATCAATCCTCGGCCTTTGTTGCTTGCTTTTGAGGAGAAATAAGCCCGGGCACCCAGCCTCTCTGCTGTCTTGTTGCTCTGCTCTTTGCTGGTTGCTGCTGCTGCTGTTTGCAGATGCTGCTAGCATGCGACTAGGTATACCACCTCTCTCTGCAGCTGCTGCGTCCACTGCGTCCGCACCGCTGCAGCCCCTGCTGCTGCAGTCGCAGTCGCTGTCGGTCTTGCTGTCGTGCCCACACAATGACTTACGTACTTGTGTGGCGGTCGCCACTGTGCGCCCGACCGCGGTGGGACCTGCTGCGTGCGTCCTTTCCAAGAGCGCGCCCGACGAGTCCCCGGTCTCTCGGCGCTCCGTCGGGCAGGCCTGGCCGGCTGGCTGCAGCAGCTGCAGCAGCAGCAGCAGCAGCAGCTGCAGCGCGTCGGCAGGCCAGCCGGCGGCGTTTTCAGGGCGCCCGCCGCCCGCGCGTGCGCGTTGCGAGCTCATGGACCATGGTCGATGCTGCATGCCCTCGACCTCGACCTCGACCTCGACCTCGACCTCGACCTCGAGCTGCGAGGCGGGGCGGGGCGAGACAAACGCTGAGCTGAGCTAAGCTGAGCTGAGCTGCCAGTGAGCAGGCCCTGGGCGGGGCCACAAAGAAGAGGTTTGTGTGTCGGGGTCCGTGGCATCGTTCGTGGGGCTTGCTTTCTCTTACTTGCCGGACTCCGCCAGACTCAAGAGAAGACGTCACTCTTCTTTCACGATCACCTCCGTGCAGGACGAGGACTCCGTCTCCGGCGAGCTCGGGCTGCGCGGCCTGCCTGCCTGCCTGCCTGCTTGCCTGAGGCCCCGGGCGAGGCGAGGAAAGAAAAGCGCGCGGCCTCGGTCCTTCGTTCATTCATCCCTACATTCATTCACTCATTCCTACATGCAATCATCCATTCATCCGTGCGCTCCTTCATGCTCCCCTTCATTCGTCCATCTCGCGCAAGCTCGCTCGAACTCGGCGCAGCGCAGTCGGCCGCCGTCGGGCCATACAAAGCTTGTCATCATGATGTCAGGGCGAGGCGGGGCATTCTCGCGCGTGCGCTTTGTCTCCTTCTCTGTCTCTGTCTCCGTTGCGGTCGCGGTCGCGGTCTCTTCCAGGCCGGCGAGAACGCCAATCATGATGAACTCGACGCTCAACCCGCCACGCCATGGTGAACGCGGCGGTGCAGAGCAGAGCAGAGCAGAGCAGAGCAGCACGCACGAACGCCTCTTGCGTGCGGGCTGGCCTGGCCTGGCTGGGGCGGGGCCGGGACGGGTTGACATGCGTTAGGATGGACGTGTCGGGCTGGGATTATCTGCATTCCTGGCGGCCTGTTTTTCACAGCAGGATAAGACAAGACTCCTTGCGCTCCTTTACGTTCGTTTCTTCATTCCTTCCTTCACCGAGCAAGACTCGGTGCTGGCCTGCCATCCGTGTGAAGGGGAAAAAGGCCATGAATGGGATGGAATGACTTGATAAATAAATGTGTGTCCCTTGCTTTTTGCCTTCTTGTCTGCCTGGAATCGATCAACTCATGAGAATGAACCAAAAAAGCGGCAACTGCAGCCAGCAGCAGCAGCGGCAGCAGCAGCAGCACATAAGGAATCGGCGCTTCCTTCCACCCATCCCGAGTGGTCGCTCGACAACTCATCGCCCGCACCGAGATCATCCGTCCAATCAATCATCCCTTCCCCCATTCGCGCCTTCACTCCGGAGTCGCCGCAGTCGTTCGCCCTCCGCTCCGAGCGGCGAGTAAACCGGGTCGCCTTTGCTTCCGCGCGCCTTGATTCCTTCCCTTCCGACTTTCTCGCTCGCTTCATTCCCGCTCTTGCTTGCTTGCTTGTTCATCGTCCCTCCTTCATTCATCCCTGCTTTCGGCCCTTCTTCGGTCACTCCTGCTTCGCTTCGTCCATTCACTCGTCGCCGGTCTCAGCTCAGCTCAGCGAGGCAGGCAGGCAGAACCCCGACGCCAGCAGACCCGACCCAGGCGACCCCGCGACGCAGGCGACCGCGCGCGCGAGCGAGCGAGCGAGCGAGCGGGCGGGCGGGCACCGGCGAGCGCGAGCGCGACGCCGAGCAGGAGCGCGAGCAGCAGCGCGGCCGCGAGCAGCAGCAGCAGCAGCAGAGCGGCGTCGCGGCGTAGCGGACTGTCGAGCGCGACGCGACAGGCGCCGGACCCTACGCGCGTCGACCCGACCCGACCCGACCCGAGGCGACCCGAGGCGAGGCGAGGCGAGGCGAGGCGAGGCAGGGCGAGGCAGGGCGAGGCAGACGCCGCGCGAGGCCAGCCAGCTCGGGACTGCGAGGAGCAGGAGCAGGAGAAGGAGAAGGCAAGAGCAGACGAAGTCCCCGTCGACGGGACTGATACTTCCGCCACGACAGACAGCGAGCGAGCGAGCGAGCCAGCCGGCCAGCCAGCCCAGAGAGCCAAGTAAGCAAAAGCGAACGAGCAGTCGAGCACGATGTTGGACCAAATGATGAGCGAGGAGGAGTACGCTCCCGCAGAGTTCCTCGACCCGGACCAGGAGACTTGGCATGAGGAGAGGCTGACCTTGGTCGTCTTTGGAGCCTCGGGAGACCTGGCCAAGAAGAAGACGTTCCCGGCCATCTTTGACCTCTTTCGCGTCGGCGCCCTCCCGCGACTGACCATTGTGTGCGGCTATGCAAGGTCCAAGATGAGCGACGAGGATTTTCGCTCGCGTATCCGTGAATACCTCGAGGGAAAGGGCTCCGAGGAGGAGCTCGAGCGCTTCCTCGACATTTGCATCTACCGCAGCGGACAGTACGACGGCGTCGAGGAATTCAAGGAGACAAGCGCCGAGCTCCGCGCCCTCCACGAGTGCAAGGACGACCAGGAGGTAGAGAATCGCATGTACTACCTGGCCATCCCTCCCAACCAGTTTCTCAACACGATCAAGACTACTCGCGAGGGAGGTATGTCCAAAACCGGATGGACTCGCGTCGTTGTGGAGAAGCCCTTTGGCCAAGACACCGAATCGGCGAAAAAGCTTGGCGACGACATTAGCCAGTATTTTGACGAGTCCCACCTGTACCGCATCGATCACTACCTGGGCAAGGAGATGGTGCAGAACCTCGTCAGTCTTCGCTTCGGCAACGCCTTCCTTGAGCCTCTATTTAATCGTGACCACGTCAAATCCGTCATTATCTCCTTCAAGGAGCCCTTTGGCACAGAGGGCCGCGGCGGCTACTTTGACTCGTATGGAATTATCCGCGACGTCATGCAAAACCATCTTATGCAGCTTCTCAGCATCATCGCAATGGAGCCGCCCGTAAAGGTTGCCGGCACCACCAAAGACGGAACCGACTATTCGCGCTTTGTTCGCGATGAAAAGGTCAAGGTCCTTGCTGCTGTCAAACCCTGGTCCCTCGATGACGTCGTTCTCGGCCAGTACGTCTCCAACGGGGACAAGCCGGGCTACCTCGACGATGACACCGTCCCCGAGGGTTCCAACCAGCCCACCTACGCGGCTGTGCGCATGTTCATTCATAACAAGCGCTGGGATGGCGTGCCTTTTATCATGAAGGCTGGCAAGGCGCTCGACGAGAAAAAGTGCGAGGTGCGTTTCCAGTTCCGTGACCCGGCCGGCGCAGCCGCCATGTTCGGCGAGTCGCGCATTCCGCGTAACGAGCTTGTACTCCGCCTCCAGCCCCAGGAGAGCATCTACATGAAGCTCAACGTGAAGAAGCCCGGTCTCGCCACTACCATGGTGCAGAGTTCGCTCGACCTCGACTACACAGATCGCTACGACGATCACCAGATTCCGGAGGCCTACACGCGTCTTTTGCTCGACGTTTTGCGTGGAAAGCAAGCAACCTTTGTTCGCGACGACGAGCTTCTTGCTGCCTGGGAAATTGTCACGCCTCTTTTGGAGGAAATCGAGTCGGGTGATGTCAAGCCCATTCCGTACGAGTACGGATCGCGTGGACCTGCCGAGGCTGACGAGCTCGTTAAGGACTCTGGATACGTTCGCAACGCCGAGTACGCAGCACGCTACAACGACTGGAAGGAGTCCAAGAAGAAGTAAACGCGCTTACGCTTATTCTTGCGTTGCGCCCTCGCTGTTGTGATTTTACTTCAGTTCGACGATACCTCGATTGACCTCGTTTTTGACGGCTTATGTGCGCCCGAACGATGCGCGACTTTGTTTCCATTTTCATTTCTCATTACCACTACCACTTTTCTCTTTTCTCCCTCCCTCCTCTCATTTACGCATCTCCAAAACCATCTCATCTGAATTTATGCTTTTCTTTTGCATTTCCCCGCGTTTCTCGTCCTTGTTCGCTCGCCACTTGCTCGCCATTCTCGCAATGACACAATTACGATACGCCATCAACGCGCTTACATCAGAGACGTCATCGCGTCATTCACGTGAATGTCGGATCTGCATCAGCGCAAACGAACACCCAAAGACAAAGAAAATAGCAATGGTGATTCGCAAGCGAGCGAGTCAGCAAAGACAATCTCACATGCACTTTCAGTCATAAGAAGAACAACAACAAGCAAGTAGGTAGATGGTGTTATGATAAAATTAAGGCCACTTAAAGCAATCTACTACTACTTCTCCTCCGAGTCCTTCTTCTTCTTCTTCTTCTTCTTCTTCTTCCTCTCCTTCTTATCTACTGTAACTGTCTCTTGCTCTTCGCCACGCGAACCACCGTCTTCCACTTTGATGCGCTTTCCGCTTGCGTCCAACTTGGCGTCATCGTCTGCGTCCTCCTTTTCATCTTCCGCGCCGTCACCTGTCTCACGTTTGCGCTTGCGCTTGACAGGCTTGACGTTTGCAGCTGGGAGCTTGGCACAATGTTTCGTCCACTCTTTGACCCAGCCCTCGGCGTTGGCACTCGCCCTTAAGAGTCCGCCCATGGCCTTGACGGCTCCTTTGGCCTCCTTGAGCTGATCTCCCAACGCGGTCAACTCCTCCAGAAGTGTTGCCGGCGGATCAATCCCCTCGGGGAGGACCCATGCCAAAAGCTCTTCTCGTGAAAAGTCAGGGGCATTCTTTTTCACTTCCCCATGCGCCGTTACCAGCGCTGCGAAAGCAAGTCGTGACGGAGGTTGGAGAAACAGCAGGTCCGTATACAGCACATTTTGCAACAGGTTCTTGGCTGATGTCTCGAGCGAACGCCATGTCTTGGCTCGCTTGGGGTCCTTGGCGCTTAGCGCTTCCATAAGGCCTTCAAGTGGGCGCTGCGGCGAAAAGATGGACAGCTCAAAGTCGATGCCACCCAGAAACGCAATTTCGTTCTCTACAATCATCTCTGGCGCTGTGTTGGCAAGTGCACCTAACTTGTCCACGCGAACGCCGCGCAAATCACTCGTGAGCGGTATTTCCTCCGCCTTGCCGGCAACGTAGACTGCGACTGCGCGCATGACGAATGGATTAAACTGCAGCATGGAGTTTCGCAGAAAGAATCGTTTGAAGAACGAAGATGCAGTCCAAAAGAGGATATCAGCGTATTGAGAAGAGCGCGCCGACTCTGGACCGCCCTTGCCGTCGTCTGCGACGTTGACAAGACGTTCATTCAACTTGCGCGCTTCCTTGGGATCAAGACACCAGGCTCGAATTTTGTTCAAGTAAATCGCCTCTATCGCCTTGGTCTCCTCCTCTGTCAGCATGGTCTTGGGGTCTACGCCTCGGGCTTCTGCCGCCTTCACCTGAGCGCTACGCACTTTTTCGCGGACTCGATCTTTGTTGGTTCGTCATGACGCCGCGTCCGTCCCATTGTATCCAGGTCAGTCAGCCGATCCTTTATCTGCACGCCACATCGCAAAACTCCATCCAAATCCTCCTCGCACGGCACTGGATGATCGGCTGTGCCCTTCACGTTTCTCGATCGCTGTGGCTGCCGCGCAACAAGCCTTTTTAACTTGCACGTCGTCGTCGTCGTCGTCGCCGCCGCCGCCGCCGAGGAGGCCTCAACCCTGCTGGTGTCAGTCATTCCCGTCGGCACTTACCGACATCCTCCTGCGAAGCAAAGGTCCAGTGCGCCTTTTGCGTGGACCGCTCATAGCTCGCCATCGGCCCCCGTCCACGGGCGTGCGACCGCGCGCGCGTACGCCCTCGCCCTCGCCCTCGAGCTCCCTCTTGCCGCTGTCGTTTTGTAATAAATAGCTAGTCGTCGTAGCAGAGGCAGCCTGCGGAACTACCGCGGAACGGACGCGGATCCGGGACCTGCCCGAAGAAAACACGCGAGCGGGCCTATGCGCAGCGTCTGCAAGTGCAGAATGCCTGTGCGGGAAGTGAGGAGGCAGGACCCGCAAGTGCGGAAAGCGCACCCGAACAGTGAAGCTGCGCGGAGAAGGGAGCAACAGGGGCAAGCAAGCAAGCAAGCAAGTTAGCAGAAAGAGCAAAACGCCTTGGGCATTCCGAGGGCGTCGCGCGCGCGCGCGATGCTGTCGCGCAGAGAGAGGTGGTTCGCGCTGAGCGGCGCGCCCTGGCTGCGGTCGCACGCGATCTCGAGCGCCAGCGCCGGCAGCAATGGCAGCCTCAGCGGCGACGCGAGCAGACCTGGCCTGTGCACGATGAACCCAAACCCAGACGCCGGCGGCGTCGTTCGCGGCGGCGTCGTTCGCGGCGGCACGCTCGCTGCCACCGACGTGAAAGACCACGAGGAGGAAGAGGTCAACGACGACGCAATTCGTGCTCGCCGGATTGAGACGAGGTACGGGCGAGGGTGTCTGTCGTACAAAGCAGCCTTGGAGGCTAGAGGGAGCGACGAGGATGTGCTTGAGGAGGACGAACTCATTGATCGGGATCTGGGCCGCGTGCGTAGCGAGCTCGTCGATGCACTTTTTGCGACGCGTGGAGTCTCATTCAAACTGCAAACCGTCCTCGCGAGCGCGCGACGGGTACTGCGCGCCTTTTGCACGCGTAATCCGCACCTTGGGTATGTGCAGGGGTTTCACAATATGGTGCTTGTCTTGCTGTCGGAATTTTACGATGATCGCGACGTCGCGGCGACGGCCTACGAAGAGGAGCGCACGTTTTGGGTTTTTTGCGCCCTGTGCGAGACAATCATGGGCAATAGGTTCTATGCCAAGGACGGCCCGCGTAAACTTCAAGGTTACATGAACGCTGTGGAGTGCGTGTCAGAGTCAATTGGGCGGAAAAAGTTTCATGGCATCAGAAGCGTCGATAAGGAAAGTGTCGTGCAGTTGCTTTCGCTGAAATGGCTTTTGCACCTTTGGGCTGATGACGCCGTCGTGTCCGACGCCGCTGTCCTCAAGCGCATTTGGGACTGCGTTTTCCTCTCTGCAGCGGGTTGTGCCAGCATGAACCCACCTGAAAGCGCTTTGCGCAGTGTATATAGTGGGCGTAAGCCTCTAGTGCCGCGGGCAACGGATTTTCACCTGCGTCTCGCCGTCGCCATGATTGAGGACACGCCAATTCTTACCATTCCCGAGGAGCTCCAAGATTCGGACGACGATGATGAAAGTGATGGGTTCACGTCGCCCCTTGAGAGATGCTCGAGCGACCTTGCCGCTCAAGTTCTTAAAGTCCAGGTTCCATCTCCTCCCTCCACAGCGCGGGAACCGGAACATATAGACACGTCTTTGCACTCACATGAAAGCGGCGAGTTTGCTGAGGCGCCTTTAACGACGCGAAGTCTGCGCCCGAGCCCGTCCTTGCAGAGTCTGCAAGAAGCGCCGAAGCTTCGTCGAAAAGCTAGTCTTGAAGAAATGGGAGCGCATGCGACAGGGTTCGTTTATAACGCAGTGCTGAAGCGCGTGCGGAAACTCACGCTCCGCAAGCTCGAGGGGCTCATTGCACTTGCGGAGCAAATCGTTCTGCTCAAGTCAGATACCCATGAAGCTGAGGCTGAGGCCCACGCGGCCGCTCGCGACAATACCAATGAGGATACGTCCAAGGCTGTACTCGAGTTTATTGAAAAGCTTAGCAGCTCACGGAACCGCAGCTTGCCCATTCGATACAATACCTTCAAGCGCTTGGCAATCACGGCGTGCCCCACCTGGACAGTGTCTGATATCATGGCCGTGTTTTCAACGCTCGACGTGAGCCGCAGCGGCCAGGTCCCGTCGCATTATCTCATTCGCCAGCTTCCTTTTCGATTTGCGGACCGTCCCGTTAGCGAAATTGAGAGCTTGGCTACTGCCATTTACACGCACACCGCCACGCAGCACGATGTGCAAATGTCACAAAGCGATAGCTTTGTTAGCACTGACTTTGATGGGCCAGACGAGTCGTGCTCTGCAGGTCCTGGAGGATCGATGTGTCTCGTGCAGTGATGACCTTACCCTTTTTCCATAATCCAATTGTTTAGAGTCCCTCTGACGCTCCGGTCAATATCGCTACACTGCACGTGCTTATCACAAACTAAGAGTCATAAACGGCAGCTTGTACTGTATGTAATTCTCGAAGGCTTGTCTGTCAACTTTTGTTTGATGGGCATTCGCATTCAATAGAGCATCGACCGAGGCATGAACACAACCAATGATTTTCTTCCTTGTGGGGGAAGGCTCCACCCTTCCGCGATTTTTTGCGTCAGGGTTGTTCTCTTTAGCCTCTCACACCAGTCGGTCGTGTCGCTCGCTCGCGTCTTTTTTCTTCATCGACCAACTCAAAAAAAAATTTCACTCAAACCATTGTCGCTTTCTCTCCGAATTTCCTTTCGCAGCTTGCACCGGGCAAGCGCCACGTTTGCGTGCGTGTCCGCATCGAGCGGCGCATGGCAAGGGACTCGTGCAATCCAACTTACTTGCGGCACCCAGCTCGATCGTTCGTCCCGACTTTTCTTGGGGGTGCCGCAGCTCTCTTTGCTCGTCTACGCCGGGTCTTGTGCACCATTGCCCTATGCGAAATCTAGTCTTTTCGGGTCTTGTATGCGGGATGATCAGCACAAGACATGCGCAATGCCCCCGTGGCAGCCATGGTTGCGTTGAGTAAAGGCGCGCTCAAGAACATGACAGCGAGCGGCAGAAAGCAATCGCGCGCAGCAAACAGCCGCGTCCGAGGAGCGGCGCGCGGGGAGCAAGAGCGAGGGGAAGGGGGCCGAGGGAGACGGAGAAAAGAGAAAGGAGCACAGACGTCCGGCGCGTCGAGGTCCGCGCTTGAGGTTCTCCGGGAAGGCGGCGAGCGAGGAGAAGAAAGACGATGGGGCAAGTCTTTGCCGCGCTGACGCGCGAGCGCAGGCTGCCGCTGCTGGCGCTCGCGATCGCGATGCTGCGCGTGCAAAAGACGGGAAAACATGAGAGCCTGCTGGAAAAGTTTGGCGAGATCTTTGCCAACGGATCGTACAGCGTGCGCGTACTCGGCGATGTCGTCGGCGTCTACGCCATCGTGAGCTTCGTGCGGCAGCTCATTGTGCTGCAGCGTACCATGCGAAGCATGACCTTGAAGCAAGCCAAGGATGCCATCGGAAACGACGTCGCAGACATGCTCAAGAGCGTTCCCGTCGTCAAGGACAAGATCAAGAGCGAATTCGAAAAGGTGGAAAAGGATCTTGAGTTGTCTCTCAAGGACCCGGCCCGAGAGCGCATCATTACTCTCCCTGAGCAAGGCATTCCCAAGGAAGAAATTCTTGGCAAGATGCGTAAGCTTTACGGAAAGGAAAAGAGCAAGTGGCACGATGGCTGGGTGAGCGGGGCCGTATACCATGGCGGTGACGAGCACATTGAAATGCAGAGCGAGGTCTTTGGCCTCTTCAACATTACCAACCCTCTCCATCCGGACATTTGGCCTAGCGTTATGCAGTTTGAGGCAGAGATCGTCTCCATGACCGCGAACCTCCTCAACGGTGGCACAGACACCGTCACTGGAACGATGACGTCAGGCGGCACCGAGTCCATCATCATGGCCGCCAAGACGCACCGTGAATGGGCGCGCAAGGAACGTGGAATTACGAGGCCCGAAATTGTCGCCTGCGACACGGCGCACGCTGCCATTGACAAGGCATGTGAGATGCTTGGCATCAAGCTCGTCCACGTCCCGATGGATGAAACAACTTGTGCAGCTGACCCCAAGGTGCTCGAGTCGTACGTGACTCCCGACACCATCATGATCTACTCGTCGGCTCCTCAGTACCCCCATGGCGTCATTGACCCCATTGCCAAACTCTCCGAGATTGCTGTCCGGAATGGCTGCGGTCTGCACGTCGACTGCTGCCTCGGTGGCTTCGTCCTTCCTTTTGCCAAAAAGCTCGGCTATGATATTCCCGACTTTGATTTTGGCCTCCCCGGCGTCACTTCGATGAGCTGCGATACGCACAAATACGGCTATGCGGCCAAAGGAACGAGTGTTGTGCTCTACCGCAGCGCGCATCTGCGCAACTATCAGTACTTTAGCTATCCTTCCTGGCTCGGTGGCGTTTACGTCACACCCAGTACGGCAGGCAGCCGCCCCGGCGCGCTCTCTGCGTGCACTTGGGCGTCCATGGTAGCCATGGGTGAAAAGGGTTTTCTCGAAGCGACGCAGAAAATTATGGACGCTGCCGCCAAGATCCGCAAGGCTGTCGAGGAGACCCCCGGCGTCCACGTTGTCGGCAAGGCGCAAGCCATGATCGTGGCCTTCGCATCCAAAGACTTTTCTGTTTACATGCTCGTCGACAAGCTCGAGCACCGCGGCTGGTCGCTCAACTCGCTTCAGCGCCCCGCCGCCGCACACATTTGCGTCACCTTGCCCGTGGTTGCCAACGCCGACCAGTTCATCAAGGACCTTCGCGAGAGTGCCGCCGAGTGTCTTCGTGATCCGAACCCGCCCAACAAGGACGAGGGGCAAGGCCGTCTCTACGGCGCCGCATCTGCGCTCCCGTCGGGCCCCATTAAAGACGTTCTCAACACATACACGAACGTCGTCCTCAAGGTCTAGATCGATTCTCTTTCCTCTTTCCTTCACTGCGCCCACATGCAGTTCTAAATAAATGTAGTATGTTCTTAAGTACCCGACGTCTGGAGTGCATGAGTATGTCGATCCAACGATGCAGATGAAGACTCTCGTGCAAGACTGTCGTTCATAAACAAGATATGGAAGGCCAAGAGGGAAATGCATTTGACCCATTGACTTTATTGACTTTATTGAGCCCTTGCATGATGTGTAGGCTGGCTATCAGGAGAAATACTTGACGCTACCTGATGTCGAGCCGCTTTTGCGCCGCTTTTTGGCTGAGCCGGAGTGTTGTGGAGCGCCTTCATTCTTCTCGTGTCCAGTTTCGCGCCGGATCTTTTGTAATTGTTGAGGATAGAATGCATAGTACTGAAAACGGCGGGGCCAGATTCAGCTAATGTACGTGAGACGATACTCTGATTCCCGGATTGAATACGTGCAGACTGGTATTCGTTATAACTTGTTGTTCCAACGCATAACGTTTTCGGGTACTCGTTTTGCTGCACCCTGGCATAGAATCTTGAATAGAGTTCCAAGAGCTTCGTGCTACAGACTTTAGCGACAATGCTGGCGACGTCACTAGCCGTTCTTCTCATCTCACCACGTGGTTTCGTCTTCTCGAAAATCTCGTTATCGCGAGACAAGAAATACGATTTTCCGCTGCGAGTTTCGTTCTCCTCATAGACCTCGAGATTATCAAAAGGCGCCTATGTCCGGCAATCAAGACATATGGCTAAGCAACACTGTAGGCTTAGCCTACTTGTGTCCGCGGCGATGCGCGACAGCATGCTTCTCAAAGCTTGACGTCGTGCGTGATGCTCCTCTGACGAAGTCAGCGCAGCAGCTTCCTTCCTAGCGGTGAGCCGAGAGAGAGCTTGTGCGTGAGGATGTCCCACGAGACGGCCCTGGCGCGCGAAGGTTGCGTAATTCTCCAGATTGCCTTCCTTGTCTGATCTATCGGCAGTGAGCTTCTGGGAGGACGACAGCTCGACCGGAAAAGATCCACTCCAGTAGAAGGGGTGGAGGGCAAAAGCAGACTGATCGCATCATCCTGGACGTTAATGTTGCTTTGAGATCACATAAACTTCCCCGCGCAATTTTACTTTTCAGTCTTCTTATAACACATTCAAAGTTTCCCGATCCACGCCCTAAACCCCTCTACCCGGGGAAGGGATTCATTGGTCAAGGCAGCAGCAAAACCCAAACTGGCCGACAAAGTTTGGCCTTTGAAGGCCTTTGAAGGCCTTTGACTTAGATTGTCCAGACACCCATTATCTTGTTTCTAGCTCGGTCAGGCTTCACCATGCCTCCTCATGAGGATAACTACGAAGTGCCGCAGGATATTTCTGTGCGTCAGAGTACTGGGATGGTGCTACAAAGAATGGGTGGCTTAAGCGAAGAAACGCTTCAGAAGTGTGTGGACATTGGCGACGCCGTCAACGAGATTGGACAACATGGAGACAATCTTGCCCATAGTGTCCTCGACAATGTTTCCAAGAACCCAGAGCTTGAGAACCTTGGAAAGGAACCTCGTTTTGACTCCAACACTTTTGAAGGTCGTGTGCGCGCATTTTGCCAGAAGCACAAACACGAGTTCAGCGCGGAGCGCGTGAAATTCTATTTCGACGTTGTCAAGAAGCTCATAAACAACGGAGAAGTCTCGTCCATGCCCATCTCGGATGCCCCAAAGTATATCAAGAACTTTATAAAAACAGAAAACAAGGTAGAGAAGGCACGGGTGGTTGCGCCAGGCTCGATTGGCTTTATCATCATGCTTGGCTCGATCGAAACATCCAAGCTCACCTTCTTCCGACTTGAGGCGGTGTCCAAGATCGCTCTCGATGCAGCAGCAAGATTCATGGCGACTGGTCCTATTCTCACACGAGAGAATACAAATCTTGGTCAATTGAGGAAGGACCGCAATGGTGACTGGAGTTATCAGACTTGCATGAGTATAACTGCGAAGGAGAATCTTTCTGAAAAGGCCAGACTAGTTCATCGAATCTGCCGGCTCTTTGTGCTCAAGTTCATTGATAAGCAACGACGCGCCCAGCATCACGAGTTTGCCCGTGAAGACGCAAAGAAGTGCAAAAGAGCTTTTAAAAAAGTCGCGCCACAATTTGAAAAGAATCTCCAAGCCACCGTGCGCAATGTTTCCGAAATGGGCACAATCAGCCGTCTACAGTTGGCGAGATTGGGCGGATCAGCCAGAGAGGGTGCAGAGAGGGCCGCAGAGTTCATACAGGAACTTGACAAACGAGATGAGCGTTTAGGGCATGTCAGCAAGAAGGCTCGTTCGTCCAGTACAAATCCACCTTAATTACAAGTTGTGCATCGACCGCAAGAAAGGAAAGACAAACTTCAGACAAATTCGAGACAAATAAAGAATTTTATCACAGCAGAATCGTTTCATCGTTTACGGAGGGAGATGAAGGACGGGACGACGAGGTCACTTTGGCCTGTGCGCGAGGCAGCAGAGTCGCGTGAAGACGGGGCAGACCGTGCGGGCGGCACGCACGACGCCGAGGAGCGTCGTGCTGGCGAACGCATGGCCCTCCTCGAAGGTAGCAGCAGCAGCACCAATATCAATCATGGCGGCGTCAGCCGTGCACCCGGAGCTACTGGCGGGGGACTCACAAGCGGATATCAGAGCTTGCCGAACATTGCTAACGCCAGAGCAAGGCGCAGCGGGCGTCTGGGCTCCGCACTGGACTACAGCGACATGAGCGACGATGACCTCGAGCTTAAGCGTCGCATGCATGCCGTTCACGTCGCAGCAATGTACATTAGAGCGGCACTTTTCGACAGACGTATCTCATTTCTCACGGATCCGGACTCGCTCTGGTACGTGCGCGTGTACGAGAGCTCGGGCATGCGCGCTCTTGTGGACGCCTCTCTTCTCGGATATCTGCTGATCACCTTTTACGAGAAAAACGATGGTTCGCAGCCCTCATGGACCTACGTTGTTGAGACCTTTGCGTGGACTTTCCTGGCGGTCATGTTCTCCCTACGCGTTCGCTTTACAGATCTAAAGCAGCTTCAGCGTAGTCTTTTTGCAAAGATTCATGCTTTTGCGCTCACCGTGGCTTTGATTGATCTCATTGCGAGCATTTACACGAACGCAGTCGCGCATCATCCGCATTATCGCTATGCACGTGTTGTACGACCTCTTTTGCAGCTCGAGTACTCGCACTTGGTGCGAAGACGTGTCATCGACATTCTTCGAACGTGCTGGCGGGTTCGTGCGGCCTTTTTACTGCTCGCTTTTGAGATCACTTTTTTTGCTGTGGTGGCCATCTTTCTCTTTTATGGATCAGAGGAAGGCGACCAATTCTTCAACTCGATGGGTGAATCGATTGTTACGCTGGTGATTCTTCTTTCAACGTGTAACTCGCCTTCTGTCATGGTGCCTGCGTACGAGTCGAACCCGTGGAGCGCGCTTTTTTTTGTCTGTTTCTTGGTGGTCTCGGTCTTCCTCATGCTCAACTTGCTCCTCGCAGTTATTTATAAAGAGCATCGTCGTCATCTTTTGCACGAGGCGAAGCGACAGGCTGTGCGCAAGCGCGCCTGCACATCGGCAGCCTTTCGCGTGCTTCGACAAGAAAGCATGCACAGTCTCGCGCCCGCCTTGCGTCCGACCAGTTTCGGACCCGTGGGTGTGTCCGATGGTCTCGTTGCTGATTTGCTCGTTGATCTCGGCGTTAACGTCGAAGACGCTCCTTTGCTGGTCAGTCTACTCGGAGAGGGACGCACCCCTGGCTTTGTATTTCGTGACGACTTCGAGGACGTTTTGCTCGTATTGCATTTTACCATCAAGGAGCATGCGTCCGAGGAGGAGGAGGTTGATGCCTTCTTTGGGGACAATGATATGATTGCGAATGAGGACGCAGAGGGCGCCGGCGCTGGCGCCACGCAAGACGGAACGAATGCTGCTAACGGCGAAGGAAACTTCAATGTGTCGGGGCGGTCGTTCTTCAATGGGTCGCCGATGTCGCGCACACGGTCCGACGTTGCTGCCACGCCCATGAGCGGGCACTTGAGCGAAGCAGAAATCTCCTCGCCAGGGTCATTGTCTCGCCCGGCCAATGTGCGACGAAGTAAACCCATGTCTCGCTCAAGGCAGATTGCCATCCGCCTGGTCAAGCACGAGATTTGGATACCCTGCATTGGTAGAGCGCGCACTCTCGACCTTGCTGTGAACACCTTACTCATCGTCTCTGGTCTCATTACTGTCACTGCGCTTTCCGTAGACATTGACGTGGTCATCTACGACGATCCTCTTCCATTCCGCATCATTAATCGTTGCTGCACGCTGCTATTTGCCACAGAGATTGCTGTCCGTGTCCACGCGGCCTCGTCCCGTCGTTTTTTTGAGTCTGCGTGGAACACTTTTGAGTTTATTATTGTCAGCGCCTCTCTGATCGGAACGCTCTCGCAGGTCTTCACCCCCAAGCTTTCAGGCCATACTCATCTCTTGCTCTTTTTGCGCAAATTGCGTCTGCTGCGACTCCTGCGTTCCGTGCCACAATTTCGACTCCTCACGGAGATGATTGTTTATCTTTTGCCAGCCCTCTACATTTTTTCACGCGTCATTTTCTTCTTCATGTACATCATTGCCATTGTGGCGATGGGCACTCTCGACATGCAGTTGCAAGATGCGTCCGATTTCGCAGCAACCAACTTTCTTACCTTTGCTAATGCGTTGCTGACGCTCTTCCAGCTCATGGTCGTCAATGACTGGAATAAGACCATGCGAGCTTAT
Source organism: Schizochytrium sp. CCTCC M209059 (assembly GCA_000818945.1). Taxonomy (NCBI): domain Eukaryota; class Bigyra; order Thraustochytrida; family Thraustochytriidae; genus Schizochytrium; species Schizochytrium sp. CCTCC M209059. The sequence continues at coordinate 45,185 of KN805399.1, forward strand.
TATGCGGCAACGGGCAACCCACTGGTCTACGTCTTTTTCATTGCCAATTATCTCTTTAGCGTCATGGTTGTCCTCAACGTGGTCACCTCCTTTGCGCTAGAGGCCCTCGACAAGAACATCGCGGACTTTGCTTTGCTGCAGGACGCCGTGCCCGCGGGGGATGCCAACTCGATCAGCAGCACGGAGCGATTGGAGCTACAGATGCGCGAGCAGGCCCGGTTGCAGCAGCGACGACAGAACTCACGTCGAGAACGCGACCTTTTCCAGGGACGCCAAAGCCGTGTCGGCCTTGCTGCAAATGTCGGCGACGACCGCAGCGATCGCGAGCTTAAGCGCACTTTCAGCTACGTGGAGCGACTCCAGACGGTGCGCAAGGTAAATCGCGTCGTTCGTGCGGCTCCTCGGGAGTCTCATCTTGTCCGTCTCTTGCGCGATGTCTTTGACAACGAAATGGACGAACCCACAATTGCGGAGATCAATCAAGAGCTTCGGCGTAATGGCCTCTCCAATCTACTTTCTCGCCCAGCACAGCGCGATGATGTCTCCACCAGCTGATACAAATAGTTTAATCCCCTGTTTTCTCGTCTCGTTTATCTTTCCCCTTATACTACATTGTTTGTAAAACGAAAGTCTTCACAGGCCATCTTCAGACTGTCTGCGTCAGATCCGCTCGAGAACCAAGACTCGGGTTCGCAACAATGGCATGCGCCAAAAGGTGTTGATTGGAGAGTAAGAAACCTCGGTCCTGGTTCTTTGCAACCCTTGCAAGAGGTTCGATCCGCGTCTTTGTAAACATTTATAATGCGGTCCGGAGCCATCAAACACCATCAAACACGCACCCTCCCTCCCCAAGGTCCCGCAACCGACCGGACGGACCTTCGGCGCAGAAGCAAAGACACAATCGCTCGCTGCTGAATCGGCGCCAGTGATGCTAGGCGAAAGTCAATTACCAGGACCGACTCGGAGGCCGTACGCTGACGAGCCTGGTGCGAATGTGGAGGAGTGGGTGGACACACTTCGCTTTTACAATTTTTATGCCCGCTGGTGTCCTCAATGTTTGCCTGCGCAGCGTTCGCCATGTTTATGAGGTGGATGAATCCAGGACCCAGCGAAGATCATGTGTAGCGCAAAGCTGCATTTGCGCAGGACTCGCGCTCGGGTAGGTGGCTGCCGACGGACCGGCGCGGAGACGAGCGTACTCGCGCGGGGAGAGACGTGGCGCCCGAGCGTAGGTGCTGGGGTGGAAGTCGGCATCGCTGGGCGTCCGTCGGTCGTCCTAGTTCCTGAGGCGCGAACTGCGTGTTGCCGGGCTCGGAGGGGGCTCTCTCTCCCGGTGTCGTGCGCGCGCGAGGCGCGCTATTGTGAAGGCAGACTAGGTCCGAGACGAGACAAAACGAGAGAGGGCTCCTGAACGACGGAAAAGAAAAAGGACCAAGACCATGGACCGCGTCATGAGTTTTGACTCGCAGCTGGACGAGACCGCGAGGCTCGAGCCTGGAATGCACCATCCCGACAGACAGAGCTCCCGAAGCTCGTCCGTCTTTAGCCTTGTGGCTACGATGGTTGGAGGCGGCGTCCTTTCGCTGCCATATGCGCTGCAAAGAACCGGCGTAGCCCTTGGTCTCACGTACCTGCTGGGTAGTGGCGTGATTGGAGCCTTTTCGATTCGCCTTTTGCTCTCGGCATCACGTCGCAGCGGCGCGCAGTCATACGAAGAGGTTGTCGAGCGTAGCTTTGGGCTCAAAGCCAAGTATCTAACAATGCTGCTTCTAATCGCCATGACCTTCCTCGCAAGCGTGGCCTACCTCGTCTTGGCTCGTGATCTCGCCGTGCCTCTCGTGGAGGCCTACATTGCGGATGATGATGGCCTTTCCAAGCAAGGTCACAACATTGTCGCCATTCTTTGCCTCCTCCCGGTGATTCCCTTATGCTATGCGACCTCACTGCACTCGTTGCGCTTTACGAGTCTTAGTTCGCTTCTGGCTCTTCTTGTGCTGACGGCTGCCGTGATTTGGCGGTGCGCGGATCGTGCGACCCATGTGCGTCCTATTCGCACAGAGGACATCAAGTGGGTTTCTGCGGATCCTGAGGCGACGCTCTACGCGCTGCCGTTCTTTGAGCTTTCGTTCATGTGCCACTTTAACGTACTCCCTGTGCACTCGGGTCTGCGAAAGCCAACGCGCACGCGCTTGGACTGCGTGGTCTTTTCGACCATCTTCTCTGCACTCTGTTTCTACGTCATTGTCTCCATCTCTGGCTACCTTTATGCCTATGATCACAAGTGCGATTCGCATTCTTCGTCGACGTGCGTTGACAACGTCCCGGATAACATTCTCAATGCCTTTGACCGCAATGACGGTCCCATCAATCTCGGCCGCGCCGGCTTCCTTTGCGCTCTCATGCTCAGCTTCCCGCTCCTCGTCTTGCCTTGCCGTGAAACGGTCATTCGTCTCGGGACTTTGCTCATCTACGGCTCGGGAAAGCGCCGCAACTTTTCGGAAGCAGATGAGCGTCTTTTGTCTCGCACGAGCCTCAACCACATTGAGGAATCTAATCATTCGACCGATGACACCCACGACGCCTATGTTGCGATGCAAGACCAGCAGCAGGCTTCCACAGGAGGCAACGGAAACGGTCCCACTGCCGTGCCGCCTATGCGCCACATCAACGTGCGCGACCCCTTGGACACGCCGATGAACGAGGATGAGCTTGAGATTATTGACACGGAGGATTCGCCCGAGTTCCGGACGCCTCAGATGGAGCGCACCCGTCGTCGGCTCACACGGACGCTTATGCGGCCTCTGAACCTTTGGACGAAGGCTGGTTTAGTGCACTTTGCCGTGACCTCGTTGATTCTCATCCTTTCTGTCTTCAGTATGGTCGCGGTGCCTGGCGTTGCGGTGGTCTGGAACCTTTGCGGCTCATCCGTGTCTATGCTGCTGGCCTTCATCTTGCCGTCGGCGAGTTACATTGCGTTGCGAAGCCCCGACGGATTCTTCAGGCCCAAGAGTCGTGACGCTCGACTTGTCGCTGCATGGGTTCTGCTCGTCGTTTCCTGCATTCTTGGCGTCGTTTGCACCATTGAGTCTGTCAAGCAGGTATTGTACTGAAGTGAAGTGTCATGGTATAACTTCTTTTTTTTTTCTCTCTCGAAATTATTTCCGGGGTTCTGCAAGTATTATCGAAATAAATCTTACTCGTGACCCACAGGGCCTAGACCTACATGTGATCATGTGCGTGAGTGTGGTTACTATTTTATCTTACGTCAGTTTCAATACATCATTCTTTACTTTGTCTTTCTATTTAAAGGACCGTGGTCGAGACCTTCTGACTCAGAACGAGAAAAAAATAGTCACCGAGCACTAGCGTTGCTCGCAGACCTACTCGCAGAACTACGGTGTGCTAGAGGACTCTGCCCACTCATGTTTACCGGACTCGGGGAACTTGTTCCCGCGCGACGCTGCTTGCGCTCCTCGCGGTCTTTACGCTTCTTTAAGCGCAGGGCGCGCACAAGAATGTTTGTGTCGTCATTCTTCACAGTTTTGCAGCGACCACTCGTGCGTCGTTTAGTTGGTTGCAGGGTTGGTAAAGGGCCATAAGAGCGACTGTAGTCGTTAACATCCTCACTTCGCACCCGGGTGAATGTTCCGCGTTGTGGCAGGTTTTTCAAAAGCGCGCGCACAGACGAGTGTTGACGAGCACGCTCGCGCATTTGTGATGGACTTGTCACACCCTGGGCCTGCGATGCATTCGAACCCGACATGCCAGAGACAGATCCCTCTGATCTGTCTTCTTCTTTTTTTTCATCTTCGTCCTCGTCATCGTCGTCGTCGTTGTCGTGGTCCATGGCATCGCTCGAGACACTAGCGCCGTCGCTGTCCCCTGCATCAGCTCGATTTCTGACGCCGTTTGCGCATCTTGTCCCTCCTTTGCCTCCTTCGCAGCCTTCGCGTCGTCGTCTTCGTCGTCGTCGCTGTCGTTTTGCAGGCGACTTGCCAAGATTTGACCGAGAGTTACTCTCTCTACTTGCATGACCTTGCGTTTCGTCGTCTTCATCCTCGTCCTCGTCGTCGTCGTCGTCGTCGTCATCATCATTGTTACCGACATTCTTTTCCTCCTCCTCCTTGCCTGGACCATCCTCAAAGCATCGTTTGCGCGAGCGCGTAGTCACGCGCGCGCGTTTTGGCGTGCGATGAAGTGTTTCCAGTTCGTCCACATCCGCAGCACGCGATTCCTCGACAACAACGCCCAGCTGCTCCTGCGAATTTCCTTCGACATGATTATTCGCGTCTATGGTCGCATCGCGCGATTCGTCCTGTGCTGTGTTTCGATCCGCCGCCGTTCTGCTTCTGTCCCCATCGTCGTCGGCGTCGGCGTCGGCGTTGACGTGCACCGCGGCGACCCTGGCGGCGACCTCATGGCGTTTGTCCCCGTCTTCGTCAGCCCGTGTTTCGCGCTCTGGCTCAGCGCCGGCGGCGTCGTGCTCTGCGTCGCAGCCGGCGCGACTGCGTCGTGCGCCCATCGATGGCGTGCGCGCTGCCGCCGCCGCTGCCGCTGCGCGCTCCATCGCTGCGCGTCTCCTAGTTCTCGCTCTACGTGCGAGACACGACCGATCGGCGGTCGGTGGTTAGGTCGTTAGATGCTCTTGTAAAGTGACTCAGCTCGGGACCTGGAGTTAGCGACGCAGCCAAACCTGGCCATTCTAATCGCATCTTCCTTCGCCATTGGCGGAGCCCACAAGCGATTGTAAGATCAATGAGCGCGATGAGGTGAAGACACCACCACCCGCCTCACGGTCAGTGCAAGGCGCAAGGCGGGCAATGTGATGACTCAAGGGAGCATCCAGGCCATGCGCTCCGGCTTTCGCAGCTTTGGCTGCGGCGGTTCCTGAGCACCGTCGGCGAGTGTGGCCTCCTCCACAGCTTGAGCAAGAAGATCTGTAGAAGCAGGCTGTAAGGAGGCCGCCTCAAAAGCACGCTCCTCTTCGTCAACAAAGGCGTCGAGTCTGGCGAGCAGAGAAGCGCCGTATTGCTGGCGCAAAGCGGCACGGAGATCGACGATTGCAGGTTTTAAGGCTGCCGAAGCCTCACTTTCGTCGAGAAGAGAAGAAAGTGCTTCGGAAAGGAAGTTGTCCTCGAGCAGCTCGTTCTGAAAGAGATCCTTGGGCAGCAAAAACACCTGGTGTGCGAGCACATTGCAAAAGAGCGATGTCCAGGACGGATTCTCTTGGCGGAGGTTTGCGCTCGAGGCCACTAGATGGACTGCCGTCTTCCAAAACTCGAGTCCAGGCAGACTCGCCAAGTACACAAAGAGAATGAAGGCAAGCTGGATCTCACCCAAAAAGAGCTCATAGTCTCCATGGTACGCCACCTCGATTAAGCGCTGTAAAAGAGGCGTGGGATCAAGATGCAATGCAGTAATTTCTGCAGGACTAAGCCAGGCGCCGCTGGCCGACTTGAAAAAGTGCGCCCCCTTCGTGTCCGAGAGCGTACCATTCGCACGCATTTGTCTGCTCAGACGAGCTAGGTCGGGAAGAGTGGTAAAGTGGGGCGTGCAATAATCAGAGCCCACGCCGCCAGGGCTCGAACGACCGGCTTTGTCCCCTGTTAGATCCATATTACTGGTGTCAAGTCCATCGTTGTTGTCAGCATGATCATTGCCTGCGCCCAAGATGAGGACGTCAGGCCGAAGACCCGCTACATGGAGAACGCGCTCGTCCCAGAACTGCGTGAGCTGCTGCCAGCGTGCATAATGCTCTGGGTCGTAGGCGCCGAGATTGGCGTCGAATTCAAGGCGATGGACCGCTGCGGTAATTCGTGCAGTGTCTTCTTCGTCGACCAGCGCAAAATCCTCGAGCGCTTTATCCCAGCGCAATGCCACAACTCTGTGCGCCTTCTCGTCGCCAGTCTGTTCTGGGTTCCCCAATCGGAAGAAGAATGCCCTGGCAGGACCATCGGATCCCCCAAGGCGGTAGTGCAGCATTCGCAAGCCCGGCGGCACAAGCTTGACACCCTTGAACCTCGGACCCAGCGCGAATGCTTTGAGATCTACGCCAAGCTGAAGGCCGGCGGGCGCGTCGAGACACACCACCGTGCACGCCTCGCCGCCCTTCTCTGCGACGAGACCCGCCATGCGGCTCGCGTCCACATCTGCCCAGGCCATCTCAAGGCCGCGTCGTCCTCGTCGTCGTTCTCGTCGTCGTTCTCGTCGTCGTTCTCGCGGCTCTTCGCGCGAGCTTGGCCAGCAACAGGACTTCTGGCACGACTCCGAGCGAGCCAAGCGAGGCCAGGCAGATCTTGCTGTCGGGCAAGTACGCCTAGGTCGCCAGTGAGCTGGTGCGCGACCTCGACCTCGAGCTTGGGCCCTTGCTGCAAGGAGCTCGCCTTGGCTTGGCTTGGCTCGGCTCGGCTCGGCTTGGCGAGGCAAAACCGGGTCTGGACGCGACCCCGCGCGGCGCTCGCGGGCGGCCAGCTGCTCGCGCTGGTTGCGGCGATGGCCTCGGAGGGCGGCGGCCTGAAGCGGCGGCTGTCGGAGCCGGACGCCAAGGGCAAGTCCGCGAAGAGGCGGAAATCGGAGGATGGCGGTGTTGGAGCTGGAGCTGGAGCTGGAGCTGCTGGCGCCGCTGCCGCTGGCGAGGTCGCGAGCAGCGCCGCCGCGAGCAGCGGGCCTGCGGTTGGCGGGGGCGGCCTCGGGGGAGGCGGGTCAACCGCCGCTGCGCCAGGAGGCGGCGGCATCGGCGCAAACAAGGCCGAACGCGACGCCGAGCTGGAGGAGCGACAGCGGCTCACGGCGCTGCTGGGGACCTTTTCGCAAGAGCAAATGGAGCGCTACGAGGCGTTTAGGAGGTCGCATTTTGACAAAAACAAGGTCAAGAAGCTTATACAACGTGTCGCAGGTGTCGATACCGTGAGCAACGAAATGGCCGTCGCGCTAGGTGGCATTGCCAAGATTTTTGCTGGCGAGCTCATTGAACTCGCTCGCCAGGACATGAACGACTTTAAGGGCGCGATTCATCCTCTTCATATTCGCAACGCGTACCGCAAACTTCGCCAGGCTGGCAAGATTCCTTATCTGCCGGCTCCGCCACACGGCCTCATCGACTAATACCAGAAACACTCATGCCGAAAAAATATCTCTCTGTATTACTCCATACGTTTATACTCATTTTCATTGAATCACGCATGCTCTGGACTTGTTGGCACTCACCTCTGTGTCCATGCGAAAGCTGACTTCTTGTTGCTGGGCAGCCTTGCTTTTCCCCTTTCCACCAAGAACCTTGGCGCCCAAACCAACGCTCTTGGAAGTCCCAGCAGAAACTCCAAGGTTCGCCTTGGCTGCAGCATCAGCTTCGGCCTGAACCCGCTTCATGAGCTCGGCTTGGGCAGCGTGCCAGTCGGACCAGATGCCGTGCGGCTCTGCCAGCGTCACAGCATGCGCAGCGAAGACGGGTTTGTGCACGGATGTGCACACGGCATTGAGCATGCCGTATGAAAGCCAGGCGCACTCTGGCTGGTCGCGCTTGATCAGAATACGGTCTGTCCACGATGGCACGCTCTTGTCGCAATATTCGCCGGTCGTCTGATTGAAACGAAACGTTGGCGGAAACGATATGGGCATCTCTTCATAGTCCTCGAACGCGTGATTATTATTCAAAAGCCCATCTCGCTCCAAGAGCTTGCCAAGATTTCCTTCATTCAGTACCTTGTGCGACTCGGCAACGCTTGGAACCATGCTGTCCAAGTGCACGCGGTAGTTGAGGTCTCCTAGCCACCACGCAAAGTCAAAGCGCTGCGAAATAGGCGTCGTCGTCTGAAGCTTGTTGAGAGGAAGCTTGAAACGAACATTGATTTCGTGAAAGTTGGCATCGCGAGAAGCGTCGTCCGTAGGCTGGCCCTTAAAGTGACTATTCACAAAGACGAAAGACTTGCCCCTCATTTCAAACGAAATCGCTACAGCGCCCTTGATGCGTTCCCCCTTGGGGGCGCTCGTCTCATTGCCGAGGTCCACACCGAAAAAGACATGATCACTTTGGACGTCTTTAACGAGCGGCAAGAGCGAGGCGTGAATATAGATGAACAGGTGCATGCGCTGCATTGACACGCCACGAAGTTCAATGTACGCGGGCGGCAAGATCGACGTCAGCGTTTCGCGCAGAGGGTCCCCACCCGTGCGCAAATCCTGAAACGCCAAACAATACATGTCATACCCTGGTGCGATCATCTTGGCAATGACGTCTCCCGCGAGGGCTTGGCGTCCTTTGCTGTGCGCGTTAAACGTCACAGAGTACACTTTAACCTTGCCCGTAGAGCCAATACGTTCTGCCACCGCAGCTACGGGCTCTTCTGGAATGGTGCTCGGGGACTTGGGGGACGAGACTGCCGGCGAGCTGTGTCGACGAGGCGCTTGTTGCGCCGAACTCGTACCGCCCGTTTTCGTGGAGATCGTTGCGGAAGCGTGTACTTGCAAAGCAGTTTTGGTTTCAGCGAATTCTTTTTCCTCCTTTTCCCGCGACTTGAACGAAGTCTCTTGACCTGAAGTTGCGTGCGAAGGCGTAAACCTCTGTGTAGCTGGGGCTTCACGCGATGGCAAAGAGGTATGTTTTGCCGGTGGGGCGCGCGAGGGTGCCGTATGCTTCTTTTTGATAGGCCTCTTTGCCATTATGTCGCTGTGCTTCGACTCGGCAGCGGTGTGGCGAGCGTTGCCGATCACCTCAACATCCTCTGCGTCGTCACTTTCATCGTCTTCATCCGATGAGGTGGACAATGACGACTCGGAGGAGGATGACGACAAGGACGATGACGAAAGACTTGCGCTGGCTTCAACTTGCGTCGCAGGGCTGTTGGGAGGCCCTGCAGGCGGTCGTGCGCTACGAGGGGTCTGCGTTCTTGCCGTTGAAGGCAACAGAGACACATGTTGAGAAGCTTGCAAAAGTCCTTCGCCTTGTACATTTGCAGATATGGGAATGGACGTCGCATTAATAGATTCTGGTGCGAGACGATGCGGGAGAGGTGGTAATTTCGGTTCTGGCGGAAGCTTTGCCGGATCTCGATTCAAGATGGGCTCTGGAGTGCCATACCTCGCCGGCGCAACATTGGCAGAGGTATTCGCGCGCTTTCCTCGAAGCCAGTTGAGAACGCTTCTTGCAAGATGGGAGCGGTACACGGTCTGGATCTTGATGGACGCAGCCTCATAGATGGACCGCTGATCCATATCAAATGCTCCCGTGAACCCCACATTTTGCGTCTTCGAAGCATGTGCGTTCGTCTGTGCGTCGGCGAGGTAGCCCTTGTACTGGCCCGGCCGATATCGCCCCATGACGCGCAACCGACTCCTCGGCACACTGTACTCTTTTGTGGCGTCAAGAAATTGCACATTGACACTGCCGTCCTGTCGAGCGCGAGAAATCTTGCCGAGACGCCATTCGTCAGTTGAATTGCTCGCTGATGTTTGCACTTGTACCTTGACGCCTCGAGTGAGGGTGATCGGAGGAGCATGCACGGCGTCTGCGGCGATGAATAGGGTAGGGGCTCCATTTCCTCTCGAAGTATATTCAAGCTGGAGGGCGTTCCCGAGCTCTTGAGCGCGTTGCTGCAAGACCTGTTTCGCTGTGCTCGAGGTTGCGAGTGCCTCAGCAATATATACCTCAAAATCGGAGCACTCCTGGTCCGTCTGTAGGAAATGCACCTTGACGTTGAGCTCGCGAGGTAAGTACGGATCAAACACGATCGCAATTACGGCGCGTGTACCGTCGGGCTTCGAAACCCCACCGCGAAATAGCTCGCAAGCAGACATACTACTTCTGGATCGATTGACCTTTTGTCGTCGTGATGTTTTCCTACGAAGCGTTTCGACACGTCAGGGCGTAGAATGTCTTTACGCTGTCGAAATCACAGTACCTTGTCGCGACAATGACGGCACCAATAAAGGAAAATAAGAAGAAGAAGAATGCACGCCGATCGTGCACAGCGCAACGAGGTTGGCAATGCTGTCTGTTGACAATGATTCTCTCACGTTTTCAAGCCGATTGCAATCGCGCAAGCGAATAATAACCAACTGAGCAAGGCCTTTGCAATCAATTGATCAGATACCGTCAAGCTCAAGCGATTGATAGGCCGACGCCACGAATTCTCTCTCGCGCAGGTGGTCTGGCTATACGCGTCGTGTGCGCGCGCACACGCCGACGCTCCACTTCTGCCGTAAAACCGGTCTCTTAACAGGAGTTCGTTACCGCCGCGGCGCTTGCTTCGTTCTGGCGCCCCCGCCTACGGCCAGCGCACGCATCAATTGATGACTAACTAGCCTGCCTAGTCATTGGTTGCAGTGGTGGAAGGAGAAAAGAAGAAATGCGAGCTAGCCAAAACGGTGTGCACCGGCCGCGCCAACGGCTCTGCGCGTTGCGCACACCGCGGCGAAGGCGCACTGCCCTCAATGGCCACGAACCGCGCACGAGCTACTAGGCCTCGAGAGTCCGAGCGCGTCCAGTCAGTCCCGAAAATCCCGGAGGCGACAAGCGAGCGAGATGGTGCTCCTGGACGCGCGCACCGGCGGCGGCAGCCAAGGCCAGAGCAAAGAGAAGTCTTCGTCATCCAAGAAGCGACGCAGGAATGAAGACGGTCTCGCCGCCGCGAGCGATGGTGGCCAGCACGCCGCCGGGTCCAGCAAGACCCCAAAGAAGCGACGCGGCGACGACGCCGACAAGGTCGACGCCAAAAAGCAAAAGCAGAAGCAGACACGCGGTAAAAAGTCCGAGGGCGAGGATGATGATGTTCAAAAGGTCCAAGCCGGGGAAGCAAAGAAGAACAAGCAGACCAAGCAAAAGAAACAGCAGGTCTCTAGCAAAAAGCGCGCCAAGGTTCGCCAGGATGTCAGCCTGGCCGAGGCAGGCGGCGAGCTTCATCTTTGGTTCAAGCACCGATACGAGACGGAAAGCTCCAAACTGAGTAAGATTGAGCTCTACCCAGGTCTTGAGCCATTCTCTGGAGCCGACTTTTGGCCGGTGAAAACGGGGAAAAAGACGCTCGACAGCCTCAAGGAGCATCTCGACACCAAGAGAAAGAGTACCGTACTTTTAATTACCCGATCCGCTGTACGAGCTTGCGACCTGCTCAAGACGCTCAGTGTGCTGCAGCGACCTGTTGGCAAGCTCTTTGCAAAGCACATGAAGCTCGACGAGCAGGTAAAGTATCTCCAAGGGCCTGGCAGCGCACTCGACGTGGCCATCGGCACGCCTAATCGTTTGCTCAAGCTCGCCGAGGCGTCTTCGCTGTCCAACTTTTTGTCTAATCCGGATGCTCTGATCGTCTTTGACCTCGACCGTGACGTCAAGAATTACCACGTCCTCTCCATGCCTGCAGTCGGTAGTGACGCCTTTTTGTTCTTGCGAAAGTTTTGGCTACCTCAAAAAGCCGGGGCACGCGCGAAGATTGTCATTTTCTCTGATGAGAAACTTTGAGGATGAATATCAAAGCGTCGGGTCACTCACAATACAGTATGCAATGGAAGTGTCTCCATCTCTCAGATAATTCGATACATTCTCCGCAGAGTTTGTGAACAGATCTTTTGCGACGGAGGCTGCAGAAAAGCACACGTCATGCTTTATATAAGAAGAAAATAATTTTTTGGTGGTCTGATCGTGGTATACCACTCTTTTTAGCTGTTAATCTGGACGTCACGCTGCGGCGGATGTCTCGTTCCGAAAGCTCTTGTACCTTTCCGACGAGGCTGCAATCTTTTCTGTGCCGGCCGTAGATGCGCGCATGGCGCTTGAATCCTCGCCAAGTTTCAGCGAGTGCATGTTCTCTTCACCTCGAGCCTTAATGTAAGCCAAATTCTGTTCCTTGCGATCAGCAAGGCGAAAGCTTGTCGCGTATCCCTTAAAAAGACCACCGTAAAGAAGAGCGGCCTGCATGATGCAGCCAATCGTCAGTTGAAAGCACATGGTACGGAACCAGCGCTCGCCAGGCTTCTTCTCGCCCTTGAGGGGACCGGCCACGTATGTCCCAGAAACCGTCTCGCAGTACAAGCGCCAAATGTTGTCTTCGGCGACGCGAAAGGAACCCGGTCCGACCAATCGATACTGGAATGGGTTGAAGCCAAGCGAGGTTCCACCAAAGTACCAGTGCCATAACGCCGTAGGACGCTCTGTGAGAAGCTTCCAAAACGTCGGAAGACAGCCGATATCATTGGCAAGATCGTCATAGTACATGTTGCCGAGACCGTGCTGCGTGCGAAGCTGCTCGCGATCCATGTACTGCGCGGAAAGAGCTGTGCGCGTGTCGAGCATATCTTGATATTGGACTTGTGGAGAAGGCAGCTTAATTTTTCCGCGCAACACGCGCGAGTAATAGCGAGCTTGCATCTCTCCACCCATAAAGGTCATCGTTTGCACATGGTTGATAAAGGCCACTGGGTTGATGCGATCATCAGCTTCCTTGGGAATGGCGAGAAAGCCCTTGTACAGGGGAACATCCGTCCCGCTGCGCCCGAAGCGGAGATCAGCGGTGGACTCGGGGTCAACAAAGCCCACTGAGAACCGATACCCCGTGGCAAAGATGACCACGTCGGCGGCAATTTTCTCCTCGCCGTTTGGACCGCCGAGGATGACATATGGTCCGTTCTCGTCGTCTTCAGCAAAACGCTCGAGCGACTTGTGCACAATGATTTTCCCATCCTCGAGCTGCTGATGAATGGTAGGACCGAACATGCCCGTGACGAGCTCGTGCTGCTGCTGCAGGCGATGTTTAGGCTTAAGACCGTGCTTGTTAAGAATCTCCTGATCCTTGGCAACGATGCCTTCGCGAAGGTCCGACTGCCACCACCACGGAAAGCGGAAGAAGGCATCCATAGCAAGACGGCCCAATCCAGCATCGCTGAGCTCGAGTTCGCCCGGCTTCGTCACCGAAAGCCAGAGTCCAGATCGGCTCAATAGATGCGTTTCCTTGGCAATCTGACTCACCTCGGTGACGATGTCCAGACCAGAATTGCCAACACCCACAACGACGACCTTGGAATTTTCGTTGATTCCATGCTTGGAAGGGTACTTGTACATGCTCGAATGCAGAGTTTTGATGGGGGTTTCATCGATACCCGGGAAGCGGGGCACATAGCCGGATGCGCCGTGGCGACCTGTGCAAATGAGCACGCCGTCAAAGAGATCTTCAAAAGTCTCTCCAGAGGCCAGGTCCCGGGACTGCACAGCCCATATGGTCGGATCCTCCTCGGACCGCGCCACCCAGACAACCTCACGACCAAAGCTGATGTACCGCTCGAGCCCAAAATCCCGCACGTTGTCTTCCAGATACTCTACAAGCTGCGAGTTCTGCGTGAAAGTGGCGCTTCCAGACTGGTACGGACGGTCTCCGTATGAGTTAATATCGCGCGGGGTATCAATGTACACGCCCTTGTACACGGAAGGTACGCCTTCCTCCTCGCTGTAGCGCCAAAACCCGGCCACCTGTTTCTCCCGCTCAAAGCACGACACATCCAGGCCTTCCTCCAAGCACGCCTTGAGCGCGCCGATCCCGGTAATCCCAGTGCCGATGACGAGACATTTCTTTGGAGATTCGCCTTTGGCCTCCGCTTCGGCCTTGACCTCCGCCTGCATCTCCTCGATGAGCTCGTGCGGGCCCTCGGGCCGCCGGCGAAGCGCGGCCACCGCGCGCTGCAGGACCTTGAGGGTGAACACCGTCCCGCCCATGAGAGCGAGGCGCCTGGCCCAGCGCATCACGACCGGGTTGGCCCCCATCTTCTCCAACGAGCGTCTCTTCTCTTCCTCCTTCACACGCACGTGCCCCAGTGCCCTGCGATCTCTTGCGACGGCTCGAACAAGGTCGAGGTCGCGGTCGAGGTCCAGGTCGAGGTCAAGGTCCAGTAGGGCGAGGTCGCGGTCGTCCACGTCGTAGACGTGACGGTCGAGGTCGAGGTTGAGATCGATGCGGGTCTGGACGATTGTTGAGTGGGTTCGTTCGCTCGACGATGCGATGCGATGCACCGTGCCAAAGATAAGATACGACCGTCCGACACGCGCGTGCGGATTTCGAACCCGCGGTGGCCGCGGCGGGAAGCGACAGCAAAAGTCTCACGCTAGCGACAGCTACGGCCGGGGGGGGACCTGTGATTCGGGGAGTGAGTGAGCGGCAGGACGAGTGAAAGGAAATTTAGACCGAGGCCATCAGCCTGGCGTTGAAGAGAGACTTGATGTGAGCGGAAGGGAGACAAGACGGCGGCGATGAAGGCGCGTGTATGATCAGGCCGGAAAAGAAATGAGAACACCCAAAGTCCTTGGGTCTGCAACCGACTAGTATTCGTTGTCGCGTTTTAGCGACGGTAATGGTAACATCGATCTTCTAACGGAGCTTTGACCATCGACTTTGCGCTTGCTTGGCAAACGCCATCAATGCAATTTGAGAGCGGGAAAGAGGATGCCAACGACCTGAAAACCAATCACCTTCTCCAAGTAAGTACCATTGCCCCACGTTTACTAAAACCTCGGGCCTGAGCCTTGATTCTCAATTTCAATGCAAACATCATTCGTTACTGTTAGGCCTAGTTCATGCTCAGGTTTGATAGACTCAAGTCGGACGCTGAGGAAGAAAGCGAGACATCGGCCGCATCATCAGCGGTTTTCAGAGTCTTGGCATCGAGATTGGGCATTTGTCCTGGTGGCCACGGTGCACCCGTAACAGCGGGCTGCAGCGCGCTGCGATACGCTATGGTAAGAGGGACTTCTTCGCCATCACTAAAGTCTCCGGGGCTCACCTCGAGTTCTCCTTCAGACAGCGACCGCGAGTCGGCAGAATGATCGTCTCCAGCCTCGAGATCTTCTTCTTCATCGTCACTATCTGACCACTCAAGAAGCGTTGCAGAGAACCCTTTGGCCGGTGGCTTTTTTGCAGGTTGAACTCGAGGCGTCACGATGCGCGGAGACAGAGATGGCGGCGAAGCGGCCACGTTCGCCGCGGGCCCGCCTTCTGCAGGGAGCATGAGTGAAATCGGCGAATCGAGTGAGCTAGCCCGGGGTGACTCTGAAACGACGACAGCAGAAAGATCCGAAAGCGACACGTCCTTCGTTTCAGTACGCGCCCGAGGATACGGCAGTACCAAGGAGAGACTACCATCTTCGTCTTCATCCTCTTCTTCCATATTATTCTCTCTCTCGGAATCTTCGCCAGACTCTGCATCTCCATCATTGTCGTCGCCGCTGTCGTCATTATTACTTCCTCCTTCTTCTTTGGTGAACTTCGCAATCTCTGCTTCTTCTGAAAGCGACTCAGATGGCGACTTTGACTCCCCATCGCTCGCTTTGCGTTCCAAAAGGTCCTCTTCTTTATCTGCAGCGACGAAGCCTCGTACTTCTGATGAATGTCTGTCCACTTCACCTCGAGACACTTCCCGCTCCAAGAATGTCAACTCGTCCGTCTGCGTCGCCAAAGATACCACGCGTTGTACTTCGGCGTCTCGCGCAAGAGGCGCAGGAGGCAGTGCATGCTGCATACGGTCAAATGCCATCCCAAGGGTTTCAAGCTGCAGTTGACCAAACTTTGCGAGAGTGGCCTCGAGGTCCGCTACCCGACTTCGTTCCTGTTCGGCCAGCATTTCATGGCGGGCAGACGTTTCTGCAACGAGGCGCTCAAGCATGGCCTCCTTGACACCCAAAGCAGACTGAGCGGCAGACGCACGTGCTTCGGCTTCTCGTAGAGCGACTGTGCGTTCCTGCTCAAGAAGCTGGACTTCCCTGAGTCGCACACTCTCCTCGCGCGCAAAAATTGCACGTTCGGCAGCTTCCGCGGCAAGCCTTGAAGCGAGCGCGGCGTTCGCGGCTTGTTCGCTAGCTTGAGCATTGGCGTCTTTCGAAGACCTCGTGTGCGGCGCTTCTTTCGCCTCGAGAAGCGCAGGTTCCAAAGATGCATCATCGTTCTCGGACTCTTCGGTGAAAACTTGTGCAAGCACAAAGTTTGTGACGAGATCTAATATGTTGCCGTCTGACCACGGTCGAGATGGCGCGTTTAGATCCCAAACGGTGTCTTCAGGCGACGCCGAAGAGCTGCCAAGAGCTTTAGATATGGCTTCGGCGGTTGCTGCCTTGACCGCACTTTGGTCCACTGCTTCTCCACGATCCATGAACCACTGGACCACACCACCGCCACCGTTGAGCGATGGCGAAACTGTGCTTTCACTCGCCTCGCCTTGCGCTGCCATAGGCAATTCGTTTATTTCGCCTTCAGATCCCACGTTCGCATTCGCTTCTTGCACCAGCACCTCAGCTAGGACGCTACTCCGCAAGTAGCTTTCGAGCTGTGCGACCGATGGTCGCAGTGGTTCTGGACTCCCGGTTGGATCCATTACAACGTTCGGGGTTGCAGACTTTGCAGCGAGCAAGTCTTGTCCATCGTGGTACTTTTGTCTTTCTTGACCTCCTGCCGCCTCGCCACTCAACTCAAGCGACGCTTCCACGCCACGTTCTTCAGACACAGGCACACGAACGTCTTGAAGTTCGCTAGTGCTCTTTGCACCGTGGTGCACGCGCAAAAGATCCTGCATCCGCTGAACAATTGCATCCAGAGCCAAAGAAACGGCCCGCTGGTCGTCCAGATGCGCCACAGACGAAGCGCGCTCCGCAGCAACTTCGACTAAGAGGCGCGCTGCAACAGCGTCGACAGCTCCGAGTGCAAATCTTTCTGCGTCCTTCTCTTCGTCTTCGTCTTCTTCTTCTCTTTCCCCCATAGGTGTACCTGGTCCATAGAAAATCTTGCGCAAACTCTCATAGCTTGCCGCAGTTGAGCCCTCTCCGCTTAAAAGGTGATCAATGCGACCTGCCTCGACTGAGGAGTTCAGACGCTTCACCTCGTCGAGATCGGTCGCCCTCGGACCGCGAAAAGTGCTTGGTTGCACTCGCATACTCATCTGCATGGCTTCGTTCAAACCTTGTTGAATTTGAGCTCGCACATGCAGAGAACTTGTCAGGGCGGCGCGCACAGCAGCCTGGCCCGCTTCTTGAAGTGGGTGACCTTGCTGTGCACAATGTGCACAAATCGCCGTAGCCATGGCAGACACCTCGAGATCTCCAAGCGGGGCGCTTCCTCGAGCAAATCCCAGGGCTGTTCCTTGTACAGATGCGAGAAGCGAAGCAAGAATTCCTGGCGATGCAGAGGAACACTTGGCCTGAGCAAAAATCGCGCTCGCGGCTTGAATTGAGGCATGGGCGCGCACAGGCGCGGCTTGACCAAGCATCGCGAGCTGAACCCCTTGAGACGCACGAACTGCAGAGGCGAATGCCGAAGCCCCGTCCTTTGAGCCAATCACCTTAAGTGTGGAAAGTAGACCTGTCAAAGCCCCCTTGGCAGACAAGGGGAGGCCGCTTGCGCTAACGCGCTGGTGAGCAAGAGCAATCAAGGTCATGCACGAGTCTGCTCGAAGAATGCATTGCGAGCCCGCATCTCGTTTGTCAAACGTTTGCTCCAAGAGTGTGAGCATGTCCGAAACATCGTCCGCGATAACACCCTCGTCGAGCAATGCCTCCAAAGCGACCTCTTGTACGCATGCACGATATGCGTACTTTGACTGCAAATAACTTGCACTTGCAATCACAACGCAATGCGTCCAAAGATCACGACCTGCAGCAGAGCCCATTTGGCACTGTGCGAGAACGCTTCCAGTGGCATCCACACTTGCGAGGCGCGCAAACGACTCTCGAGGACCTAACGTCTTTGCAATGCAGTCGACGAGATCTGCCGTGCGCACGTGTAGAGACTTTCTTGCTTTCTCGAAGCTTTCGTTTTCGGGTACTGCCTTGGTCGAGGTAAAAGCTCTCTGCGATGCTTCCTCGTCAGCCGCGACTTGAAAGGTATTATCGGCTGATACTACAGGTGGGCCAACTTGTTCAAGAGGGGGCGGCGGTGGCGGCGGTGGTGGTGGTGCGGGGAGGGAAGCACGCTCTGCAGCTTCAAATGCGTTTTGCAATTGCTGACGGTCATCAAGAGCGTCAAGGATACTTCCAACCTCCTCCAGCGCTGCACGGTCTTCCAATGACAAGTTCTCTTCCTGCCGTGTTTGTCCAGCATAATCTCCTTCTGGTCGATTGTAAAATGGACTCACTGCCATGTCCTTGGTTGCGGCTGCTTTACGAGCGGTTCTTGCTGTGTCCCCAGCAAGTTTGGCCTTTTCTCTTGCAATTTTCCGCGCGCGCAATTCGCTACGCTGACGGCGTTTCTCCTGCTCTTCCTCGCGTTGTCGGACGCGCTCACGCGCCGTGAGCTGTCGTTTTGGGGCGGGTTCCTCGGCTTGAACGGGCTGCTCACGCCCGGGGTCTTCAATCGCCGCTAGTTTACCGTCAGGGCGTGACGTAGCCGCACTGGCAGCACTGCCAAGGCGTGGCCGACGATATTGCAGGCTTGGGGCCTTGGGTTTCTTTGTTTGCAATATCTTGGGTGGTTTGGGCGGTTCCTTGGCATCTGCAGGATGCCGCACGCGCGCCCAGGCTTCTGGACCCATCCAGGGTGCAATGGGTTCAAAGGTCGAAATAACGGTGTTTTCCTTGTCTTCGCGCGCCATAGGATGTCGGCGGCGGGCTCGCGCACGAGCGTCCTCGCGCGCTTCGTCCTTGGCCTGACGCGCACGGAACGCAAAGGCGTCTTCGACAAAAGCAACAATCTCTGCGTCGATTTGCGAAATTCTAGAGCGAACGTCCCGCGAGAGGTTGAGATCGGCTTGGGCATCAAAAGGTCCAAAGACCGGCTGATGCGCATCCTGCAGCATGGCATCGATCTGGCGCTTACGCAATGCGATATCGTGTGCCTCGGCCTGCAAGAGGGCATGGTCGAAGTCGTCACGAGACGGCATCCACTGCGGTTTGCTTCGTTTTTTGTCCTGCGCAAGGTCTGCACTGAGGAAACCAAGAGGCGCACGCGCAGCCATCTCATTCATGTCTCGGTAGCTCTGCACTAGCGTCCCTATGCGCTCATGAAGCGAACGCGTAGCTTCAGAAGTATCATGCTCCATGGTTTTAATAGCTTTGACAAGCTCAGGAAATGCATCAAGGAGCTCCAGCGTCTCGCTCTGAGCCTCACGCAGACCTTGCCTTGTACTTGCGATTGATTCGAGTGCTTCGAGCTCGCTTTTGACACGGGCGAGTTCTGCATCAACGCTCCTTTCCTTTGTTGATGTCTCGATTCGATCATGACGCGGCGACAAAGCCTTGCGAGGCGAAATTCCAGTCTCTTTCGTCGAGCCAGCGACTCGCTCTCGGGGAGAAAGCGCACGTGGCTGATTTTCTTTGAACGGCAGCGATGTTTCACTTTTTCCGTCAAGATTTTCGCTCGGCCGATTTCTCTGAGCTGCAGTCGGACGTTCTCGTTTGGCAAGCAAACCTAAATCCCTTGCAGGTTTGCGTTCTCGCGCTGAATGTCTCGCTTCTGGTGCATTCCTTGACGTCGTTTGTGTTGAACGCCTTGACTTGGCCTTTTCATTAAACTGCTTACGCGCGAGAGCGCGCTCTGCTGTTCGGCTCCCGACACCTTTGGAGGCACCGGTTTCGGTGACTCGCGCCCTTTTCTGCGCTTCTACTTTCTTTTGGAAATGAAGGTCCTTGCTCGCCAGACTTTGCGCATTTCGACTTGTGTTCGCCTCCATACGTTCCATATTTTGTAAGAGCGCACTGCTTGCACGCTCGATATCGCGGAGTTCCGCTGCAAGACTCAGAGGAAGGGACCGCGCTTCTCCTTGCTTTTCATGTTCGTGACGCGGAGGGACCATGGCGAAACCTGGAATGTCAAGAGATCCATCAACGACTGAGTGTGGAGTAGGAGCCCTGCCCTGGTCCACTTCTTCGACGCTGAGCCGACTTCGATTATGGAAACCGCCCAGTATGCTGCGCGCAAGCATGTCCCTATCAGACTGATCCGTAGCCATCATCATCACGTCGACGCGCCTTTGCTGGCCACGCCCGCGCGAGTCCGCATCCCCATAGGAATTCCCGCTGCCTTGGACGTTAGCTCTCTCGGGCGTCCCAGGACTCCTTGACGCAGGCGATCCCGTCGGCACGCGAATTTCCACCACCATCGCCGCGGCCTTGAAGACGTCCGCGCGCTCCCCAAGCCGCGCGTCTTCCGCTCCTTCTCCCTCCCCCAAGGAAAATATAGATCTCCTCCGCGCGAGTTCTTCGCCGTCGCCCTCCTCGTCCTCGAGCTCGAGCTCGAGGTCGTCGTCCTCTTCGCCGATGCCGTCCGTCACCGGACGTTTCGCCTCTCCTCGCTCGGCGCGCCTCCGCGTGGCCGCCGACCTGCCTCTCCGCGCGGCGCCACCGGGCCTCGGCCTGCGCGCCGCGGGCGCCGTCTCCTGCCGGGCGTCTGCCCCGGCGTCGGGCCTGCGCGCGCGGGTTTGCTGCCGCAGCTGTTTGCTTTGCGCTCGTTTCGTTTCCTCTGCATCGATATCGGGGCTCGGCTCGATCAACGCAAGGCGAGACACGTCGAGTCATGTCACGTCGCTCATAACATAACGCGAGCCCGGGAAAGCGCAGCAGAGCCCGAACACGAACTCCGCGCCCGCGCGCGAGGAGGACGCGGACGAGGAGGACGAGGACGAGGACGCGGGGGAAGGCGCCGGCGAGAGCGGGCGGCCGGCGAGGGAGTCTGCGGAGAGGCAGCGATTGCGGCGAATTTGGGCGCACAGGCAGGCAGGCAGGCAGGCAGGCAGGAAAGAGAGAGCGAGAACTCGCTCGCGGGCGCGCAGGACCTAAACGTGGCGGCCGCGAGGTACGGCGGCGGCGGCGCGAGCATGACCGCGGTGGTGGCCAGGGGAGCCGCGGCGACGGCAGCGACGGCGACGACGACGGCAGCGGCAGATGTGGAATCAAGCGATTCTACCGTCCGGAGGACGGACATGGGCGTCGCGAGGACCAAGAAGCCGTCGGCGTCGCCGCAGTCGCCTTCTCTTGCGAAGAGGACAAACCTTGCACACCTGGACGTGCAGACAAGTGCCCCGCTGACCGTGTCAGCTTGGCAAAAGGCTGCGCGAACAACGTTGCCGCTGAGGAGATGCAAACGCAACTTGCGTCGCGTTTTAGGAGAAATGACTCGACTTGCTGACGCAGGTATGCACACAACGTGTCTCTGTCTCGGGAAATGGGCTCGCGGGGCCCTTTTCGATGCTCGCAAATCCTTGTCAAAGGAATCGTACAGTCCCAACTCCCCAGAAACAGCATGGATTGCTGAGTACGAAGACCAAGTCGACCTCTTGGAGGCGGTCGCCCATCTTTCCATGGGGCATCTCTCGGGCACCCTACAAACGGTGAACCGTGTCATCAAGCGAAATGCTGATTCCTTTACTGTGGCACGCTGTCTGCAGCTTCGTGCGCATGTTATGGTCCTCGTTGGTGTCGATAAACTTGGCGAAGAGGACATTCGCGAATGTCTTAGGGTGTTGCAGGGCGGGACCTGGCGACTTTCTCTCGATGGCGATGATCTAGCGCCCGCTGTCTTGCCTCCAATCCCGGACATACAAATGGCATTTAGCGCTGCAGACTGGCACCGCACGCGCCGTAAGCTCATGCAAGACCGATACCCCGAAATAAAGCAACTCTACGAGACGCGTTCGGGCTTTCCTGGCGATGGGTTTTACGAGGCCGTCTTGTTGCTCGCCATTTTTGCCTCGCACGTGGGTATGGTTGTCGTTGTCTCATATTTGCAAAGCGCACTTGCTGTGCTTATGCTCTCTGCCACCGTTGGTGCCGCGGCTGTCTACGGTTTCCAGGCGCTCAACCACGACCTTAGTCACGTGACGCGCGTTCCCGGGATCCGTTACCTCGCGATGGTTCTTTCTTCATCACTTTGTGTTTTCCCATGGGCCATGTATTACCAAAATTTCCATGCCGTTCATCACGCCTTTACCGGAACGGATATGGATCGCGATGGCGACATCCTCTTTCAGCCATGGTACTCACCGCCACGGTTCGAAATTCTTGTCAACCGTACGCATCCTCGGCGATCGCGCTTTGTCTTGAAGCGATGGTCCGAGTACTTTGAGGACGAGGCCGCTCTCGAGGCGCACGAGGCACTGGTGCGGGAATTTACCGATGCCGGTGATAAATATTGGGTCTGGAGCATCGATTTGTCGTCTTCGTGGCAGGCGCGTTTCCTGTGGTCCGTGATCGTCCCCACGTTTATGTATGTCATGTTTCTTGTTCGCAAGGTGCTGCTCGACAGAGCGCATCGCCCCATGATTCAGTACGAGGGGCTAATGCTTATTGCACAAATCCTATGCTGGCGCGTGGGAGGAATTTATGCCCTTGCATATGTGTGGCTTTCTGGTTCGTTTTCTCACGGTGGCGCCTGCCATCCTTACTTTGGCTTTTGGTTGATCCAGCACGAAAATACCTGGCGTCAACCCGAGCTCGATGAGGATCTCTTTCAATTTAAAGAAGCGCTTTCCATGCACAAAACGTGGCGCCGGCAAGCGCAGCCTACGATTTCCTATACGGGTTCTTGCCTCTGGCAGTATGCAAACTTTGGCGAGCTGCAACACGTCGAGCACCACGACTTTCCCATGATTCCCGCCCGGCACTACCCATTGCTTCGGACCATGGCACCAGAGTTTTTTGAGAATTTAGTCACGCGTGACTCCATCATTGACGCGATCAAGACGTGGCTTTTCGCGCCTTCTGACGAGACCTGGATGCAACAGCATGGAGACTTTGCGCGTCGCGACGTCTTTATTGAAGATTTATGGATGCGCAGATATCGGTTTCCAGATGACACAGAAGAGGCCGCAGAGGCACTCTTGGATCGGATCACGAACCCGCATCATCGCTCTGTCACCATGGGGACCTGCTATGCCTGTTCTGGGCCCATTCGTGCAGTGGGTCGTAATTCGCGTGGTCTCATTGTGGTGCGAGGCGCTGCGCTATCGTGTGGTTGTTATGGGTATCCCCTTCACGTGGCCTGTGCACGCACCCTCACGGAGTGCCCCGCGTGCAGTCGTCCCGCTTCCTCGACAGCATGCCACTGCTTGCAATCGCATATTCACAGCTGTTTGTCCAAGTCGCCCTGCTGCGACTGTAACTTGCTCAATAATCAAGGCTCCGTCCTGCCGCTCCACGCGGCCCGCTATTCAGGCCCGCTCCAGCCTCCTACGACCGTATCCTGACTGCGAGTAGTAAATCCAAAGTAACGAAGTCCTCGTCACCTTTCTTTTCGTCTCTTTCAGCTAAAAGCAGTGAACACACGTCTGCGCGCCATCTTGTCCTGCTCTGATGTTCTTTGCTCCGCACATGCTTCGGTGCTGGCCCAGGGCCTCCAACGACCGCGTGCAAGCGGTACAGCCAGCCGTGGCCGGCGCAAGAGCAAGAGCCGAAGGCTCGAGGGAGCGTGCGAGCCGCTGCCGCGCGCGTTGGCCACGAAAGATAGCCTCGTCTTTTCTGCCTGGCGGAGGTAGTGAGGCCAGCCTAGTGCTAGGCCTAGGCCTAGGTTGGGACTCGCGCTCCAACCGCCGTTAACCGACTTGCTTGGTCGATTGAATGCTTGCTTGCTTGCTTGACTGATTGATTGACTTGATTGATTGATTGATTGATTGATTGATTGACACTCTCTTTTTTCGTTTCAAAGAAAGACAGTGACGGCTGAAAGACACGAGTCAATCCAAGCAAAGAATCGTCGTCGCGCACGCGTCCACGCACAGTACGTAAGTGAGTGTGAGGACAGTGACAGTATGAGGCGCGACAGCAGCGACATGGCCCAGCGCCGATCGCTTGCTGGAGCGGGCGGGCTGGGCGGGTGGTGTGCAACCGCCGGCGGCGGCCTCGCTCGAGAGAGCTACCGACGATCGATCGAGGTCGAGCGCCCGTCGCGACCGTCAGGCAAGCCCAGGTGCAGATCGTGACGAGAAGGGAAAAAGGAAGCGAGGAAGGAAGTGAGAGGAGCAAGGAGGAAGGAGAAAGGACGAAAGACGCAGTGGCGACCAACTGATTGACTGATTGATAGATTGCTTTCCTCCGCGTGGATACGCGACGAACCGACCACCAGAGCCAAGGCAAAACAGCAATAGAAGCAAGACCCCGGCGAGCAGACGCCCGCACGCATGCGCGCGCGCGCGCCCGCTTGCTCGCCCGCTCGCTCAGACGAGGTCCCAACGCCGTACGGCGAAGACGGAGACGAAGACAACGGAGGCGAACCCAGGGTTTGGCGCGAGTCGAGGCCGTAGACGAGTTCCAACGGCGGGAGGCGACGGGACGAGCGAGACCCATCGCGAGCACGTTGTGATAAACAGAGGCTCACACGAGAAGGAAAAATGCTGAGTGTCCTCGAGCAGGACCCCGTCCAGGTGCTAGCCAGAGTGCGCAAGAGCAAGCGAGGAGCCGGGCTCACGAGCTGCCGCGCAGAGGTCGAGGTCATCATCGGCGATACACCCGCACGTGTGACTGACAAACAAAGACTTGAAGTTCGGGTGCCGCCTCGCATGCCCGTGATCGACTGGTTCGAATTGGAGCTTGCACCTCAGTTCGTCCAGGGCCCCGTCCGCGCACAAGTCATCGAGGATGAGCAAGATATCACGCTCTACTTTGACTCGCGATTCATGTTCGACTGCTTTGCTGCAGGAAGTGATGAGCGCTTCGAGAACCTTGACCAGCTGAGCGACATTGCGCAGTACGAATTTGCCCAGAGCGTGGCGCTCGACTACTTTGGTCCGCGCCGCGTGCCCTCGCACTTCCGCAGACGTCAAGCCATTCTCGTGCGCGTGCACAGTCTCATCAAACGCCACTGGCTTCGTTTTGCCTGGACAAGGCTCATGCAGCGGGCCTCGCCGAGCCGCAAAGTCAATGAGCGCCTCGTGGATTTGCTCACGCGCAACTTTGCGCGCAATCGTCGTCATCGTTGTCTTCGAGAGGTTTTCCAGGCCTGGTCCACCGCGAGCGCGAACAGGAAGCGTCGACATTCGCTCGTTGGCCGGCTCGTCAACAAAGCCTCCTTTGCGCAAAAGAACCTTGCCTTTCAGGCTCTCTTTCGCAACGCTTTGCGCTCCAAAATGGACGAGCTCGTCTACGACAATCAGCAGCCGTCTCAGACTGTGAACAAGCTCATTTCCAGCGCTCGACGCGAGGGCCTTGACGCGCAGGGTGTTCTTTCGCCACAATCTATCCTCAAATACCTGATGGAGAGACATTTGGACATTGAAGGCGACCTCGTGAATCAGGTCATGCGAAGCCCCGTTAAAAAACAGCAAAAGGGTAGTCCCGATGGTGCCCGGCCCTCCCGAGGGTCTTCCGCGCGTAAATCTTTGCGTGCTAGGTCTGGACTTGGTGGTGCGAGTGCGAGCGTCAGCACAGAGCAAACTCGGCGCTCCGGCGCAGTGAGTACGCCCGAGAAACCGTCCTCGACGTCCAGTTCCCCATTTCCAGACAGCGGTGACTATATCTCTGCGACACCGAGCAAGTCGGCAGATACTTGCAGGCAAGACGCACGCTCGGCGCGAGCGTCTGTGCGCCGAGCTGCAAATGGTAATTTCCGTCGCGCGAGCCCGCTCTCCGAGTACCTGCGGGCGCAACACTTTCAACGCAATCAAGACGCATCCACGCCTCAGTCTGGAAATACTTTTGCCACACCAGAACACACTCCGATACCCCAAATCCGCTCGCGGGCACACCCGCACTCGCAATCGCGGTGCGCATCCCTGCCACCCACGCCGGAACATGCTCCTGAAGTCATGACCCCCGTTGCAAACACGTGCGTGCCGCTGCCAGCCTTTGGCAGTGAGAATCCTGATTTTTCGCGGCAAGAACATCTGTTTCGGGAAGATGACGAAAGCCCCAACGAGGCAGTTGGAACACCGGGCACGGAAATGCCGGACGCACAGCTACCTGAGGATGATGCGTCCATGATCTCCTGCGAAGATCCTGCATTCGGTCCTTCGAGCGAGAGCGAAAATGCTGGCGCTAGATACACGAGTTGTTTTGCCGACACCTCGTTCAAGCGTGGAAACGGTGCCTTGCGTGCTGAAGATGCGGAGGCGAGTCGCCGCATTACCGATTCTTCGATATCTTCGGGAGATAGCGCGCTCTCAGCATGGCGGCAACAGGCGCGTGGCAACCAGGAGCGCGCGCGCGGAGTACAGCTCGGAGCTTCTTTTAGTGCCGATCTGTCTGGGTTATCTTCGGTCCGTGACAGTCTTGGTCCTCTTTCGCACGCTTGCAATGGTGGCGTAAGCGGCGCTGAAACGGACCGTGCTCGGACGCAAAATGCCAAACTTGGTCATCGTGGATGGCAGGGCAGGGCCATGGAAAGAAAGGCCGCAATGTCCCGTACACCATTGTCTGCAGGTTTCGTATCTAAGTGGCAGGTCATGAGCTCGCCCTCGTCTGCCAACTCGAGCTCATCGCAAGAAACCTATCTTGTTGGACCCTCCACCCGCATGCGCAACCTTAGCGCATACGAAATTCCGGAAACGCCTGGACCGGGGAGCGACAGTCAGTCGTCTTCATTCACCTCGCCTGCGTTCGCATCCTCGGCGGCAAGCTACAACAAGCGACGTCAACGCCAGCACCAGGAACAAGAAAGCCAGTCGAGTGCAAGCTCTCTTGGGTCGGGCGTCGTGCAACTGCTCCAGACCCTTGGACTTGATGGCTTCGTGGACAGATTTGTCGAGGAAGAACTTACAGACCTTTCACTTCTGGTGCGAATGTGCGTTGCCGACAAACGAGAGTTCAAAGAGACGCTTCGGGAGATGGGTATCATGAAGATTGGTCAGCGCGAGCGAATCGTTCGTGCTCTTCTCGAGGAGCACGAGATTCTGCAAGAAACCTCCTCACGAAAGTCGAGTGCCTCAAAGAAAAGCAAGAGGAAGAAAAAGCGCAAGGCGCCTAAATTTGAAGAACCCAACGTTGTCCGTGCGCTCCAGGACAGCCAGCGGCGTGAAACCGAAGCGAACCGCAAGATATCGTTCCAGTCACAAATTCAGCTTAAAAAGATCTCTAAGCAGGTGCTGCAAACGGTGCAAGGGCCGCTCTCGACGAGTGTACCACGGTCCGCACAATCTGTCACGCCCATCGATACGAGCAAAGCCAAGCAGCTGAGGCCCGTCTTCCGTCCCAGCGGCGAAGTCGAGGCCTTTCAGTTACGCTGCAATTACTACCGACGTCTGGGTCTCAAGGTTTGAGAGCAAACTTTGATGTTTGCAAGAGTTTCAAAGTTTGCGCACTGCCCATACACCTTCACCTTCACTTTTTCTCGCTCATGATACATGCAAAAGTGCAAAAAGAATTCGTATACAAAGAAGCCAGAAGCTCTCATTGTAGTAAGAATGTAGAATACTCAATCAAGTCATATAACTTCCTCGCGTTTACGCACACCACAGCGAACGCAAACAAAGAGAGTGCCATGGAATCCCGAAATTGCAGGGTCTTCTTCATTCTTGGCTCGTTTCTTCGCTACGAACTCATGCTCGCACGCCTGCGTGTGGCCGCGCAATTGAACCTCTATGGCGTCGTTGGTATTATCCCCGGTATCAGGGTCGTTACTGGCAGGAGCAGAAGAATTGTAGCGCTGCGCAAGTTCTGCCTTGACGAGAACTGCCTTGGTGAGAGTTTCCCATCGCTTAAGTACTCGCTCTCGGCGTTTCTGCGCGGCCTTTTCTATACGAGCTTGTTGTAGTTCCTCAGCTGCATCGCGTACAGTTTGTGCATGATGTGCCGCCACAATGACCCCCTCGTACTTTGGAAGCATTCGAAAATCGCGATGCTCAAAGCCGACCATTGCAGGCGCAAAGTCAATACCAAGTCCCTTGGCAGCTTGTGCAGCAAGGTCAACTTGAACATGTTCGCAACCCTGCGGGCAATGTTTGGGGCTCCACATTTCAACGTTTCCGTACTGATTCTTGGGAATCTCGCCGTTTGGTCCAAGCGGTGGAGGAACAAACTCATCTGTTTGCCACTCCCCAAAGAGCCGAATCTTACCAGCCTCCGGATCGGTAGCACCGTCGGCATCTTCGCCGTCCTCTTCGAATGCATCCATGTCCTCGACCCCGTCATCTGCATCGTTTTCGGACGCCCTTGCGCTCTTGTCGTGGCTCTCATGCAGAGAAGGAAAAGCGTCATCCGAGGAAGGGTTCAATTGTGACGCGACATAAGGTTTCGCATCGGATGTGCTTTCGCTGACATCGAAGGTGGCTATGCTTGCGTGGTCTAAACCTCCACGACGAATGGGATCCACAAGCTTGTATGGATTGCCTCGCTCGTCTTCACGAATGACTCGACCCTTGCACCTCCATCCTGTTTTAGATCGCAGGGTCGCGACATTCTCGCGCAAGTGAACTTCCATGCCTTTGAAGAAGCTTGTCGGCTGCACACCAGGTTTGATTGCTTCGTAACGACGAAGATGCTTGAGCAAGACATACGACGAGTGCCTACGAAAGGCTTCTACACTGGTAGGCAGACTTTCGTGCTCGGCCCGCTTTTGCAACTCTTCCTCTTCGTTTGCGACCACTTCCATCGAAACAGCCTTCCGAAATGCCTGACGCTGCGCCGCGGTCAACTTCGTTTTGGCACTCTCTACCCAAGTCCGTCCTCGTTGCTGCATACCAAGGAGAACACCAAATTGCCACCAGCCATCCTTTTCATTGTGCCTGAATTTAGAAGTCGAAGACCAACGTCGAGCGTAACGACGCGTCACATCAACCGCAAAGCCTTCGCTCAGCATTCCAACCACATAGCAGCTCTCTGCAGGAAGGTGCCCGAGAGTTCCGATGTCGCGATCTGCTGGAAAGACGCTGATCCAAGATCCATGTGCGGCCGGACCCAGCTCTACTACTTCCGGCGTCACTCTCTTTGCCTTAATTATTTCACTCTCGTTGGCACCATCACTACCATCGTCACCAGCTTCATCATCATCGTCGTCGTCGTCGTCGTCGTCGTCATTGTTGTCATCGTTGTCAACGAGATTCTCGACTTTTCGTCGTTTACCTTTTCCGGTCTTCTTTGCGCTACGCGGCTTGCCTAAAGCATTGCCACTCGGCAAAACGAGGATCTCTGCCCAATACTCATTAGGTCGCGACGGCGTGCGTTTCGCTTGGCGTATGGACACGAGGGTAACCTCCTCCGAAGTGGGAACTGGTTGTTTGCCATCTGCTGTCTTTTTCTTTGTCTGCGTTGCGACCAAACGTCCGCGAGGATGCAAGTTAGCCACCAGCCGACATGGAATGCCAACAGATCGCGCGAGCGCAATAAAGACTAACGTGAGCTCAAGACGGCTACCTAAGCGCTCTCGAAGCACATGCGCCAAGCGGTCCGAGGAGATAAGTTCGGAATCCTGGCACGAATCGTCGATCCCAAATGTATCGTGATACCATCCGACAAAGACACGGACACGTTTCACCGTGTCCATAGTCCGAAAGGGCGCAGGCATTTGTACATTTGCAAGTTTCCATAACATATCCGCGTCACAGACTTTGTTGACGCGCATTGCACGCGAGAGCTGGCAAAGGAGGTCCAGACGGTGCTCAAGTTCGATGCGCGAGCGCTGTCTCCTTTTCTTCTCCTTTTTTCTTTCTTTGGTAGAAGAACTTGCTGCTGTTGCTGCGTCTGCCTTCTCCTGTTGCGACTTGGACTCTTTCTCGTCTCCTACGCGCTTTTTCTCAAGAATTCGCGCAAGCCCCGGATCATCCTGTTGCGGCGCCTGCGTTTTTGTGGTCGCGGAAGAAGACGTCCAGGAAATCCCAATATCGCCCTCGTCGGCATCCTCGTCCTCGCCATCATCCTCGTCCCCGATGACGTCCGCGCCAATATCAAAGTCGAACTCCACGTCAGATTCCTCGTCGCTCTCCACGCCCTCTGGTGCGAGCTGCGCGACCTTCAAGTTGGCGCTGCCCGCGGTCGGGCCCGAGGCCGGATCCGAGGCCATGACCCCGGGGTTGGCTGGCACACGCCGAGGCACAACAAGGCCGCCGCCAGCAAGGCAGGCTCTGGGCGGCAGCGGGTCCCGGGTCTGCGCAGCGTCAAACTCTCTGCCGGCCCGGGCTGCCGCCAGCGGGACTTGGCTTGGCTTGGCTCTGGGCTTTGGGCTTTGGGCTTCGGGCTTTGCGCGAGTTGGAGGACTGCGCTGCGAGAGAATTCAAAACCGCATTGCACGCACGGCATCTATCAATCTATCAATCCAGCCAGCCAGCCAGCCAGCCAGCCAGGCGCCGCCAGTCTCGCGCGTCGCGCGCACGCGGGCGGCCACGGGGCGCCCGCGGCTGCTGTGGCGGCGCCCCTGGAGACGCGAGGAGCGGGGCCAGCCGAGCCCGCGCGCCGTTGGTCGAGCGCCTGCCTTGCCTCTATCTATCTATCCACGAACCCGAAGTCCCAGGGCGGGAGAGCGAGGCTGAGGAGCTGCGCTGCGCGGCGCGACGCGGCTCTCCAGGTCTGCAGAGAGGCAGGCAGGCGGGCGGGCAAGCGCACGAGCGTAGGTGCGTAGGTGCGTGCGTACGAGGCAGAGGCGAGGGCGACACAGACGCGGCCCGCGAGGATGCTCGAGGGAATCGTAGCCGGCGTCTTGAACAAATCGCTCGGGTGGCTCATCGACGATCTGAACAGCGATAATCTCAGCGTCGGCATCTCCAAGGGCGACATCTTTCTCCAGAATGTCAAGGTCAAAGCTTCGGCGCTAAAGGACGCAGGCTTGCCGCTGGAGCTTGCTCATGGCTCGCTCGGGAGACTGCGAATCCGAATTCCCTGGACAAATCTCTACAACGCTCCGGTTCGCGTCGAGGTGGACGACGTCTTCTTGCGCGTCCGCTGCGCGCGCGCGGAGACTGTTGGAAGAGCTGGAGCTGGGGATCACGCAGACGAGGATGGAGACTCTGAGACAGATGAAGAGGAAAGTCGAGAGGCGATACTTGAGGCCCTCGACGCCTCGCGCAAGAGAGCCCTTGCTGCTTTTCAAAAGGGCCTCCGCCCTGCTCCTGCAGAGTCTTGGTCGGGCCGCCTCATTTCTGGCATTACCTGCGCAGTCATTCAAAATCTACTCGTCACAGTGACGAACGTTCACATCCAAATCGACCATCGGGATAACGTCACCGACAGAGTCTTTCAGGTTGGCCTTGCCATTCCTGTGGTCAAGGTTGCACCCATTGCAAGCTCACGGGAACCCGAAGCAGGATGCGTGCGCAAAACGACTTCGGTGGAGGGTCTCCGCATCTATCACAGAGAGCCCGAGGTCGCCAATGTATCACCGTTGGACATTTTTGACACAGACACCTACCTGGAGGATGGTGTGTGCTTGCTGTTGGAGCCTCTCGACGTCAACGTGCGCATTCCCGCACTGTATGTAAAGGGCTCTCCACCGGCGTCAAAACCAGCTCTGCAAATCATCGTCGATATCAAACGCGTCGCCATGAGCTTTGATGAACGACAGACCAAACAGGTCACCGCTTTGGCTACCTATTGTGCGCAGGAGACCGTCATTATGAC
This sequence comes from Schizochytrium sp. CCTCC M209059, assembly GCA_000818945.1. Taxonomy (NCBI): domain Eukaryota; class Bigyra; order Thraustochytrida; family Thraustochytriidae; genus Schizochytrium; species Schizochytrium sp. CCTCC M209059. The sequence goes on from KN805399.1 coordinate 76,611, forward strand.
GAGCGGCTGCAAGCGCCCTCGTCTGCGCCCCGATCAATCTCCCGGCGCGTGGTGGACCTTTGTCTTGCATCGAGTCAGAAATGATCTGCGAGCGCGACGCCGGCGTCTTTCGTGGCTGCGGCTTGCCGGGCTTTTCACCAAAAGCCAGACGTATGCTTCTCTTTACACCCGCAAATTCCCCGGGGGTGCTGCAACCGTGGATCAGCTACAGGCTACCCTGCAGCTCTCCGTTCAGGATAGCGCAAAGTTGCGCAAATTAGAGAACAGCCTCACCGATGCAGAAGTGATGGCGTTTCGCACGCTCTCAGAACTCCGCCTTGTGCAAGAGTTCAACTTGGAACAGCAAGAGAGCTTTTCGCATCGATGGCTCGGCGTTGGTGGCAGCTCAACAAGATCGATCCGCGAGCATGCCGCAGCTCTTGCGCGCGCTGAAGCTGCAAAATTCTACGGCAACCCTGCGCGTCCCGACGACAGCGTGATTCAGTTCGATGTCTTTGCCGCGGTGCACGAATGCAAACTGCAACTGGCAGGTCTTCTCTCTATCGAGGTCGACTACCTGGCCACCAAGGCGATCAAACAGGGTCCACTAACGAAGGGCGACATTCAAATTCTCGACGTGCGCATGGCATCCGATGCGACTCTCAGCAAACCAAGCATCCTCGCCTTTCCTGACAAAGTCATTGGTGATCCGTGCTGTGAAGTTATCTTTACGCTGCGCGACGGAACCTCTGGCGAGGCTAGCGAGATTGTTGCCGCCTTTGAACCTCTGGATTTTTGGCTCGACGCTTCATTGCCCCGCGCCATCGAGTCGTACGCACACGTTAGTCTGCTCGGGGCCTCCCATGTCATCAACGAGGAAGACATTATCATTGAGGAGGCGCACAATCTTCGCACGTTCAATCAAGGCAAACGTCGCGACGCGCAAAAGGCCATGGCTCACATGCAAGTATCCCTGCACATGCGTAATCTGAGTGTACATATGCCCATGCCGTCTAGACGATCGTACACAAGATCAGAAGTCGATGCCGGACCCGATGACGCTATTCTCATTCATGTTGAGGATGTCAAGCTGCACCAGCTCAACGAGCCCAATCTATGCACTTCGAACATTGCATTGAGTTGTGGGAAACTTAGTCTTGATCTCGTCAAGGTTCTTCCTGCGAGCTCTTGCGTCCTCAGAGGGGTCGAGACGGCATCCATCCTGCGCCCGCTCGACTTTGGTCTTGATGTTACCATGAATCAGTGTGCCGAGGATCAATTATGCGATCTTCTTGCTGTGAATCTGGACCTGAATTCGTCCGTACACATTAATGTGTCCACGAGGTCTCTGCGTCGAGTTCTCGCGTTGCAAGCTGCTCTTGAGGCCGCCTTGGATCTCCCAAGTTCGAGCCCTGACCCAACGCTCAAGTCTATTGCCCCTGGAGCACTGCAAGTCACGCAAGCAGAGGCAGAGCAACTTGAGCGACGGGTTCGTATGCGCGTCAACGTTTCGCTCGTTTCGTTCGTGATTGATCTGCAGGCAAGCGAAGCGCAAACCGGAATCTCAATTTCAGGGTCCAAGATTCTCGTTGAACAGGTCTCGCGGACGTTTGGCTCACAGGCAAGGGTCGAGGTTGCTTCTTTGCACATGTCTGGCGTCAGCGGGGTTGTCGACGCCTTAGTATTGAAGAACGCGTATTTCTGGCGCAATGCGCAATCCACACTTCGCCCCGTTTGGCTTCCTGTGCCAGGCTTTCTCGGCGACAACACCGACCACATTCTATTCAACGTCGACGATGCCGTCGTGTTCCGCGCTAACGCTCTCGACGTCTGCGCCGAAGACCAACTGTTGTCTTCCGTCATGGCGTTGCAGCAAGAGGCGCAGCAACAAATCGCTGCTGTCGAGTCCACGAATGTGCAACAAGAAAAGAGTAGAAACGGAACACCGTCGTTGAGGAGTGCACCAGCGCGCTCGCTCTCTGCTTTTGTGCTTGTAGATCAATCGACTATGTGCATGCGAAGAGCAGACGACACAGGAGACGTCGCCGTCATTCGTATTGCCAGCGTTGAGGCAACTTTGCTCGACATGAAGAGCAAACACTATGGAGATGGCACCGAACCCGATCGCGATTTCTTCGCAACTGCAATGGTCGGCGGGGCCCGCGCCCACTCGGGTGGTCAGAATACAGAAGAGGGCCTCTTGTGGACAGGGGAAACCTGGCCGACGCCAATGCTCTGTGACGTTGCATGGATGCGTCGTGTTTTCACCGCAAAGGACGCCTTCGTTAGCCTGCAAGTCTCACGCGAGACTCCAGAAAGTCACTTTGATGTGTCAGCAAACTTGTCACGGCTTCGTTTACATGTGTCAGCCCCACTTATCGCCAATTTACTCCAATTTGCAAACGAGATGGGGGCCATTGCCAGCGCATTCATTGCACCGAGTCCCGATGCAGACGCTTCTAAAGAAGGTGCAGGAGGAGGAGATAATGATGACGATGATGATGATGATGATGAAAATGATTTCACAGCCGCAAGGGACCGGCGCACGGGGTCGCTTGTAGGTGAGCAGAACCAAGGCGCTGATATGGCGATCCAAATCACCGAGATAGCAATGCTCATTCCACGAGATCCCTCTGCTGACACCGGCGTCGCGTGGGATTCACGTGATATGGTCGTGAGCCAGCTCCACGAGCTCGCTGTACAGGCTTCCTTTGGCCCAGGTCGGCTAGGAACCACCACCGATGGAAGCTCGCGTCGCGACTCGTTGTACTCTGATCCATCGGCTATCCTTGGCGACGATTCAGACGGTTTCTACGATGCGCGATCCGCTGCTTCAGATGGACTGTCGGCGCGCAATTTCCTGGAAATGTCTCTCTCTGCGCAAGTGGCCCTCACCAATTTTTCAATCGAGACCTGGTCCTTTCATCGCGACCTGTATCAGACCCTTGTCCGTCTGTCCATGGCAACGGCCATACAAATGGAACCCGGGCATCACGACTTCCGCTTCAATGTTACTCCGGCTGTGATTGCATGTTCTCAAGAGCAGTACGCTCTCCTTCTCGACGCCGTGGCTGCAAATGACTTTGCGAGTATCTCTGCGTCCTCGGGCGCCACCGCTGCACCGTCTCCAGCGACCGTAGAAACGAGTCAAGCGCGGAGTCGAAGAACTTCCGCGGTATCCAATCGCTCGAGGCGCACGAGTCGTGCCGATGATATTGGAAGTGCACGAAATGGACAGCTTGATGGCGAAGAAGACAACGGGAACTCCCACGTTGTATCGTTGAACTGCTCTTTCGAGTCTCTGACTGTGACGCTGTTTCTCGACGCCGGTGGCGACCAACTTCCGCGACCTCGCGAACGGGGCGAAGCTCTTTCGCGCGAGAAACGTGCTCTAGGGCGCGAGCTTCTTCGTTTTCACGCCAGAGGAATGCTTGCAACTCTCGAGAGTCCAGCTTTTCCAGACGAGGGCACCGGCGAGGTTGTGCTGCAGCATATGGAACTGAGAACCTCGAGTACGTCAGGTCGTAAGCACCACGCTCTCAAAACAGACCGAGAGCCCTTTTATGTCACAACATTTGCGCTCGCTCCTGATCTTGTCGAGATCAACGGTCGTCTCGCCAATATCACAATCGAGACATTCGAACTCGTTTCCGCAATGTCCACCTTTTCTCAGGTCCAAGATCACCTGCGCGTTCGGTCACTCGATGATGTCAAAGCGAGCGATGGCCTGCATCCTGTCTCATCTCGACAGTCCCAAGAAAGTCGAGCGGCAAACTCTTCGAACGCGGCGACGGAGGCCGCATTTTTGCAAGCTTACCACGCCAGGCAATCAAACGTCCCGCAGCGCATACTTTTGCCCAAAAATGTGCGCTTTTCAATGTCTTGCGAGGAGTTTGCCGCATCGCTTTCGCCTGCCAAGTCGGCTCAAAAGCTCGTCTTCGCGCTGGCCTTCCAGGCGAGTGCCAAGGTTGTCAAAGACGCGCAGGCCGAGGTCCACGTTGCAGTCCAAAACATCAACCTTGCTCGAAGAAACGCGACGCCGAGCTCATCGCTTGCACGAGTAACCGACGGCAGCAGCGTGGGGGCGGGCACGGGTGCAGATGCGGGCGCAGATGCAATGCACAACGACGATTCGGTCGTTTGGTACTTGCTCCGGCCCTTTTCGCTCAATTTGCAAGCAGACGTTCAGATCCCAGGCCAAGAAAATCCTACCTTGCGACAAGATGTTGTCTCGGCCGAGCTCAATGTGGAGAGCATTCAGGTCGAGGTCGGCCGCGAGGAGTATGCACTCTTGATGGAAGCCGCAAGCGTTGATGCGTTATCATCCTCTCAGCATGGCTCTGGGGATGACAAAAACACCAAGACAAACACTAGGGCTGGCGCCCCTGCACCCTCTTCGGAGCCAACGACTTCCACCGAAACCTATGCCCCAGCTCCACTGCCAAAGCGCCGCGAGGTGCGATTGAAGCTATGCATCGAAGACTCGTCAGTAGCGCTTTTTGAAGACTGGACCGAATTTCGTCCTCCAATCGTGCAAGCGAGACTGCAGCGCTTTGAGCTTACCGCCTCGCAATACGACTTTCGCGACCTGCACTGTCAGTCTCGCGTGAACCTCGATGTTTTGCTCTCTGCATCATACTGGAACAAGAGACACGGATCATGGGAGTCTATGATCGACCCGTGGTGCTGCCACATCGGAGCCGATAGTCCACAATTTGTTCAGGAGTCCCCCAAGGAGCGCCTCGTGCAAACTCTGGGGTACGACAAGGAAGCCCCTGTCAATCCTCTGCGGTTGGCTTCCTTGTTTGCCAATCTCGAGTCTACTCAAATGCTCAACATCAATGTGACCTCGGCTGCTGTGCAGCAGCTAACCAAGGCACAAGATCTCACAGCGATCGACAAGTATACCAAGCGTGCACTAGGGGATCTTGCGCATGACCGTAGGCGCGCTCCGGACTCGAGATCGGCCGATGACGACAGTCTGATTGTCCGTAACGAGACAGGGTCCCAAGCGACCGCACGATTGCGTCGCGTAAATGTCACCTCGACTGGAGGGTTTTTTGGCGCTCTTGTCGGAGACAGCGACGATCACGCCTTTTATCGTGCGCGCATCGTTGGCTGCTGGGCCTTCAAGTCTGACCCAACTGGTGCTCTGTGGAAAAAACGGTACATCACGGTCGAAGGCGGCTCACTCAAGTACTATAAAAGTATGAAGGCCTTCCGTAAGGCGCAGCCGCAAGGTATCATCAAGCTGCGTGCTGGATCCAAGTCTGTCTTTGTCAGAATGCAGGGAATGGTTCCTCCGAGGATATACCGCAGCCATCAAATGCTTCGTGAATGCGCTTTTCAGGTGGTGACACCCTCTCGCGTGTACGGTTTCATCACCTTTGGCCTTGAGGATAAGGAACGCATGATCCGTGCTTTGCTTCAAGTGCTCGCAGTTGAACCGAATCCTATCGACATCGAAGGCTCTCGCGGCATTAATGCATTTCCTGCAAAGGTGTACTCCGTCTGTGTGAGCCGTGGCGTAGCGGATCGAGTCGCACGGCAAGATACGGACGAACTCGACCCGGGGAACAACGACAATGCTCGAACACAAACGCACGAAGACCCCGAGTCCAAGGCTGCCAAGATCCTACTTGATGGGCACAGCTTGTATGTCTTTGACGAGGAAGTCGACCTCGAGGCGCAAAAGGGCGACGAAGTCCACGCGTCTCCGCTCATCGCCATCGATTTGCAGGCATATTGTGTAGTGAGACAGCCGCAAGGGAGATCGCACCGTATTGAGATTATTGGCCCCGAGTTCCGTGTTTTGGCAGACAATGTCGATGTCGTCTCCAATATCTGCAGTGATGTGCTCTCGCGCACACGCACGGCATTGAGCGTCCGCCCAACAGACGAGGATTCGGAGCAGGCTCGTTTGGATGAGGACAATCCGCCGGATATGACGCTTCGCATCGACTTTCAAATGAAGCTAGAGGAGGACAAGGCAATTGAAAACGCATCCTCCTTACGTGTGACCATGCTTCCATCCGGTCTCGACGCACGTGTAGAGGACCTCGAAACCTTGAGCGGTACAGTCTCTTTGCCAACATCCACAAAGTGGTGCACCGTGGACCAAATTTTTCGTTTCGATGTGCTCGGGGGCGTGTCGGGCGAAGACATCCTCGCGAGCACGCACATGATACTTTCAGCGGTCGAGCGCCCAGATGATCTGCAGCGACGGGAAGAAATTTCGTTGTATCCAACTCTAAAAGATACCTTTGCCCGACCTGACCTGCGAGACCCATGTGCGACCCTGATAGCCTCCGTGACGCTTCCCGAGTCAGTTCTTTCAGCACGTGGTCTTGGCCAAAGGACCGAGGACGCTTCTGGTCGCATAGAGGCCGGCCAGAACTTATCGCTCAAACTCGCTGGCGAAGAGTCTCGGAGCGCGCACGAACGCCAAGCTCCTGGTCTTCGCATCAAACTTGACGGCTTTGTTGAAAGTGTTCCAGTCCCCGTTGATCGTGCAAATCGGTTTGCCGTCCCTCTTCACTCGCAGCGAAGCGATCGTTACGGGCCAGACGCAGGTCCCGAACTTTCCGCGACAAGCCTCTTTCGCTTTCAGAATGTCCCGTTTATGGGCTTGGTGGATATTCATTTTGAAGAAGGCGAAAAGCTTGCGAAGGTCTCGTCCTGCGCAATGTTGAAAAACCGATTGCAAGAGCAAGTCAATCTTACGTTCCAAAAGCTTGCTCTGCACGCGCCTCTTAACGCTGACGACGGCAATGCATCAGAAGGTCAGGCTTCGCAGCGTCTGGCATTCGATCAACGAGTTGACACCGCGTGGGTCGCGGTACTTTCATCTTCTCGCAATGGAGACCGCGCATCGAACTGCGCGGAATATGTAAGCCCGACGGGATCCTCTACGAAGGCTGTACTGTATTCAGTAGCATCAGGCCCGAGCACAAGTAGCAGCTCTTATGCGCCCAGTGCCTGGGTTCTTCAAGGCTACGCAGAAGACACCAACGAGTGGGTGGACCTGGACGCGCGCAGCGAGGTCGTCTTCACCGAAGCTGCACAACTGCGAGATTTTGCTGTGGAGAAGGTGCACGCGTGCACGCGGTTCCGCATTCGGATTTTAGACGGAAAACGCCTTGGAAGCGAGGGACCTGGACGCACTCGCGTGCAAAGCAAATCATTGTCTTCTTCGAGTCCATCGTTGTCCGATGGATACAAAGTACATGTCGGCAACGTTGTGCTGTACTGGTCTTCGGAAAACGACTTTCGACGCGATGTTTCTCTCTCGCCAAACGAGACGACCCATATTCCGATCGAGTGTCTCGGCGCAGGCGGTGTACTGTGGGCAGACAATGGCGAGCCAACACGCATCCACGAATTTCTCGATATTCACCCTTGGCGCATGGCAAACCAGCCAGCGCGTCGAAAGCCACGATACGTACCGGTGAGCATGGATTCGCGGGCAGACAAGATTGCACCGCAGGCTGAAAGATTTTGCGTCATGCACGTGAGCTTTCATCACGTCAGAGATATTGCCAAAACGCTCAGCGAACGAGACGGGTCCTCCCCTCGGTGGATTCTAACTCTCGATCCTCCCGTTCGCGTTGAGAATGTGCTGCCCTTTGCGCTCGAGGCGCGCCTGGCGCGTTCGGTAAAGGGCCAAAATATCAGCTTGAACGATGGCGGGTTCGACAATACTCGTGCTGTTGTTGCGCGTGGCGAGCAGGAGCAATTCTTCGACGTCGACCCTGCAATCGGAACAGAGGGGTCACATTGGCGACAGAACTTAAGAGGAGGGGCTGTTGTAGAGGCAATTGTGCTTCATTTTGCGATCCGTCGCGAGTCGGAGCTCCTACGTAGCGACCCGGACGAGGCGCCCATGATTCTTGGGGAAGATCGTGAGTCTACGTATCAGGTGAGCATGCAAGGTAATTCAGATCTCTTTATCGACGTACAAGTGATCCCAGCTTCAGCAAAGGAGGAGAGCGACCCTGACCATCAGCATACGCACGCCGATGATAACATCGATGATTATATCGACGCCGTAGAAGCGGGCGCGGAGCCCGACGAAGCTGAAGAAGGTTTTGGCGCAGCTCTTTCGATTCCGAGCAGCACGACCTCGTTTGTTGCCGAAGCGTTGCAGAACTCTCGTGACGGCGATGTCTGGGATGGTCCGATTCCGAGTCTATGGCGCTCAAGAAGCGTCCCGCCGCTACGCGTCATTTTGTATTGCCGCTTCCTGGTTTTGAACTGGTCTGGGCTGCCTCTTATCTTCGCTGGCAAGGCTCCCTCGCGATCGCTGCGCACAAAGATTGTGCCTCAGGCGTTCCAGACAAGTGAAGGCGACCGGTCAGAGAGCGAGGAGGAGGAGAAAGAGGACGAGGGCTTGGGGATGGAGAAGGTATCGTTAGGCAAGGCAGGTTCCAAAAGCGCCAAAAAGTTGCTGCGGCTCAACATGTTTTCCCCCAAAGAGGAAAAGATGACCATGTCGCTCGAGAACGACCGTAGCGGTTGGTCGCGCGAATTCGGACTTGTAGTTGGTATGTCAGGCGAGGTCACCATTCCTCCCACTCCTGGAGCTTCCATCGTGCACCAGGTTGGCGTTCAAGTGACGAGCGGATCTGGCATCTTCTTGCGCACCAAGGTGGTCACGCTTACGCCCCGTTTTGTTGTAGCAAATCTCACGCAAGAACCAATTTACTTGCAACAAATAGGTGCAGATGAAGGCGACTGGCAACTCCAGCTCGATGCCGGTGTATTTGCTCCGTTTCATCCTGTCGATGTCAATGGAGATGGTGCGCTCGATGCAAAGGACTTTGCTGCGCGCATCGGGGTGCAGCAGCAGAACGGATCTACGGCCGCGATGATGGTCTCGCCTCACTTTCACCTCGACATTGTCAAAGAGCACTTGTTGCTGCTAGGACCCGATGACGCCAAGCCAGCATCAATGCAGGAGTGCACTTGGAGAAACACGCTTGCTGCGCCTGTTGTTGCACGACGAGCGTCCGAAGATCAGGCAGGACGAAGAGCTGCGGATCTCATCAACGCGAACGTGGAACTCATTGACAACGTCGTCCGAATTGTCTTGAGCAAGCCCCACCGCGCACGCGCGTACGAGTATCGTATCGACAATTTGAGCTCTTTTGTGCGTATCGGCGTTGTTCAGCATAAGCAGTCTCATGCGAATATGGTCATGCTCGGCCCGGATGAACAAAAGGTGGAGTTTGTTTGGCCTGCTCCGGGAAAGAAGCGAACCGTGGAGGTATTCCTAGAACTCGTGGGTCTCGACGCCCTCCGCTTTGTTCCGCGATCAAAGCATCGCACAATTGTATCCGTAGATTTTGACGCGTTGCGTGATCCACTTCGTGTGCAGGTTGGTGACCTGCAAGTAGAGGTTCGCGTCTCGGTGGAGGGTATTACCAGAGTCCTGTCTGTCTCCGACCTTGCCGAAGCACGTGCGAGAAACCAAGTGCGCAAGGTACTGCAAGAGCATGTGCAACGCATTGAGTCACGGCTCCTCTCTGACCAGCAGCTCCTCTTGAGCAATATGACTCCTGTGGTGATGAAGGCCAACGCGAGTGGTGATGGGCATGATTCCTCTGCAGCTATAGATGGTGATGACTACACATCTTGGCGAAGCGCGCAGCCACCGGCATCGCGTACCAAACTCGAATGCGAAATCGATGGTGAGCACCGCGAATGCATCGACGCATACTCTTTCACGGTCGCGAGCCTTTCATTGCATCCGCGTCGCTGGAAGCTCTATGGGCGACGTGCTGGGGCTGCGACTGACACAACTTCTCTCGTCAACGATGACGACGACAAATGGGAACTTCTTGATGATCGTACCGATCCTTCGTTGCGCAAGGACCTTAAGTACTTTGAGGTGTCGCGATCGCGTCAGACACGAACAACTGCCTTCCGATTGCCCTTTGGCTCCCCCCCCTGCAGCGCTTTCAGACTCGTGGTTGAAGGTCCTTACGAGGTGCGACACTTGAATTTTTACAGGTCCCGAACGTCACTTGCAGCTGGCACCTTGGCAGGTGAAAACCTGCAAGAAACGTCGGAGATCTGGGGAGATCAAACACACGTGTGGATAGCCTTGCTCGAAGCTCGCGATCTCCCTGTGATGGACATTTACTCGAGTGACCCCTATGTGAAGCTTCATGTGGGTAATCAGCATCAGCGTAGCAAGACCGTGTCGCGCTCACTTCATCCCTGTTTCGACGAGGAGTTCTACTTTGACCTGCACGGGCCTCTGGACCAAGTGTTGGAATTCGAGGTCTATGACAAGGACCTTTTCACATCGGACGATTTGATCGGACGCGCCTCGATTGAGCTTGACAATGACACTTTGCGAAACGGCTCACCGATGGAGGTGTGGGTTACACTCTGGGATGGCAACGTGCCCCGTGGTCAGCTTCGCTTGGCAATGCAAGTCTACACGCTCAAGACAAGCGAAGTGGACGCCGGGTGTAATGACGATCGGCTTGGGAGCATCGATGCGATTGTAGAAGAAGGGGACATGAATGGTGATAGTGATGATGGTGGTGATGATGCAAGCATTGCGAAGCGAGGTTTTGAGTGCTCTCTTTCGCGTCCCGAACTCTCGAGTGTGCGCTTCCCTGCACTCTTTGAGGAAGAGCTGGGACTCTTGCGCGCCCTCAGGGACAAGCTTGTAAAGGAAGGCGGTGTTTTACGAGCACTCTCCGCCTACAGGTCTGTTGGCATGTATGATGGACATTGGGGCAGACAATGGATGCGACGAGGCTCATTGAATCGAACGCCATCGAATGGGTCATTCACTTCGCCCCGGCAACAAACGCGCGTGGATCATGGCCCCACATTACAAATGCAAGATCTCGACACAGATATCAAGGTACGACTAAACATGACCGTTCTTCAGGCTGATAAGATCATCGACCCACTCTCTCTCGGCTGGAAATCGCAGCGGGGCAAACTTTCGCGTGATGACGTCGAAGTCTATTGCGTTGTTTCGTATGGAGACCGAGTCCTGCGAACAGATCCGATGCCTATGGTTCGCAGAAATGACACGGAGGAAAGTCCTTCGCAGGCGCGTTCGCCCAGCTGGATGGGCCAACCCGCTTCAAGACAATCCGATCGCACCTCAACGCAAGCGTACGAGTTTGAGGAAACGTTCGAGGAAGTGGGTCCCCTCGGCTTGCAGCTCGAGCGGCTTGACAATGGATCCTTTTGCGTGCGTACCATTGCATCAGAAAGCACAGCGGCGCGAAAGAGCCGTCTGCGACCTGGACTTCGGCTCACGGGAATCCAAAATACCCGCCTATCTGCAGACTGGAGCCTGTCTGCTCTGCGTGATATGCTTGGTACTTCACCGAGGCCCCTGCGACTCCGCTTTGAAGAGGATATGGTCTCGGTGCACCCCGAACCTCCGATACCCACAGCAATTGATTCTGAAGCGGAGCTGGCGCGGATTTCGTGGATGCAGCAGCTTACCTTTGACGAGGCAGATACTCTGCGTGCGCGAGCGCGGCAAGAGTCGGATTCATTCGGGACAAACGCAAAAGGTCTCGAAGGCCAGCGTGCTCGGATTTCTCTTTATGCGCGTGACCGTCGTGAGGCTCCTTCGCTGGATCTGTCTTCGGCGGGCGAGACGGACAAGGAGATACTCGTTCCTTTACTTTACATGTTTGGCGAAGACATTGAGACAGACAGTGAGCTGCATGCGGCGCGTGAAATGCGTGGAGACAAGGATGTTCTTTTGGGTCATGGCACTGTGCTGCTTCCCGAATTGAGTGTTGCGCCAACGGCGGCAGGGGCCGCCCGACGCCAGGTGGACTGCCCGCTTGCACTGCCAGGCAACATCTTTGCGGGTCAAGTGTCGCTCGAAGTGAGCTGGAACGCCGCGCCTCCTGATGCTTCGGACATTGTGAAGCTCGCTCTCGACGTTCGTTTGGCAGGCTTAGGTGTCTCTCTTGTTGACACGACGACGCGGCAATGCGAGCTGGCCTACATGTCCGTACGAGATGCGCGGTGTTATGTGGCTCAATATGGCAATGGACGGCAAGTCTTGGACTTTCGTCTGGGCGCTCTGCAGGTCGATAACCAGCTGCCTTCGCCGGTGCACCCAATTGTCCTAAGCGCCGCGCCCGTGCCTTATGCGTGGTTGACGCACGAAGAGGCGTGTGCTTCGACTGACTTTGTACGAAAGGACGCGCTGGAACGTGCGACTGACATAGCTGTGTCGCAGCCTGCGCTCTTGCTGACTGTAGTCAAGCGCGACCTCGGTGACTCTTCGTCCATGTATGTCGAGTATTGCGAGGCATTCCTGCAAGAGGTGAATCTTCGACTTGAGGAGCGCTGGCTCACGGCGGTTCAGGAATTTGCGGCTTCGTTCTCCTCGCAGCAACCTGACAACGCTGCTCCTGTTGTGGACGCTGCTGGGAAGCGCTGGCGTAGCAAGGACGGTGACGAAAGCAATAGCGATGGAGCGAGTCTGCACGACACCAGGTCGGCCAGGGGCTTTGAATACGAACGTGATGAAAGTATTCATCGCCAACATCAAGATGGAGAAGAAGAAGGACGCTACGCAGGTCAAGAGCGCGACGAGGCGATGGCTCAAGACGGAGAGAACGCGTGGAGCGCCTTTTGCCCGAACGCGCCATTTCAATGGGTGGACTCTCTCTCGGCGAGATCCGGGGCAGATACGCACGCGCGCATTCTCATTGAGCGGGCCGACCTGAAACCTGTGAAAATCAACCTCACCTTTTCCATGACTTCGGACGTGGAGTCTCGTGCGGACAACCGACTCAAAATTCTGCATTTGATGCAGGGCATCCCCGTTCTGGCTGCGCTCTTTAGCGCGCTCGTGAACACTGTAGCAAATATCACGGATGCTCCATTACGATTTAATTCGCTGCAGATCTTCAACGAGAGTCTCTCGCAAACGATGCTGCGGAACACCTTCGTGCAGCACATTATGGGTCAGCTCTTGGGCAACCTTTCGCAGATGGGTAATCTATTGGCTTCTGCAGATCTACTGGGGAGCCCTGTGCAGCTGATTGGCAGTTTCGGTCAGGGAGCGTACTCGTTCTTTTACGAGCCAGCGTTGGCCATGTCCATGGGCGGATACCTCTCGATCGGCAAGGGACTGCGCAAGGGGGGGTTGGAGCTGGTACGTAGCACAACGCATGGTGCGTCTGCATCTCTGGAGAAGTTTTCCGAGTCGGCGAGTCGAGCGCTGAGCCAAGCTTCCTTGGACTCGCGATACGTGCGACTTCAAGCCCGTCGGCGCATGGACGTGGTGCACGAGCCAATCAATCTTATTGAAGGTACCCTCTCCAGCTCGGAGGCTCTGAGTCTGGGCATGCTCGACGCCTTGACCGGCATTGTGAGTCTGCCTGTGCGCGATGTCTCGAAGCGTGGAGCAACAGGAGTAATCACAGGCGCAGGCAAGGCTGTTGCTGGTATTTTTGTCAAGCCTGTTTGCGCCATGTGTGACGCGACGTCACTCTTTTTTAAAGGCGTTCGCAACACCACGGAAACTCTTCACAAGCAGCAATTGCCCGTCCGCTTGCCGCGCATGGTGCGTTCCGGCCATCAGCTCGGACCATATTCTGCGCGCGAGGCAATTGGAGTATACTTGCTGCGCCGCTGCGGCATTGCAGACACGCAGACGTACGTTTATCACGAGTATGTGTTTGGCGCCCCGGCTCCTGGAACCCCGTCTGGGCTTCTTGATTCGCATGCACAAGATGAGGAGGTCTTTGAGCACTGGGTCGAACACAACCCACTCGTGTTGCTCGTCACGGAAGGCCTCGTTTTGCTTTTGCACATTCGGACGACGGAGACGTTGTGGTGCGCCCCCTTGAGCAGCGTGCGGACGACTGGATTTGGTCGCATGCTCGAGGTCGTGCTCGCCTCGAGTGCGGGTGCGATGCCGATTGTGCGTCGTGCGTCGGCGATGCAGCAGCACCAGCCGCACGCAGCCGACTCGCGACGCGTAACACCAGGAATTGCAGCTGACGCCGGCGGTGCGGAGCCTCTCCGGCTTGGTACACGGCTCTTTTGCAAAACAAGCGAGGCCGCACGTCGCGTTGAAGACGTCATAACACTCGCACAGGAAGGTGGTCGAGCTCGAGAGCAGGCTGCCGCGTGGGAGCAGCAGCAGAGCATCAAGACCGCGATGCTCGCCATTCAGGACCCTACAGGGGCTCGCAAGCTTGGGGCGGCCATTGATGAGCACGTTCGTCAGATTTTGACGAGTGAGAGGTCCATGGATGCAAACGACCATGAACAAGACGCCGCTCTAGCAGAAGCCACTACAAGAGGCGAGGAGCAAGAAGAGGGCTGGGTCGCAATCGAAGGAGACTCCGCTAGAGAGGCTGTGAAGAGCCCGGAGACGAAACTGACTCCTCACGATGGGGTGCGTCAAGTGGCAGGGCTTAGTGTGCTCAAGGCGGTCATCACTACGCGCAAAGTGTCTGTCTCGCGGAACGGGAGCCCGTACACTGCGTATCGAATCGTTGTTGCCTCCGCAGAAAGCGACGATGTGTGGATCGTGTGGCGCCGTTACTCAGAGTTTCGCAGACTACGTGATGCCTTGATGCAGCAATTGCAAAAGTCGCGCACTGCATTAGCGATCCCGGCGCGATCGCCGTGGCGTCTATCTAAGACCGCTCTCAACCAGAGACAATACGGCCTGAATTTGATGCTGCAGGAACTTATGCATAACACGGTCATGCGCGAGAGTCCGCTGGTCGTACAGTTTCTCACAACAGACGCGGACATTCTTGGGGCTACATCGTGGGCTTCTGCGCTGCGTCTTAAGCCAGAAGCGATCGAGGGTGCCGAGTAGGTAAAATAGAAAAGCGAATATCGGCGCAGACTCATGTTCTTGCTTCTCCATCTCTTGCATGGAATATATCCACGACATTCGAGCAATCAAATAGGCTTTTTGGCCTGCTCGCCCCGATTGAGACGGGTCGAAAGAAGTAAACCTAGCACAAAAGAAAATTTTACGTTTGTTGATATCTTACGAGGTGAAATGTGGTCGCGCAATCAGAGAATCCTGCTGCTCCTTAGAAACCGCACGAAATGCCGATCGAGTTTACTTGTGAATGGCGTCCGAAGCGACCTGCGCCACCATGATATCAAAGAAGTACTGGCACTCCAGAAGACCATCCTCTGGAAGGTCTGTGCAGTGAACAGCATTCTGCACCTTGTCAATTCCAAAACGCGCGCGGAGGGTGTTGGGCCGAAGTGCCTTTGCGACTTCGACATCATGCGGTCCGCAGAGCTCGCGAAGTTCACGGACGCAGCTTTCGGCGCGCACTTCGATTGCAACGCATGGCCCAGAAGAAAGCTCAAGAGTCATATTCGAGTACTCACTTGCATTGATGACTCCCTTGTAGACCTCGGTAAAATTTTCAACCTCGGACCTCGAGAGGGTGAAGAGCTGCATCGCGGAAACCTCGAAATTGGCGTCGATGAGAGCGGATACGAGCGGGCCAGTATGGCCAGCCCTGACGGCGTGCGGTTTAATGAGAAGAAGCGAGCAGTTGTCAAACGTGGCGGTTGAGGACGGGCTATTGAACAATGTTGCGTTTGTCTCGGCATCCGACGCACGAACTTCTGCTGCTCGGCAGCACTCCTCGGGCGCACCGCGGAAGAGCGCCTCGCGCAGGTCTTCATCCGTGCGCGCTCCGCCAGTCGGGCCGACAAATTCAACTGCCATTGCCACGCTGCCATAGGATCCGGGTTCGCCGACGGTCTTGAGCTTGGTCAGAGAGAATCCAGCCTCTTGCGCGATAGTGAGCACACGACCAAAATCGCGATAGTAAGAGGCCGGGACGATTGCAGTAACCAGTCCACGATCGCTTGTAAAGGCTGCTTTTGTTTTCTCATCCGCGTACGCAGTGACCTTGAACTGACGGGCATAGACAGTAACCTGTGCGCCTTGAAATAGGTCGCTCAGGCTCACGTCATCATAAGGCCCGCGCTTCAAAAAGACCCGCTTTTTGGTGAGATCGAAGATCGCCACTTCGTTTGGCGCAGAACCAGGGTTTTCAAAGTACGTCAGCACATACGGTCGCGGCCGTCCTGCGAGTTCGTCGTACCACTCGACCTTGAACTTGTACTCTACAGCGTCGACCATTTTTGCCTCGCTCGCTGGTGCTGCTCACTAATTTACGGCTGCTCAATCTCTCGCAAGGCCGCCCGCGCGCGCGCGCGTGTAGCGCTGCAAGGGAGGAAGGCGAGCGAGAAGCAAAGATATATCGCTTGCGCGAGTGCTCCCTTACCTTTCGCTTTGGCGCCGGAGGCAAGCAAATTGATCGAGGTTTCGCTCGCAGACTCTGCCAAATCGTTTGTTTCCTCTCTCTCTCTCTCTCGCTCTCTCCCTCTCTCTCTCTCCCACTCTTTCTCTTTCATCTTCTCTGCAACGTGCGAGGATCGACGGTGAACCCAACGGATACCAGTGAGGGGGTAAAGATTGAGAATTTCGGCCGATTTATTGGGGGTGATTCCTAGTGAATTAGAGGCCGGCCGTCAGCCCGAATTCACATCAGAAGCGATGTGCATCCTAAGAATCTTACATCGATGCGTACTTTATAATGAATCGATTGAAGTCCAATTTTTCCTTAAAAAATTTGGTGGGCTGCAAGAAAACCAAAACAGCAACAGCAACAGGAAACGACAAAGAACACAAGTAGGCCTATGCCTATGGATCGATGATTCTATGGTCCTGCAAACATTAATGAACATTAATGAACTGCTCGCTGTTATTGTTACTTCTTTCTTCCTTTATTTTAAAAAAACGTCATTTTTTCTCTCGACTACAGCTCGGTTGCAATAACAGTCTCTGGTTTGATTTCCTCAATCTCTTCAGTGGCGACGGTTGCCTTGCGATTTCGCAAACCAAGTGCAACACGGATTTCATTCATTGCGTCTCGAAGCTCTGCAATATCCTTGGAAAGCTTTTCGACATCGGCTCGTCCGTTGTCTGATTTTTCGTCCTGGGGAGACACCGCCATAGCGGGTCCTTTCGAAAGTTGTGACATATTGCTCAAAAGGTCTGCAAGAGGGACGCCGGCGAGCTTACTACTTGGCGCATCTTTGCAGAGAACAAAGACCTTGTCCGCCCGGGATAGCACAGTATCCCCCGGGGGATTTGTGAATACGTATGCAATTTGGTTGCCCTTGTAATGATCAGAAAGTGGTGATTGGATGCCTCGCAATAAACCTAATGGGATCATGCCGTACTCTGTAGAAAGCGTTTGGAAAAGGTGCGCGTAATCAAGATCATGCATTTCCTTGGGAACCGGGATTTGAAAGAGGTGGCTCTGCTTTGTCTTTTGAACAAAGGCTCGTCGCGCCGCGATGCGCGCACCTTCTTCAGATCGTGCAGCACTGTGCGCAATGGCAGCTGCGACAGCTCGACTGTCGCCATCCTCGCAATCCGAGTTGCCCGCAATGAGTTGCTGAAAGACGGTGGTGATGTGAGGATTGTAAAAGGACTGGCAAATGAGAGTATCGAGCATCGAGGGGGAGTACACAATTCCAGCAATGAATTGCAAGGCGTTGAAATAGTTCGAGCTCGCCACGGAGCGAGTAAGAGTTCGCTCGGACAACGAGTTGTCCCCGGGCGGTTTATGCGCTGGAGCCTTGTGACCTCCAATGTCGAGGAACCCGACATTTGACTCATTGATGAGCTCTGTCACAATTTGGATATTCTTGTTCAAACCAATGATTCCTTGGTGCGCAAAGATAGCGTGTGCATCGCTCATGGTCTCGTCGGAGCTTGCGACCTGAGCATCGCGCGAGCGGGCAAGAACAATGGCCCGCGATGCATACTTGGCGCCAGCGCGTCCAAGGTCTCGCCTCTCGGTGGCCGACCCTTGCACATAGTAAAGAAGGGGAAACTGCGCGATCTGATTCCACAGATGAAAGGGCAGTGGCTCTGGATGGAGAATGACTACCGGAAGCATTTTTGACAGGTGCCGAGCTCGAAGCGTGCGAATGAGAATAAAGAGGCCTGAAAGGTTGCCACAAATGATAATGTGCTCCATAACACTGGGAAAGTCTCTTGCCAGCGAATGGCGCACCGTAATCCGCTCCAAAAGCATTGGGACCTCCAAGTAAAAGTAATTGCTACTTCCTGCTTGCTCATCGTTTTCTTTCGCTACCTCCGCAGCATCAGGTGTCTTTTTCGCTCGTGAAGGAAGCGTACTTTTAAGAATGCCCCAGCCGCGCCCCGCGCCTCCTACTTTAGACTTGGACCCTTTGCGCGGTTTCTCTGTTGCATTTGTACTGGACGAGACTTTGTCTGCATCCGCCTTTGCTTCAGGTTCCGCAGCATCGGGCTCACTATCATTGTCCGAATCGGCCTCTGGTTGCTGCTTGGCGGCAAGGATCTGACGCGCAAGATCTTGGCGCGGGTCGCTCACCTTGATCGAATACAATCGAGCAAAGGAGCGCGCTCTTTTGCTTTGTGAATCGAAAAGAGTCTTGCCTGGATCCGTATTGTTTGAAACAGAGTTTCTTCGGCCACCCTGAAAGTACAAGGCAGCGTCAAGGTCGGCAAGCTCCGCGGACTCGAGGTCTTGAGCAATGACAAAGCAGTGCACGTCGTACTCATCAATGTCTGGAAGGAGAAAGTTTCCAGGATTCATGATGACACGGGAAAGTCCTCCACCGTTGAGCTCGAGGGCAAACATGAGTGCCCCCGTCGCGGCATGCACGAGCTGGGATGCTTTGGCGAAAGGAACCCCCTTGAAGAGCTTCGAAAGCTTGGTTCTGTAGATCTCGAACTCGCTCCCCTCATTGTATTCATCAAGCCACTCGTTCCCCTTACCCGAGGTGTCGCCGGGAGCGTCCACTGACATGACCAGATTTCCGATCATGGTAATGATGCCCGGACACAAGCAAGCTTGCGCCAGCAGATTCATCTTGATTTCGTTCACGCAAATGAGAGGGTCTTGCTGGATTTGCTGTGTCTTCTTGGCAACGTCAAGGTCTAACTCGCTCTGATGCTCACTCTCGCACGAGCTAAGATGCTTGACGGAGAATTTTGCTTCCTGTACGCGACTTTCAAACTTGTACATTCCTCCAATCTGCATGACATGCTGGCCTTTCCCTTCCTCGACGACGCCATTCGAGTCCGATGGGAGGTGGTCCTTCATCATGATTTCGTGACTGAGCGTGAAGTGCTGCTTGTTTTCCAGACGAAGCAGCTGTATGCATGTGCGAATATCTTTGCCTGTGTACTGCAAGACGAAGCGCTTGATGGAGAGCGCGCGCAGAATGGTCGCAGCATCTTCAGTATCTGGGTCGTTCGTAAATTTGTTGCAGAGTAAAAAACAAGTCTTGCAGCGCAGCACGCTCGCTCGAAGCAGGTCGTTTGCGTCAAGCGGAGAACCTTGCAAGTACGTCACATTAAGGCTGTACTGCGTACGGAGCATATTTTCCATTGCCGCTGAAGGAAGTTGCTCGCATAGTAAAACGGCCTGTAGATCAACATTACCATGATCCTCATGGAAGAGCTCCGTGAGAAATGCGCGAGCCGCCATGACGTCTAAAGACCCACACACAAGAACGAAGTCTGTGTTTGGTGATGGGTTGAAACGATTACGGGCATATACGGACCGAGCCGACATGAGTGAGACCAGATGGTTCGTTGACTTAGGAATGTAGACAAGGGCAGCGCAGATGAGAATCATTACTGCCAGCTTAGAGAGGTCGCTTTCTGGATTGATGTCTCCGTATCCAACGGTCGAGATTGTTACAATGACGAAATCTGTGAATGCCGAAGTACGCATTGGGAAAGAAAGAGGTTATGTCAGTTTGTGTCCGAGGCCGGGGTTCAATCAATCGATCAGTTGTCACCAATTACGCATCACGTTGGCGAGCGTTGGTTTGTGAGTGAACGAGTAAACTTACAGCAAGCTTCATGGAACTCGAGAGTGGCCAGGTGGTGCGACTCGCGATAGTCGTTCTCAAATATATGCACAATGCCTGCGCAAAAGAATGCTGCCGTGACTACTGTTGTGACAAGCATTGTAAGCTGTTGGCTAATCTCAGAGGTTGCATTGGAAAGAATGAATCGATTGATTCGAACAATGCGGAGAACACGTAGCACACGAATGAGTTGATAAAGTAGCGCAAAGTTCGTAGAAATGGTCACGAACGCAAAAACGACAGGAACTAGCGTGAGAAGGTCAATGGACGCCATCGGACTGCGAATGTATTTGAGTCGGTTGTCGGCCAAGAAAACGCGCAGAATGTAGTCGGCGATGAAAAAGGCACAAAAAGCCAAGTCAATTGTCTCAAAGAGCTTTTTTTGGTCGCTGTCGTAGGTTTCCCACACGTATAGCACGCACGAAACTCCCGAGAGGATGATATTAAAGAAATCGACGCAGATTCCAATCCACGAGTTCACCATTATCCTCTGAAGCCATCGGCGAAAGCCAATGCCAGTGTGCATGTCTGGCCGCGCCGAAGCCCCATACCAGAAGAGAGAGAATAAGCCTTGCCTTGAATTCCTAATGAAAGCGGGCACAGGGCCAGAGCTTCTTCTCGAGCCTGCCCGATCGTCGATACCATTCATCGACGCAGACTTGTTTGGGTCACTCAAAGCCGATAATGGATGCACAATCGATCCAGAGCTGCGACGTCCTTCTTCAGCCTCGGCGAGGGATTTTTTCCTCCCCATTACTGTCGTAGGAGCGTCATCTGCATGGTACATGGAGCTTCTTCTTGCTCTTCGCAAGGTGCCGGAGGGTCTGGCTGCGCGTAAATCGCGCATGGCGGCTTGTTCTGGACTATCCGCGAAGCCCGCAAAGGAGCTTCTGGGGAAGTCCATCTTGTGGCGTTTTGATGACGACGCGAAGAGTGAGCGCAAGACACTATAGCCAAAGGTGGCGCCACCGCTGTGTTCTGTGCTGGCGAGCCGACAAAGTAGCGCGACGTCGTCCTTGCGGCCGAGCCTACGTGTGACAAGCCAGCGAGGGCCCGAAGTACAAGAAAATGTATCAGGGCCAAGAGTCCTCGGTCGTCGTCTGCTTGTCTTTCTCGCCCCGCGCACGCCTGCGCGAGCGCGGGCTCTCGCACTTGGGGTTCAAGTAGAGGAGTCGAACACCTTTTGTGCAGCCGCTGGAAGTCTTGCTAAGCAGTCCTCGCTCGGGTGAGCTTGCTTATCCCCTCTTTAGGGGTGCTACTCCCAATAAGCGTACGAAAACTGACACTTCGAGCGAAAGCTAGTCCTTTCTTCTGTCTTGCGTATCGATCGATATGCCCGTTGAGCAAGCCTTCGAAGTTGAACTTGACTTTTACTCTGCTTGCCTTTTTACTTGATTAAAAAGTTTGTTTCCTTTTCCTCTTTTCCCCGGTACAAACTTCTTTTTCTTCTTTCCTGCCACCGCTCGCAACGTTTGTTCCTCTGAGAGCGTTGTTTGCTCTGCTAGGATAGTTGCTTTACCTTTCCTTGCTTTGCTTCGCTTTGCTTTGCTTCGCTCGTAATTTGATTGTCGTTGTCGATGCTTTGAACGAGTGCCTGGGAACACTAACTTTGGAATCAAGCGCAAAGGAAAGAATCTGGAGATCAGGGAGATGCACGGTTGCAAACGAATTTCCTGCCAGGGTACGGTATAATTTTCAACGAGATGGCTTACTTTTAATGACAGCCTTACTTCTGGCTTACGCTCATCAGTCTACAATAACGTAGTGAAAATGAGCTGGCGTCTGGGTCGGTCGGTTAATTGCAGCCGGTGGCGGTCCGACTGATCAGCCTCGCAGTGTGATGAACCAACGGCTTTCTGAACAACTCTTTTGTGGCTCTTTTGCGTTCTTCGAAGATATCTCTCTCTCCAGTTCGACCCGACGGTGATGGTGTCTACAACCATAAACAAGAGCACAGAACCGCAAGCATGCACACCAGCAGACAATTGAAAGTTCTCCGCCTGCCCGCCGACTTACTTGCGACAGAGTATGCAGCGAATGAATGCTCCAAAATAAAAATGGGAGCCAAGATGGATTGAAGGGAAGGAGAAAGAGGCGCCGCAGCCGCGGCCACACAATTCCCCAGAAAACGAGAGTGGCCCAATTCTATATCCCGTGAAGAGGATTATCTCGATGCTCGCCTCGGCGGTGGCGCTGGCAGCAGCAGCAACGGCCTCGGTGCGCGTGCGCCCAGGTCTGGCCCGGAAGCTGGCGTCCTCGGCGAGCAGTATTGCTGCCGATGGCTCTGTGCACGTTCGTGCCTCCGCGACGCCTGGTGGAGGAGGGACCGCGCCGCTCGAGCTTCGAGCCTTGCAGCCCGCTCTCGGGGCGCGTGCAACAGGGGCGGTCGTGGCACAGCAGGGCGAGACAATTGTACACGCAACATGCGTAGTCGATGAAGCCCCTGAGGAAGCTGTAGACTTTGCGCCGATTACCGTAGTGTATCGCGAAAAAGCTTTCGCTGCAGGCAAAATAGCGCGCACTTTTACGCGTCGAGAATTTGCTGGCAAGGAGAACGAGATTCTTGCTGCACGCGCCATCGATCGTTCCCTGCGACCCCTTTTTCCGGAGGGCCTGCAGAATGCCGTACAGATCATTTGCACAGTCTGGGCAGCGGACGGACGTCACGATCCGGAGATTCTTGCGATCAACGCCGCATCAGCCGCCACTGCACTCGCAAAAATTCCCTGGGACGGCCCGCTTGGTGCAGCGCGAGTGACGTCCCTTACGGATCCCTCCAAAAGACTTTTGATGGAGGTGGAAAATGGTGCAGAAAGCGAGACACGAAGGCCCGAAGAAGGAGCGGGCGACTCGCTCGATCGCGAGAGCACCGAGATCTGCATCAATAGCGCGTCCCCAGAACATCAAGACGCGTCTCGTTCGTGGCTGAATCTCACAGTCGCTGGGACTGGCTCATCGGACAAGGTTGTAATGCTCGAGGGCTCTGCTCGCGAGTTGTCGCCGGAAGCTATGGTGGCGGCCGTAGACTATGCCCAACCTGACATTCAAGCAAGCGTTGCGGCGCAAATGACCCTTGTCGAGACTGTCGCAGACGTAGGCCCCTCAGCGAGACAGGAAAACTTCAAGGTGACGAGCTTGGAACCGTCTCAGGAGATGCGCGACCTTGCGCGAAAGATCGCAGAAGAGCTTGTATACGTTATTTTCACCGTCCCACACAAGACGAAGCAAGAGAGAGGCAAGGCCCAAGTAGCCTTTTGGAAGGTGGCGAGCGAGCGACTTAAAGCTGTGTGTGCAAACGCAGGTTTTGTTGACGCTGGCGACGAGTCGATGCAAAACATTGCCCTTCATGATGTGTTGCGCGATGGCATTGCGCGTGCGGCGCTTGGCAAGACGCATGGCCGACCTCTTCGGATCGATGGAAGAGGGACGATGGAACTGCGTCCAATCGATGCCGACGTCGATGTGCTGCCCTCGGCGCACGGGTCAGCGGTCTTTTCGCGGGGCGGGACGCAGGTCGTCTGCACAGCTACAGTGGGCCCCGCCAAACTTCAAAAGGTGATGCACCCCACTTTGGGGAAATCAAGGCGGACTCGCGCTATGCTGCAGTACGACTTTCCTCCTTATAGTGTGAACCGAACGGGCCGGACCTCGGGAATGAATCGAAGGATGGTGGGTCATGGCAATCTGGCCGAGCGAGGCGTTTTGCCCATTCTCGCGCCTGTTTTACATGGTGAAGAAACGTATCCGTTTGCCATCCATATTGGCAGTGAAGTGACCTCATCGGACGGGTCTTCGTCCATGGCGACAACTTCGGGCGCCAGTCTGGCCCTTATGGATGCTGGCGTGCCGATTACGCGCCCTGCAGTCGGCGTATCCGTTGGTCTTTTTGTTGACCCGGATGATGCGTCGTCGTTTTGTACTCCGGTGGACATTCTTGGACTCGAGGACCACTTTGGTGGCATGGACTTCAAAATTTGCGGAACAGCTCAGGGCCTCACGGCCTTGCAAGTAGACATCAAGCGCTCTTTTATCACAAAGGACATGCTGCGCATGGCCCTGTGCAGGGGCCACGAAGCACATATAGACCTCATCGACGCCATGTGCTCGAGTGCTGGGTTGCGGGAGCCTCGTCCAGCGCTCAAGTCCAATCATTGGTCCATTGATCGCGTTCACTACCCGCAAGACGTACTTTCGCATCAGGATATCGACACATTGCGAGATATTGAAGACTCCGCTGACGTGTACCTGGAGCTCGACGAAGCCGCTCGTGCTCTGACCATCTTTGCTCCCACGCACCAGCGTTCGGCCTCTGTGCGTCGAATTCTTGAGCGCAAGGGCTTTGTTGCTTGATTTGTTTGTATAACTTTTGTCTGTCATTCCTGGAATGTGTTTCTACATCCCCTCATTTTGTCCCGCTAACAAGATTCACTTTTACGCACCTACGCCTTCACAAGCATTCGCATACCCCAAGAGAAAGTCTAACTGTGAATAGTATCCTTTATTTCCCCAAGGACCGAGACCATTCTATCCCAGCGATAGTAGAAATTACATTTGTTGCATCCTGCTGTAGGCCAAAAGCCAAGCTAGATGCAGCTTTTGGAAGCGAGTTCTTATCTCGGCCAACCAATGTTATAGATGCGTTAAAAGTTCCGTTGACAAACTGAGAGCGGCGCCACAGTGCCACTCACTCACTAATCCGTTGCTACCCGCTGCACTCACTACCAGCGTCGCAGTTCAGTGTCTCTACTAGGCTTAGTGCGAGCTTTAGCAGTACAGTTAGTTGTTCGTTCAATTTGCAATGAAGGCTTTACACAAACTGCAACTTCGGCGACACGCTGTGGACCTGCATGTGGACAGCGAGCGTCTGCTCACTGCTTTGATCACTTGGCGCGGCCAATCCCAAGGCCGCGCGGGTCGCTGGTCGTAAACGAAAGCCGGCTCTTCACAGTTTAAAGCCTTGGCTGCAGAACTTTGCGATGCAATTCATTGCCACCTGGCCGACATTTCGTCCCCGCGATCACTCGAAGCCTGAGACGCTGCAGTGCTGATTAAAGGCCTACCACGTAAGATGCGGACCGAAGCCTTTGATGAGTGGAAGGGGAAGGGTGCAGTGCCAGGGTATGGTCCGCACACACAGACACTCAACGGCTCTAGCTCAAATAATAAGAATGGAATTATGAAAGAGTGAATGTATGCAAGCGATGGCATGCACCTTGAAGCGTGGTGAAGAAGAGCGAAGAGCAGAAACGAAATGGCAAAGAGTGAGTGGACTGAGTGCGAACACCCGAGCGCTCGAGTCGATCACTCTGCCGAGTAAAAATGGCGAGCGGGACACCCGGTGCGACGGCCAAAATCGCGCCAGCTAAGGCGGCGCAACAGCGCGAGGCAGATGGAGCGAAGAGCAAATCTGGAAACAACGATGCCGAAGCCACAACTTGCTGGGGCGCACCATTCCGATTGTATGGACAAGTTGCAGCATTTAGAATCGACAACTACTACAAATGGTCTGCAGTTGTGCTTGTAGTAATGTTTGGCATTGCAATTTACAGATTCTTTTATGCAACCCAAGGTGAGCAAGAGATTTCAATGGCGGCGTTGGAAAACACAGTGTACGCCATGTCCAAGGTGTTCGCCATGCGTCTGGAGAAGGATTTGGCGCTCCAATCTCAAGTAGCGAACCTCTGGGCACTTGACGAGGACATTACCCGTGCCAAGTTCCGTCAGTTCATCACAAGCCCTGCCTTCGAGCCCGCACTTCAGACGATGAGCGGCATGTCGCTCATCCCCTACGTCTTGAATGCTGATCGTGCGGCATTCGAAACCCGCGCAGAGACACAGGATCTCTTGGAAGCCTGCTGCAATTCTACCGTCTACGATAACACTGCAAGCGCTTGCCGAGATAAAGCCGCAACGCTTTGTGAACTGGGAAGATATTCGATCCTGGAGTCTGTCAATGGATCTCTCGCTCCATCACCAGCGCAGGACGCTTACGTTGTGGTGGACTATATCGAACCATTTGAGAGTAACGCGGGCGTGCTGGGCTTTAACCTCGCTTCCAGCGCAACGCGCAAGGAGGCTTGGGAGCAAGCCGTCGACACCGGTTTGGCAGTCTTCACACGAAGAATTCAGCTGGTTCAGAGCAATACCAAAGAGTTTGCCTTTCTGGTGTGGAAAGCGGTGTTCGAAGGCGAAGTCGAAGGCACGTTTGCCTTTAAGGAGGAGTCCCCCACCGGTGTGCCGCGAGGAAGTGTAAACGGAGTTTACAAGGCGCAGCAGTTCTTGAGTGGAGCCATGGCCATCTTTGGGACGTCGGAGCTCGCCAACCTCGACATCTTCCTCTTTGACACGCTTGCGCCAGCGGGCCAGCAATTTCTCGCAGTCTATTCGGAGTCGCTAGGTGATCCTCTTACGCTCGCAACGACATTTGAAGAATACACTCCAGAGGATATTGTTGGTGAGTTTGGAACGATCCAGCGCACCATTAATATCTCAGGTGCCGATGCAGAAATGATGCTTGTCGTCCGTCCGAACGAAGCCTTCTTCCGCGAAAAGGCTAGTGACGCACCACAAAATCTTCTCATTTGGTCGATGCTTCTCATCCTGGCTTCGCAGGCTGAGCGTCATCTTGGTTATCTCGCAGCCATTGCAAATCGAGCGAGAATGCTCAACGTACAGGCCCTCGGTAAGCGACTCTCGAGCTAAAAGTTTATCTGAAGAGCAAAGCAAAGAGCGCTGCGCAACGGAGAAAAAATAAACTTGATGCAAATGAGAAACAAGGTAATGCGAAAGAGATCCCGTGCTAGAAGTCTCGCTACATTGTAGAAAAGGATTCAAGTAGTTTTGGTCTTGAAGTAGCTGGAGGGCGAGTCTGTGAGCTGGTCTGCTTGGCATGTTCTAAGGGGCAGACGAAGGAGAGGTCACAGCCAGAGCGGAGCTCGATTCTACTTCCGACACGAGCTATGTCTCGAACGCGAACGAACACGGCAGGCATCGCGTCAAGGAAAGAACGTGATGTGTCAAGTTTCGTCCGTTTATCTCTACCCTTTCCCATTCGCAAGTTGACTGTGAATCCACCAAACCTCTTGAACACGCGCACAATGACTTTTGAATCTTTTAGATCGAATACACGTTGGAAGCCTGTTGCTCATGTGAACTTCAGAGAAACTCATGTTAAGAGCGATGGTAGGCTTTCGTTCGGTTGAATATTATTGTTCTTAAAGAGAAAAAAAGTCTTACAAAAGCAATGTCAAGTTCAGTTTTCTTGGCAAAGTGTTTGACATTAAATAATGGAAGCAGCTTGCTTGCTTGTAGGACTGTTCTGTCTCTACCGAATGAGTCGCCGAAAAACGAAGCTCAGCAAAAAGAGGCAGCACAGGACAAAATAAAAATCCTCAAAAAGCGAAAGCGGCGTTCGAGGGGGAAAAACAAGAAGACCTTCTTGTACACTATACAATGGTGGGTTCCAGGTGATAGGGCTCTCCCCAGTTTGATCCTGTACGAATTTGAGAAGACCAAGGAGGTCGTGATGGTCACCGGAATACAAGCTCGTTCTCCCCTCTTCGTTGAGATGGAGGAGAACAGGGAATGCTTTGGGAAGTGCATTCCCTGGTGCAATCCCTGATCGCCGGCCTTCGATGCCAACAAATACAACATGCGGAAAGGCACGTGCCGCGCCGGTGACGAGGGGCGCGAGTGTGTTTGCAAAGTGATTTTCTGGCAAATAAGCAAAGATGATGCATTCTCCAAAGAGCCTCGCCTCACTTCTGTCTCTGACCTGCACGATGAGGTCTGTAGATTTATTCCCAACGATAAAGACGAGCTCGCGGCCCTCCTCGCCGTCAAGGGCCTGCCACTCCTGGGTGACGGCTACCTCGTTTCGCCAAGTCGGAGGGCACTCTTCTTCATCCACGCCCACTGGGCACTCGTATCGAATATCTACGGCCGCGCTACTCCCGAGGCCCAGAGCGGGGCCGCGCGCTCCCTCCTTCCCCTCTTCCTCGTCGCCGTCAGTGGGCCCCTCTACGACGATGCGCCTTCGCATCATGGCGTCCATCGTACCGGGTTTGCTTTGCCATCATCATTTTTTTATTTATATCTCAGCTGCTGCCGCCCGCCGCCGCGCAACGCAAATATACGATCGATCAAAACGAGGGGTCACCGCGCAAGTCTTTGCGGAAAGACCTCATGAAGCCGCAGCTCATCGCCCGTCGCTCGTCGAAAAAAGAGACGCAGAATACCCGCTCAGGTCGGTCCTCACGGGTGTGTACTCTTCACACGTGGAGTAGGGTAAAACCTTTAGAATCGACACTCGTTAGAATCGACCATGGCGACATTTTTGGCGGCGTGGCTCTTGACTAGGAGTCAACTAATGCGTACTAGAACTAAAACTCGCAAGCTTTGACTTCGACAGGTTGCCGTGGTGGTGGTTAAGTCGCCTTGGCGAGAGAACGCATGCCGTGCCGCTACTGCGCGCGGCCATGTCGATGCCGACGACCTTGAGCAGCTTCCTCGGCACCACGCCGCCGCTGCAGAGGCAGGCTGCCGTTGACAATGCCCTTCAGTAGAACGACGAAGCAGCTTGCAGAAGTCGTCGCAGCGTCGACGCCGGAGGCGCTCTTGCCCGAAGTGCATGGTTTCAGGCTGACGTACAAGTGTTTGCAGGCTCTCTGAAGCCATACTGCAGACCAGCAGGCCAGGTTGGATGACGAGCACATCGACATGGTCGCGAGGAGTATCTCGTCCGGCTCGACCAAGAAGGTCATGGTCCTCGACACGCAGTTCCTTGCGTGGTGGATGGAGTGGACTCTCGATAAAGATTGCGCGCGGGGTGCGCCTGGCAGTGGTGGAAATCTCGCATCGCAGCTCGCGGACCGAGAGATCTTGTGGATTCCGTGCCATACGGCCGGCAACCACTGGACTTGCATGTTCGTCTTCCTTCACGAGCGCCAGTTCGAGTTCTTTGATCCGCTCGGTAGGCCGCCAGGCATTATTGATGCCGTTTGCCGGGACATCATCCATAGCATTTTTCGCAGTGAGGACTTCATCGACACATCCTCATGGCCGTGCATGCAAGTGACGACGACTCAGGTTCAACAGGACAGCTACAACTGCGGACTTTGGATCCTTGGGGCCCTGGACGTGGTTAGTGAGGGGGTCACGACCAGCAGCTTCGTGGAGATACCGCCGTTCGCCATCACTTGGCTTCGTCAGAAGTATTTCCTCATGCTCTCGCTGTTGTCATTTACGGACAAGAAAGCAAGCGAGAAAGGTGTACCCGTGGAAGAACCTGCGTCTTCAACAGAAAACGTGGAGCATGAGCTGTCCGGGCGCAATGTGTAGCGGGACGTTCTAGGGGAGAAGAATCAGGAAAGCCTTGCTGACCTGCGGAGCGCGGTGGACAACATTCGGCACAGGCAAGAGACCGCTCTCCGCGCGGAAGCGCGTTTGAAGAGCCACCCTGCTCCGCAGATCACGAACAACAACAACAACATCGAATTGAACATCAACCTGCCTTCTGGCAGCCCTGTCGATCTCGCACACCCCGAGCAGGTTGGACGGAGGATCCTGGACGTGCTCTTCAGACAGGTCGGCAGAGCGACGTTTGTACCGCCAAACGACAGCAGGGTCGCACGGCGCATCGCAGCTGGGGTGGGGTGCCAAGGGTGGTCAACACAAGCGCGCACATTAAGTTTCTCGAGCAGCGCGAACAAGACCGGGTTACGCAGCGCGAAACCGACGCGCAGAAGAAGCGAGTGCAGTTCGCTGAGGAGGGCGATGTTGAGTTACACTTGGTCCAGCTCGCAGCCGAGTCGCCAGATGTCTTCTTTATAATCGAGGCGAAAGGATGACCAAGCAGGTCCTCGCCAAATATCTCGAGCTGCGGGGTGATCGGGTAAGCCCGGCGATGTCAAGGTCCGCCCTACTCGAACGCATTCGCGTTCTGAAGACCAATCGACCTGGCACCTTGTCTCCTACGACAACCTCTGCTGCATCGATCTCTCACTCCAGTTCTTCGATGGCCGCAAGTTCTGCTGCATCACCTGCTCCAGATCCAACCGGGGCCTCCACTCCGCAGAACGAAGTCATCTCGGCAGACGACGAAGCTCTCATCATCAAGGCGTTGGCCGCGAAAGCAGCTTCTTGCACCGAGTTCGGGTTTACCCACTCGCGCAAGAAGGTCACACGATCAAACCTTCTGCAGTACCTCAAGGTCGAAGGCTTGCTTGGTTCGTGGCATGATCCTCGCGAGAATTTCATGCGAATCGTTCTTGGTCATCACATACGGAGCACCTCCAGCGCTTCTGCGCTGCCGCCGATGTCCTCGTAGGGCATCTCAACGAGCGCGTGGCGCTGCTGACGTCCGCCAGTGGCGACAACTGCATTTCCATCCCAAAAACGATGCAAATGTGCACGCCCCATATAAACAATAGGCAAATACCCAACTCGCTAAAAACCCCTTTGCCAATACCCCCCGTCCCAATATGGGGGGCAGCAGCCCCAGCCTCAAACGCTCAACTTTGAACTACTCTCGCTCCTCCAAAACTCGACCAAAACCTTTACTGGAGATTTTCTGCAGTCCGCCGTGGCACGGGCCTGTGCTGTGTCCAGCTCCGATGCTCGCGCGTGGATTTGCTGAAGAAATTTTCTGAACAGTACGAAACCGGGCCCAATGCGAAGGTTTTACCCTAGTGCACGATCCAGCGCGACGCACGCGCAAGGGTCAGCTGGCTGGCCGTCAAAACACGCGCACACTCACAGGCACGCACGAGCAAACGCCAGGTATGTTCTCAATGCAAAGAGGAGAGAAAAAAAGAAGAGAAGAGAAATGATGGGCAAGAAAATTGGGCGGATTCTAACATACAGCAAATTGAGCAAATCATGAGGTTACCGGCTCGACCTTCGAGATAGTGGTGTTTCCCCTGCGTTTCGTGGTAGATGTCGCGCGATTGCGAACATGTCGGAAACCTGCACCCTGCGCAAGGCCAGTGGTTGTCCGTAGCTTGGTCGCCGCCGATAGCTCCTTTAAGGCTGCGCGCTCAAAGCGTTGAAGGAGCGCATTGTTATATCTCCGCGTCGTAAAGAGCTTCATGTATGACTCGTGCGCATCAGGATTGTTCAGAGGCGGGAAGATCCGCGTAAAGTGGCCACGTCGCAATCGCTCGCCCGCTACGCGCTGAACGAGCCTTCGGTCTGCTGCAGCGAGCGCAGGCCATGGTTTCGTCGTTAATCCTAGGACGTTGCGCGAGCCTTTGGGCCGGCGTTCTTCAACCTTTTGGCGCTCGGCGATGGCTTGAGCCTCGGCACCTGACTCGAACGGAGCAGGGATTCCAACGAGATGAAGCGCATCGCAAACTAGCATCGTCTTGACTTTTCGATCGAGAGGACTCGCAGTCATAAGAGAAGGGGAAATGTTTACTTCTACGAGCCAAGCGCGAAGGTCCCGATCGAGCATGAGGTCGAAGCCAAAGAGTTCAAAGCATGACTCGCTATGGGGCACGAGCGAAGCCATTTTCTGATTAATGTCATCGTCGGCGGCAATGAGCGTTTTTACAATAACCGCCTCCATGTCATCACGAATCTTTTGCGTTGCAGCTCCACCAAAGGTGGCTTCCATGTAGCGATACCAGGCAGAGAGAGACCACTTGGACCCGACGGCATCATTTTCGGCGCTCTGGTTGTGCTCGAAGCGCTCGCTCTTCTTGTTGATGCTGTAATTGGTAAGATGTCTGAACTGGTTCTTTTTGCTCGCCACAGAGTTCGAATAGGGCTGTGTACAAAATCTGACCAGGCCTTCCGGAAAAAGGTAGACGCGCAGAGGGTCGTACCCGGTGACGAGCACGTAGAGACGGATGTCAAACTTGAACCGATTAATAAGCAAGGGTCGGTCAATGTAACGCTGCACAACGCATCCACGGCTGCTTGAAGCCTTTTTGCTTGAGGCACCCTTTCGTTTTCCGGAAGTCTTGACGACCTCGAGCGCGGCTTGATGCGAGAGGACGCGTATGCCTCGGCCCTGTGAAGATGCCAATGGCTTGCGAATCCACGTTTGCCGACGCGCTTGTGGCGCAGAAAGAACTTGGCGAAGTCTTGCTGCATGAAGAGGAAGAATGTAGGTTTCCGGCAAGAAGCCAAATGCGTTTGTCCCGTTTTCCCGTTTCTTGCGGTTGATGGTAAAGGCAAGACGGTCCTTGCGGCCAATTGTCCACGAGCCAGCAAAATGATTATGCCGCTGGGAAGACCGAAGTGCTTTCCATTTTTTGGCGTGCTTGGTCCAGACCACGGCTGACCGGCGCTTTTCGCCGCGGCCGCCCTGCATGCCAGCCGCCTGAAAGACATCCTTGAGGCACTTGCGTTCCCAATAACTCCGCCATCGAAAGGCAGATGGATCTCTCTTCTGCGCGTCTTTTGACACGAGCTGCAACGTAATATGATCAGCGCTTTGCGGACGCTGGATTCCAAGCCAAGCGGGATACTCAAACCACACAGTGGCTTCAAGCCCAAATGGGGATTGTAAGGCCTGCATCGGATTTGGAATTTCCACGTCTTCACTTGTGCTGCTGCCGCTTGTGCTGCAAGCCGTAGCTTCTGCTTGGACCAGGTTGTTTCCGCTGTATCGCTCGTACTTTGCTTGCTCCTCATCCAGTTCCTCTTGGTCATCACCATCCTCGTCTTCGTAGTCGTCGCCATCATCGACATCGAGGTCGTCCTCGCCAAGTCCGCTGTCAACGCAATCATCATCCTCGTCCTCGTCCTCGTTAAGGCCATCTGTTTCATCCTCCTCCTCTTCCACCGCGCCCTTGGCCTTATTTGGTCTTTTGAGCAAGTGAGAGCCTGGGACTGTGATGATGGCATCTTGATGTGGCGGTTTTACCTGCCCATAGATGCTGTGGACGCCATCGTTGCTATTGCTACTGCTGTTGTTGCGACGAAGGACATGACTGACATCAAGGTGAACCCTTGCGAGGCTCTTGGCTAGTGCAAAGGTATCGTGGTCGCCATCCTCGTCATCCCAGGCATCGAGCGCGTCACTGCGCTCGTCCCTGTCCTCCTCTGGGAGTCTTGCTCTCAAGACGGCTTCATTCATTCCAGGCCAAGCACAAAGTACGCGGGCGGGCGAGTGTGAGTCCGAGCAGTCTGCAGACGGCTGACAGGCAGCGCAACGAAGGCACTCGATCCGTTCCCACTCGCTCAGGCGCGACCGTTTGCGCTCTGAGGTAGTACCTCGACGGACACGCTTTAGGCATTTGGTTGCTGTCTCATCGGACGTCGTAGTAAGATGAGATCCGTTGGAACAAAAAGAAACATTTATCATTCTGCCATGATCATTGCAAGTTTAAGTTGTGCCGTGCCGTCCGGGACAATCAGTCTCGGGTCACGGGTCAAGGGTCCACAGCCACAGGAGTTGTCGCGGCTTTGCATTGCGCAGCGTAGTAACAATGACCACGATGATTGTGGCGTGTTCCATGTTGGCTACAAAATGGGAAAAGCGCGATCAATCTCCATTGTGCACCAAGCGTTGATACAGACACGATTCATCTCTGCGAAAGGAGTGGGCTTGTGGGCTCGCGAGCTTGCTTGCGCGCGCTTGCGCGGGGGCTAGGGGGGGTATGCAACGGTAGCCTTGCCTTGGCTTGCTTGAGCGAGCATTGTAAAGTAAGACAAAGCTTCGTGAAAGAGGAGGTCGTGAAGCGTGGAGACAGATTCGTTGGTGATACCTATCAAGTTTTTTGATGAAGATCTCTTCGAGCGTGGCCGAGGGCGCAGCTCTCTTGGCGCAGCCAGTCGAGCGGGAGGCTGCGGTCAAGGGTTTCCTGCAGGTAGTCCTTGAGGCCGTGCGTGCGCAAGAAACATCAGAGGCGGCGGCAGCACAGGAAAAGCAAGCCCGAAAGAAGATCGCCAAGGCGGCTCGAGCTCTTGAAGAGCCCGTGCAAGCTGTAGAAAGATGCTTTAGCGCATTCGCGAGATTGTTACTCGAGTGCGCGCGTGAGCGGCCCGAACGCGACCGTTTTCTGGATGTTGTCGCGGAGGCGCTTCCGTTTACGTCGGAAACGTGCATCGAAGTCTTTGATTTCTACAAGTCACATGAGGATGAATTGGCGGATGCACTCGAGGCTCAAAGAGATTATCACGGCAGAGGGGTCCTTGGGAGCATCCCATGGTGCGAGGATTTTCGCTGGCGTCTTGATGTGCAAATCGCCTCAAGAAGATCTGCGAACTGTGTACAGCCCAACTTTGTATTGCGTTTTGACACAAGTGATGGAAAATCACACGCACTTCAAGCTTCTGCAGCAGGACTTGCGCATATTCACGGTGAACTCAACGATGCACTGGCTCAGCTTGACACTGTGCATGTGCAGCGTGTTGAGCGATATTTGTAGTCGTCGATACATTGGGTGGTAAAAGTATAAAGAAAAAGACTTGTCGAGAGCTGTTGTTATTGTTGCTGGTGTTGTTCTTATTGTCGTTGTTGCTGAAGTTGTGTACAAACGTTGAAAGCCAAATCTTCGAAAACGTTACTTTCTCAGCCAATCCTCGATAACGTTGCGTTTGCTCTTATCTGGGACTCCTTGCTTGACTCCACGAACAGTAAGGAGCAGCACGGAGCTGTGGAATTGCCAACAGCGTGAGGCTTTGGAAGTTTAAGTTTCCAGCCAGCAAAAGTCCAAAGCGATCTTCGGTCGGCATGGTCGTATACTCGGTCTACCTCGCGGCGGGCGCGCTCGCGGCGGCGGGAGCGGCGACCTTGGCCCCTCCGCGCGCGCTGGGCTCGCTGGTTGGCAGCGCGCCGCTCTTTTCTTCTTTGCTCTCGTCTGTCCCAACGGCGGCAACGAAAGATGGCGGAGTGGCGGGGACTCATCCTCAGGACTCTGCGATGTCTGGGCTGCGACTCGTGCCAGGCTTGCTGCTTTGGTACGCGGCGTTGAACCTAACGAGCATTTCCTATCTGTTTTATCTGCGTGTGTGCCACAATCTCATGGGTAAGGACATTCGTACAGGTCAAATTCCATGGTGGTCGTACGTTATCTTTTGGCCCTTTCATGTGGTGAACCTTGTGCTGGTGTACTCGAAGCGCTTCATCTTTCGGCGCCACGTACCACTTGCTTCGGAGGTCCTTCCCGACTTGTGGGTTGGCACATATTTTAGCGACGTGGCGCGGGCCGTGGAGTGGCAAGGGATTGTGGACCTCACCACGGAATTCTCGGAGCGGTCTCGGGCAAGGAACTATCTTTGTCTACCAAGCTGGGACGGTTTGCCGGCCACCGACAAGGACTTGACACGGGGCGCGTCCTTTATTCTTGAACATTGGAAGCAGGGACCAATTCTGTGTCACTGTGCCGCGGGAATTGGGCGCTCAGCTACAATGGTTTGCGCCGCGCTAATTCTTGCTGAGAAGGCGAGCTCCGTGGATGAAGCGGAGGCAATGATTCGTGAAAAGCGACCCATCGTGCGTCTCAATGCAAAAATGCGAATGGCGCTCGAAGCTTGGTCTTCAAACCTCGATGCATTGCGCCCAAATACTGATTCTGCGGCAGCAACAGCGACAACCGACATGTAACTTTTGCAATTCGTCGCTTATTGGTTTTTAGAAAACATGGTGGAGATGCACGAGCACGGCCAAGGAAAATCCATTTTGGATGGTTTACATCTGGCGCGACACAACGAGGAGGTCTGCATGCATCTAATGATGAAAACTACACCGCTACACTTTGAGACGAAAGAGCTTCATCTCAGCACTTGACTCGCAATGAATCTTTTCAGCATGTGTGTACATTGGAAAAGGACCAATGCTGACATCCTCCATGATGCGTGGGCCTAAGAGTAAGTAAAGTCACGCTATCCCCACAATGGTTTTTTGGTTGCGAAAAGCATTTAGGCCTAGAACCTTTTTACATTTGTCGTCGCAGAGTGCTGGTCTTTGCTCCGAATGGCGGTTCTCTCTTACAGCACAGGGAGTAATAAATATTCATAAGTTTGTCCAGAAATATTCACAAATTTGTCCAGGGCAGGAGAGCCTGATCCGAAGAGAGGCAAGAGGTAAACTGATTCAAGCAA
The DNA here is from genome assembly GCA_000818945.1 of Schizochytrium sp. CCTCC M209059. Lineage (NCBI taxonomy): Eukaryota > Bigyra > Thraustochytrida > Thraustochytriidae > Schizochytrium > Schizochytrium sp. CCTCC M209059. The sequence continues at coordinate 112,584 of KN805399.1, forward strand.
CCAATTTCTGATCTTGAGCAGCGCGATGGCACTTGATCATTTATTATTGGATGTGAAAAGACGATTTGCAAGAGCCAACCCGGCCGGAGAGAGCTTGCTCCTTTTGGAATTTTGCCTGCTCGAACGCTTCGTGCGGGACGAAGAAGTCGAACGCGAAGATTTTGCCTTGGATGCAAGCTGCCGTGCAAGCTCGTCACGCTTCGGCAAGGCGGGGACGGCAAAGGCTGAAGGCGTCGATGAAGAGGAGGAGTTTGACGATTGGTTCGTGTTCATGATGCCCGAAAGCTTTTCGTCATCTTCAAGATAGGCATAGCCAAAGTGGAGGTGTTGTGGCGCACTCGAGATGTGACCAGGAAGGACTGTCTGCTCGGTGAGCCCGGAGAACTCTGAAATGGTGTCGTCAACGTCATCTTCAGTAAACCTGGTATTTGCAGTAGAAATACGACGACGCGGATTCTGTGCGGAGCGCGCAGTTGCTTGCGCTTGCGGAAGACGCTGGTCTCCGAGCAGAGGGAAACGCGCGGGTTTATCAGGATTGACGCCTCGATCTCGCGTCCGTTTGCGGGTCTCGCGGGCTTGTTCATTCTGCAGACGTGAGAAATCTGCATTGCGTCGAGACGTATGGCGCCGTACAAAGTCGTCGAGGCGAAATTGTTCTTTGCCGCTGAGTTCATCACGTTCGTCGTCGCTGTCGATGGGCGGAGCGTCTGGGAAAAAGTCTCGGCGGATGATTCGGGTCATATGCCGCACGAAGTCTTGGTCTCCGAGCACCTTTTGTCTCGTGGACGACGCTGCTGCGCCGCCAGCTGCAGCGGGTCCGGACTCGTCGCGCCGCCTGCGTTTTTTGGTGGTAGCCGTCTCGTCCATTGGCCCTGGCTCTGCCTGCGTTCACGTCGCGCTCGCTGCCAGAAAGCGCGCAGGAGAGACGGAGAGTTGGCAGCAGCGGAGGGCGCGAGGAGAAGCGGCTGAGACGAGGCGTGATCGACGGGCCGGGAGCGGCCGACGCGAGCCCCGAGCTGCGGCGTTGCAGCGAGAACGCTCCAGCCGTGCTTTGTTTTGCTTTGCTTTGCTTTGCTTTGCTTTGCTTTGCTGGGGACTCGACTAACAGTAAAACTTTTAGTGTCTGCTCCTTCAAGTCGTTTTCCTTCGAAGAAGACTTGCTTTGCCCGTCTCAGCTTCGAAGGCGTCGTTGCGCAAAAGGTTCATGATCGTGATGCTCGTTTCTTCTGGCTCTTACTTTGGGATGTGCGGTCTCACCAGCGCAGCGACCAGCTGCAAGCGCACGACAACGCTCCGTGCGACCGACAGTTGAAGAGTTGTGTGTGCCTTCTTTGTGAGTTGACTGACTGCCCGTCGAGTCGCGCGCTCACCCGTGCGCGCTCACCCGTGCAGCTAACACGCAGACACAGACGCAGACGCAGACGCAAACAGACGCCCGCGCGCGAGCTTGGCTTTTGTCTTGCCGTCACCACGAACGCATTCGCCAAGGTCTGCAGCTGCACTGCGCCACGCGACCCTGCGCGGCTGCGGACCGTCATAAGATAAGGGACGGGACGCTCGAGATCTTGATCTTTGCTCCACGACCTCCTTCCGCGTCGAGGCCATGCATTCATTTCTCAGCCTCCACACCGCGACTGGCCCTGATGGCGGGACGAGCGGACCGCTGCAATCGAGTTGCTCGCGCAGTGCGCCACTGGGACACGCCGGAGGGAGGCTCACCGCAGCCCACTGGGCTGGCTGGCTCACTGACAGCGCCACGAGCACCGTCATCGTCGATGCGATGTGGCCGCAGCCGAACCCAGGCCTGCCTCCAATCCTATCTTGACAGCGAGCGACCGCGACCCTGGCGACGTCGATCCTGGCGACGTCGACTCGAGGTCGAAGGGCTGGAGAGGCAGGTGGGATGTGATATGCAGGCCGAGTCCTCGGCGAAGATGCCGAGCCAGAAGATCAGATCAACGAGACGGCGCGCGAGATCGAGAGGCCATGCGGGACGCTGGTCGCTGTTGCCGTGGCCGATCGCCGATCCTTCGAGGCACGCACATACATCCCAGGCCACAGCCACAACAACGATCGAACTCAACTGTAAACGCTGTTGCAAGGATGCAAGGATGGATGGCCATGGATGATTGGTTGATTAATTGGTTGATTGGCGAGGTGGTGGGCCCACGCGAAAATGCCGATGGCGGACGTGAAGCGAAACCGAATTCTTGTCTTGTCCCAAGACGCTCATCGCGGTCAGCAGATGCAGAGACTGCCAGCGCGAGCCGATGCAAAGGGAGCTTCCAGACGCAGCCGCTGTTGCAGTCGCTTGCTCGCTCTCGCATCGCAGTACTTTACATTGCATTCACCATTTGGATTATCACTAGTACGCACAAACATACAGTCTGACTCGGAAGATGTCCCGTCTCGAAGCGTCGCCGCGAGCAGCGCAGCCAACGGCCAGCCACAGCCAGCTGCAGTTGCAGCTTGCTCAAGCCTGTGTCGTGCGGCAGTGCAGGCGACCGCGATTGCCAGATCGATCCCTTGACCGAATCCCTGTCGCTGAAGATATTCATCCGCTTGTCATGACATCGATCCCCAGCTGCCAGTGGCTTTGTGGCCGAGGCTTCAGCACCGTCGGTCTCCGAGCACAAGGGAACCCAATCTCCTGGATGCTCCGCCGCTGTGGCTGCAAGAAGAGCTCTTTTCCCGCCTTCTTTTCACGATCAATCTATTGCGTCCCACCAGTGCGTTAAGTAAAGCGATCCTCCGGTTCTTCGCTTTTGGCGTGGGTAATCGCGCGCGACGACGGTAGCACGGCATGCATGGCGCGGCTGCGGTTCGCCGGGAGATCAAAACAGCCGACGACTTGATCAGCGACCGAGCGACGAGGCTGACTTTGCTCAAGATCGATCGACAACAAGTAAGCAAGCCTCTTGTGGCGGCGGAAGGCCGCCATGCGACGGATTCGGCCTTGCTTCTCTCTGCGCTGCTCGCGGCTCGCCAGTCGGCAGCCGTCGAACTTCGCCGTGCGTCCGTCGAAACCTCTCCTCGCGCTCGTCATCGCGCGCCTGCCTGGCTGTGCCTGGACGTGGCCGCGAGCGCAGGGCGGCTGGCGCCCCAAGGCAAGGCAAGGCAAGGCAAAGCAATGTAAGGTAAAGCAAGGCAAAGTAAAGCAATGTATAAGGCAAGGCAATGTAAGGCAAAGCAAGGCAAGGTGTCCAGCCGCTGCTCGTCAAGGCACGACACTCACGTGTATCGCAAGCAGAAAACCTTGCGGCGGAGATCCAACCAACCAGTTCAGGGCCGTGAGCAGTCCACGCGCACGAACTCGACGCCAATCAAGCTCGGAGCCATGCCTCGCTCGCCGGCCACCATCGACCCGAGCAGCGCGGGGCGTCTGGCCCTGGTCCCGCGGCCGGGTCCTGGAGAACTAACTCGCGGTTCGGCGGCCGGCTCGTCGGCCTGCCCGACTGACTGACGCGCTGCTTCCTGCGCGCGCGGCGCCCACTGCGGCTGCGGGGCCAACTGCTACCCCCCCGCCTCGCGAGCAGCTTTCGCTGCGGGATGGCGCGTGCCCTCGACGCGCCCTTCCCGCATTCCCTTTCAGCCACAGCTGCGCGGACCGCGGACTCAGCTGTGGGCGAGCGTTATCTCTGTGGCACACAGAAGAGGAAAAAAAAATAAATTGAAAGCGGAGTCGAGCAGCGAAAGCGGAAGCCGCTGCGGCTCGGGCAGCAAGAGAGAGAGCGGCCACGGCCGCGGCCTCCGTCGCGGTATCTCGAGCCCAGGCCCCGGGCTGCTGGCCGCGAGGCGGGGCGGGGCGCAGGAGCGGCAGCGGTGGCTTGCCTCGGCCCGTTGGGCCTCTATTTCCTTGTTTCTTTCTCGCAGCAGCCCGTGCTTCTTCTTTCTTGGCGCGCCCGGAGGCTCCCGCGACGTCCTCGGCGACGCTCCGGTGACGCCCCTCTTGCCGGGTCCGGTTCGCGTCGCACATATCAATCAACGTCTATTTGCGCGCACGGAACGCGGCGCGACCCGGATATTTCTGCGCGGCCGGCGTCACCGGTGACGGCGCCGTCATCGCCCGCTCGCGCCGCGCAAAGCCGCCCCGAGAACCTAGCTAGCTGCCTGCCTGGGCAGGCGCAGCAGCACGCTCCGCCCGCCGCGAGGCCGCTCCGCCTCGCCCCCGCAGGCAGGCAGGCAGGCAGGCAGGCAGGCAGGCAGGCAGGCAGGCAGGCAGGCAGGCAGGCAGGCAGGCAGGCAGGCAGGCAGGCAGGCGGTGGTTGGTTGGGCTGGCTGTGGCCGCCGCGGCGCTGCTGGCTCACCCGTGAGCCAGCGCCGGCGAGCCGAGGTCGCGCGGCGCGGCGCGCAGTGCTACAGTGAAGTTTGCCTCGTCTGGCTGCATGCAGATCGCGCTCGTGAAGCTGCGGCCGGCCGGGCGGTCGTGTCGGCTGCCTGCCAGCCAGCCATGCGTGGCCAGCCATGCGTGGCCAGCCATGGCCAGCAGCAGCAGCAGCAGCAGCAGCAGCAGCAGCTAACTAAACTAACCTAACGACTGCATGCGTGCGAGCTCTCGAGTCTCGGCCCAGACGAGACGCGGACGGTCGGTCGGTTGCCCGCACCGCTGGCTGCGAGGGAGGAAGGAAGGAGGGAGGGCAGGCGGCTGCTGCCAGCGGCGCGGACGGGGACGCGCGCGAGGAAGTTCGGCCGGTCGCCAGGATCCAGCGTCTTCCTCCGGCCGAGCAAAACACGGCGTCACTGCCCTCTCTCCCTCCTTTGCATGTATAGAATCATTTTGTTCTTCTTTCTTTCTTTCTTTCTTTCTTTCTTTCTTTCTTTCTTTCTTTCTTTCTTTCTTTCTGGATCCCCCTCGCCCTGTCGCTCCGTCGCTCTCGCGCGCAGGTTTTCGTGAGCCCGACTTGGCTGGACTTGGCTTCGCGTGGCTTGGCGTCGGCTCCTTTGTTTTCGTGCGACGCCAGCGTCGGCGTCAGCGACCGCGAGGGAAGCGAGCGAGTCGCGCCTTGGGACCTTCGATGTCCTTGCGTTGCTTCCGTCGTGCGACATGTTCCACACCCCGGGGCCACCCATCCTCTCCCACTCTTTCCAGTTATCGCCTCCCCTTCCCGTCCTTTCCATCGCGGCGTCGATGTCTGCGTCGCCGGCACCGTGCCGCCGAGAAATCGCTCGACCGCTCGATCGATGCGACTCACAAGAGCAACCGATCCACCGATCTCAACCCTTCAAGCAGTCGAGCAGAAAGAAAGAAAGAAAGAAAGAAAGAAAGAAAGAAAGAAGGAAAGAAAGCCCGGTCGGCCGAAAAGAAAATGCGGCGCCCGCCTGGATTTCGCGCTCCCCTTCTCACTCGCTCACTCAGGCTGCGCTCTCTCCCTCTCCTCTCTCCGGCCCCGCCAGTCGCTCCAGCCAGCGCAGCGGTCGATGCGTCGCGTCGCGTCGCGTCGCGTCGTGTCTCGTGTCGCGTCGCGTCGCGTCGCCTCCAAGTCGGCCAAAGCGCGACGGCGCAAGCGAGAGAAAGAAAGGAGAGAAAATAACACCGCTGCTACGGCCGCTGCGGGAGGGGATGGAATTCCCTGCCTTGCCACCGCCTCTGGCGCTCACTGGGTGAAGGAGGGAGTCACAGACCGCGGCCCAGTGGGGGGACGCAGACGGCCACGCGAGCTGCGGGGGTAGAACGCGCGACGGGGAGACACCCTTTCTCGGTCGTCCACTGGCGAATTCGAATGGAAGGAAGGAAGGGAGGAAAGAAGGGGAGAAAGAAAGGAAAGAAAAGACAGGATAAAGTTTGCAAGCCCGAGTACGTACGTGATTCATCCAGCCTGCGAGCAAACCCGAAACTCTGGCAAGTCCGCCTGCGTGCTACCCGAGGCAGCAGTCGCAGCGGCGCGGCAGGCGAAACGAGTCCAGACCAGACCAAGCCAATTGAAAAATAGCGCGCGCACGCCCAACGTAGATCGACGCGCAGCACGAGAGTTCTTTCCGGGACAAGAGCAAGAGCAGCAAACAAACAAGCAAGGCAGAGAAGATGTCGTCGACCAACATTGCAGCGCTCGAGGAGCGCATCGCGGTCCTCGAGTCGGTCATTCTGGCAGAGGATGGGTCCACGAACGAGTTCGTCAGCCAGGCCGGCGCGAACCAGATCTGGATCCTCATCGCCGGCTTCCTCGTCTTTTGGATGCATGCCGGCTTCACCATGCTCGAGGCTGGTTCGGTCCAACACAAGAATGCAGTTAACATTCTCTTCAAAAACATGGGCACCGTCGCCATCGGCGCCTTCTTCTACTACCTCCTCGGCTACGCCTGGGCCTACGGCACCGACAACCTCATCATGGACGGCGAGACCGCCAACCCCAACGAGGGTTCCTATCGCTTTATCGGCTCCGGCAACTACGCCTTGAACCAGGAAACCAACGAGACCCGCGACCTCTGGTTCTTCCAGGCCGTCTTTGCCGCCACCGCCGCCACCATCGTCAGTGGTGCCGTCGCCGGTCGCGTCAACCTCCTCGCCTATTTTGCCACCGCCGCCCTCCTCACCTCCTTCGTTTACCCCGTCATCTCGCACTGGATCTGGGCCACTGGCGGCTGGATCTCCATGTTCCAGTTTGACCGCGCCGACTCCATCTTCGCCGACGAAAATGGCTGCGGCATGATCGACTTTGCCGGCTCCGGCGTCGTCCACATGACCGGCGGTGTCGCTGCCTTCTGGGGTGCTCTCATCCTTGGCCCCCGCCTCGGTCGCTTCGACGCCGACGGCACTGCCGTGGCCATCCCGCCCCACAACGTCACCATCCAGGCTCTTGGCGTCTTCATTCTCTGGTTTGGCTGGTATGGCTTCAACTGTGGTTCGACGCTGGTCTTTGATGGCCCCAACGCCTCCAAGGTCGCCGTCACCACCACGCTCAGCCCGGCCACGTCTGTCCTTACCGCCATCGTTCTCAGCCGCTTCATCACCGGCCACTTTGACATTGGCATTGTCCTTAACGCCGCGCTCGGTGGTCTCGTTGCCATCACGGCTGGCTGCAGCGTCGTTGATGACTGGGCTGCCGTTGTCATTGGCTTTATTGCCGCGTTCGTCTACATCGGCGGATCCAAGCTTGTGCTTCTCATGAAGGTTGATGATCCCGTTGATGCCATCGCTGTCCACGGTTTCTGCGGCATGTGGGGTGTGCTTGCCGTTGGTTGCTTCGCCAACCCGATCTTCATCCAGTCTGCCTACTCGAGCGCCGAAATGTGCGAGGGTTGGGAGTCTCCCCTTCAGTTTCGCATCCAGTTCATTGGCGTCCTCGCCATCTTCGCTTGGGTCACCGGCATGATGGTTCCCTTCTTCCTTGCTCTCAAGTTCATCGGCTTCCTTCGTGTCCCCGCAGAGTTTGAGCAGAATGGCCTCGACTTTTCCGAGCATGGTGGCAGCTCTGCCTTTAATAACTCGCAACACGGCTCCTCCCACTACGAGCCGTCCAAGACGAATGGCAACGGCCCTGCTTCCGATTCGACTCCCCCGCCTGACAGCGAGAAGGGCATGGCCGAGGCGTAAACAGACGGGGTCCACGTGCGGTTGCGCATGATCGCTGACGGATGTTGAAGCCGGGCTCCGCTTGCACGACGCAACATTTGCTCATCATCTTTCCCTCACATCATCGTCGCCGCGCAACCCTTTTTTTGCTAAAACGATCATCATGTATTCTTCTTTGTCGAGTCCGATTCATCTTTTTGAGTCTTTGCTTTTCGCGTGGGTACACTCTGGGGAGTGTTTCTTTAGCTTTATTCGATCCTGCTTGCGGACTGAATAAAGGAAACGAAACGAATCGATCGATCTAAACCACCATTGCGTCTTTCGTTTCATCTCATAAAACGCGCTCAAAGGTCCTAAGCCTGACATCCCAAGGCCCTAGTGCACTGGTTCCTGCGCGCCAACTCTCCGCGCCATCTTTCCGCGCTGCACGCTGCGCGAATCTTTCCGCGCTCGTGTGACGCATGTTTTTCGTCGCGACCGAGTAAAGGATTCGGGTTCTTTGCCAACTCTCAGCTTCAAGACAGCTCGGGCGTCTCCCGAACCAACAAATGCTCCGCACTGTGCCGTTACACTTAGGCCATGAAATAAAGGAAAGAAGAACGCAAGCAAGACACATGCCTATCGAAACGAACTTCCGGAGCCGTTGATTTGCATGTCCTTGGACGCCGGACCCATCTGTTCCATCGCGCGTCGTACTGGTTTCGATCTCGTGGCGTCTGCGACACTCGCAATAGCAGTAGACTGGCGAGTGAGAAAATAAAGAAGGGAAGGAAACGAATCGTTCGTTGAAATGGGACCAGCTAGCTTGCTAGCTAGCTAGCTTGCAATTTACCTTGTTTGTACCTATCTTAATGAACCACGCAAGCGGCATTTACGTGAACGCCGTTTAAGCCTGCTTGTCGACCACTATGCCTAGCATCGCCGCTACAACCACACCAGCCTTGCTTTGAAAAAAAAAAAATCCCGGAGACTGCGCGCCACGCCGATTAAATGCGGGCGCCGCGCGCGTCATCGATTACGCAGCACCTGCTTTCCCATAACGAAGAAAACGATCGGTTTCATTCGTCCGTTCAATCGTTCATACTCCTTCAACCATTGCCAATTTTGTGTTGACCGTTTGGAGGATTTGTCCAGTAGGCTAAAAAAGGGGTGCACAGACGCGCGCGTCCCGGCCTTTACCCCCCCCCCCCCCCCCCCCCCCCCCCCCCCCCCCTTCTTTCCCCTTGTTTTCAGAAACAGAGAGAAAAAAAAACGTTCAAGACGACCAGCGCGGAGTGTAGAATGTGATATAAAAAAGAGTCTCTTGGATATAGCTCGCTTGCTTGATCAAACGAGTTAGAGACAAAGCAAGCAGCAGCAAATCGCGAACTCTTTTCAGCTTCTCGATTGGAGCAAGAAAGGGCCTTGCACTCGCGAACGAACAAAACATGTCATCCGTCAACGTCACCGAGCTCCAGGAGCGCATTGCGGCCCTCGAGTCTCTCGTCCTGGCAGAGGATGGCTCCCCCATCGGCTTTGTAACCCAGAGCAACGCCGACCAAATCTGGGTCCTCCTCGCAGGCTTTCTCGTCTTTTGGATGCATGCCGGCTTCACCATGCTTGAGGCCGGTTCGGTCCAGCACAAGAACGCCATCAACATCCTCTTCAAGAACATGGGCACCGTCGCCATCGGCGCCTTCTTTTACTACCTGTTCGGCTACGCTTGGGCCTATGGTACCGACAACCTCATCATGGAGAATGACATCCCCCAGCCCAACCAAGGTAGCTTCCGCTTCATTGGCTCCGGCAACTACGCTCTTAACCAGGAAACCAACGAGACTCGTCACTCTTGGTTCTTCCAGGCCGTCTTCGCTGCCACCGCTGCCACTATTGTCAGTGGTGCCGTCGCTGGGCGCATTAACCTCCTCGCCTATTTTGCCACCGCCTCCGTGCTCACCGCCTTTGTCTACCCCGTTGTCTCGCACTGGATCTGGGCCACTGGCGGCTGGATCTCCATGTTCCAGTTCGACCGCGCCGACTCCATCTTTGCCGACGAAAACGGTTGCGGCATGATCGACTTTGCCGGCTCCGGCGTCGTCCACATGACGGGTGGTATCGCCGCCTTCTGGGGCGCTCTCATTCTTGGACCGCGTCTTGGCCGGTTTGATGCCGATGGCAAACCCGTGGATATCCCGCCCCACAACATTACCATTCAAGCTCTTGGCGTCTTCATTCTCTGGTTTGGCTGGTATGGCTTCAACTGTGGTTCTACGCTGGTCTTTGATGGCCCCAACGCCTCCAAGGTCGCCGTCACTACCACTTTGAGCCCGTCGACGGCTATCCTCACGAGCATTGTTCTCAGCCGCTTTATCGCTGGTCACTTTGATATCGGCATGGTCCTCAACGCTGCGCTTGGCGGGCTTGTTGGCATCACCGCCAGCTGCAGCGTCGTTGATGACTGGGCTGCAATCCTCATTGGCTTCATCTCGGCCTTTGTCTACGTTGGTGGCTCCAAGCTTGTCCTCTTTCTTAAAATTGATGACCCGGTCGACGCCATCGCCGTCCACGGCTTTTGCGGCATCTGGGGCGTCTTGGCCGCCGGCATCTTTTCCACTAACGAGCTCATTCAGTCTGCGTACTCGAGCGCCGAAATGTGCGAGGGCTGGGGATCTCCTCTTCAGTTCCGCATTCAGTTCATTGGTGTGCTCGCCATCATGTCGTGGGTTTCTGCCATGATGGTTCCTTTCTTCCTTGCGCTCAAGGCCATCAACTTTCTTCGCGTTTCCGCAGAGTTTGAAGAGACTGGCCTCGACATGTCCGAGCATGGCGGCAAGAGCGCCTACACTGGCGAGCCCGTGACCCCGCAGCACGAGTCGACCAAGGTCACGAGCCACGCGACCACCGAGGAGCCCCTCAAGGTTGTGGCGGACACTGCGTCGGACGGCTCTGACTCGGCGGCGAACGAAGCCACCATGGCGCAGGCCTAAGCGCTTTCTTCGCCCGAGTAGATTACTTTATAAAAAAATGTATCAGAAAAGGTGAATCAGTTATTCCCAGTCAACGAGACCATAAATCGGTAATTAGCCTCTCATATTTCCTTCCGTCCACGCGAGAAGCGGCGCTTTTTAAGATGAACTGGAAAAAGTCGACGGCGTGCAGATCGCGACGAAGCGCGCGGCTACGACCAACGCCAGCGAGCATACGACGCAGACTTGCGGTGAAGAGGGGGTGTGTGCTAAAACGATGAGCGGGTTCCCCAAGCGTCGCCGGATATCACCATCTCAAGAGCAAGGGCGCCCGCGAAATGAAAGCGTCAAAACCCGGGTAACGGCGACCATCGAGGGCTGCGAAGGAGAACTTGAGGCCATCAGAAAAGCTCGTGGACGACCGGTGCTCACGTCTCAAGAGCGCTTCATGGCTCTACACGCTTATTTTGCGTATCAAAAAGATCAGTTGGCTTCGCAGAAAAAGACAGGCCGCAAGTGGCCGATTAACGCGATGGCAAATGTGGCCGCAATGCTGGGCATATCCAAGTCCACGCTCGCTCCTCTCATCAAGAGCTGGACTGATTCTCGAACCAGTGAGACTGGCGATCGCAGTCTGCAACCAGTCTCGAATCGCGGCAATCGAGAGGCTAAGCCGAGACGTGTTCCAACGACGAAGCAGGTATTCTTCAAGATTCGTGACTTCGTGCGCGAAAGGCGGCTGCGGCATGAGGCTGTGTCAGCCAGACACGTCACAGACTACCTGGTAGAGACTGGGGTGCTTTCAATTATCCATGACGAAGGCGGTGTGATAGACGCCAAAGACTACAGTGCTGCTCTTCGGGCCACACAGTCCTATCTGGTCGCGATGGGCTTCTGCCGTGGGAAGCGTCCGGGAAAGGTTTCGTTAAAGGTCGAACATATTGCTCTGCGCGACGATTACATCGTCAGACTCTTACAGAATCGATCCCTTCCGCCTGAGTTGCAGCTAAGGGAGGTCTATCTTGATGAGTCATACGTGCATCAACACTACCATAGGTTTGATAAAAGTCTATTTGATCCAATGGACGCGGAAGACACAACGACGCGCGTTCAACACAAAGGACGTAGGTATTGTATTCTGGCTGCCATTCAGAATTCGAGTCCAAAATACCTAGATCGTGAAGCTGGCCTCGTGCCAGGCTCTATTTGGACGTTTTGTCCGCAAGCAGCTGACGCGAGCAAAGGAGACTACCACAAGAACTTCAACGGGACGAATTTTGCATTGTGGTGGCGGACGCAGCTCCTGCCTAACCTTCATGAGCCGTCCCTGATCATAATGGACAATGCGAGCTACCACAAGACGCTGCCGCCAACCGCACCCGACGTCGCGAAGCTAAAGAAACGGGAGGTTATTGCAGCGCTTTATCGTTATCAGATACCGCACGACGCAACGAGCACAGTTGCGCAGCTGAAAGTTCTGCTGAAGAACTGGATCAAGGAGAAGGTGCTGCCGGAAGTGATCGAGGCAGCAGAGAGGGCAGGGCATCGTGTCCTCTTCACGCCACCTCACTACTCGGATCTTCAGCCCATCGAACTGATTTGGGCTTACGTGAAAGGAAACATTGCAAGGCAATACACGAAGGACACCACTCTTCAAGATGTGAAGCAGAGACTCGATGCCGAGTTCATCAAACTCGAGCAACCCTCCGGTCGAGACTTGGTGAAGAGGATTATCGTCTCACGCGATCGTGTCGTAGAGGAGTTTCGTAGTGAATCCTCGATTGAAGATGGTGTTGAAACTGACAGCGATGATGGTGATGATGATGATGACCTTTTTGAAGAAGATTACGACGTTGATGAACTCGAAAAGCAGCTCGAAGCTGTCCTAACAATTACAGATGGTCGATCCTAGAGGTTATATAGTAAAAACTTTAATAATGGTTACAATCAACTATTATCCAAATACGAGTTGGGCTCGACAATTAGCACAGAGGCCCGCCAACAACGCCCCTTCCCCCGGCCCTGTGCAGCTCCCTCCATTGCCTTTATAATTACCGATTTATGGTCTCGTTGACTGTCCGTACTTTTAAATTTGCTGGTGTGATCGTAGTAGCCTGCGGAAGGAGTATGACAACGACTGATCTCCAATCGAGAGCTCAATCTTGACGAGTATATATATAAAAGACGATGCTTACAATGAACGAACGTAGTGGAGCTTCTCGTTGCGTCTTGCACGCACGGGACGGAGCAGAGTATATCAAATCATAAGAAAAAAACAAGTATGTCGGAAAGGAAATCGTGAAAAGTCAAAGACACATGAATTCATGGGGAAAATGGGTCGTGCATTCGACGCATTATAATCGATCTCATTAAAAGGTCTCGATGGTCTCTGTGAGTAAGCGAAGTCAAAGCCCGACGACCGAGACGTAGCCTTGATTGATGCACACGTTCTACTCGTCATCTTCGACAATAATGGCAAGCTCCATGAGTCCCTTGAGCGTTCGCTGTACAAAGGATGATAATGCATCAAGTCAGTAATCGTCCTCTTGCGGACTTCATCTTCCACCCATACATAACTTACAAAGGCGTGTTCAACAACAGGCTTGTACCTGTATTGTGCGGTTTCGGTCTGCTGAGCAAGCGCAAGGAGTGCGTGCATGGATGGCCGATCGAGCTCGGGGAGAACGGACTTGAGCGTCGTCTTGATCTCCTCGCGCGTCAAGCAGCCGGCTCCATCTTCGTCAAGCTCGCGAAAGGCTGCCAAGAGCTCCTCTTCGAGCTGGTCCCGGTCGCGGCCAAAGACCATACCCCAACCGTCCGAAGCATGCAGTGTCTGCATGCGCTCCTGCTTTTCCACCAACTTTTGGCTATAATGCATGCACGAGTGCACCATGAAGGCCACGCGGGACACCTCGGCGCCATAGTCAATCATGCCCCGTTCATCCTCCTTGACTTCCGAAAGAATTGAGCAAATTTGCAAAAGCGTGAGGCCGAGGTCCATTCTCGAGAGGACGGATTGGAGCTGCTCGTGCGACAGCATACCGCTCTCCGTCTTATCTGCCTTTTGGAATGCTTCCAAAATGGCCACTTGGATGTCTTGGACGTCCTGCGAAGGCGCCATCCACTCCTGCGCCGTGAGCTCCGCCAGCAGCTCCATGCACAGAGGCTTGAAAGCCTCGTACGCAATCTTGCCATCGTTGTCTGCGTAGGTCTCAAACATAAGGACATTGATCTCCTTCCGCGTCATGCCGATGCGAATATCAGCCAGACACCGCTCGAACTCGTCGAGGTCCAGCGTGCCGTTGCCGTCAGTGTCGGCTTCGCGAAAGATGCTCGTCAGGATCTCCTCGAGCTCCTCATGCGGCATGCCGTGGTAAATGTGACTTTCCGCTTCCTCCTTAACTTTCGCTTGGCGCTCTTCCTCCTGACGGAGCTCGTGCTTTGCCACGAGGGTCTGAATGACCCCCATGGCCACGGGAATGAACTCTGCGTAGCTCACGAGACCGTTCTCGTCACGGTCAGCCTCGGCAAGAATGCGACGCACATCATTTTTGCGCAGCCCAAGCTTGGCGCCAAGTTTGTTAAAGACCATTTTGAACTCGTGCCTGTCGAGGGTGTGGTTCGCGTCTACGTCCTGCTCGCGGAAGAGGCTATGAATCAGCTCCTCGATTTCTTGCGGGCTCATTTCTGTCAGGAGAAAGCCCGGGTCCGGGTCTTCCAGGATGCTATTGCGCTTCGACCTTTTGCTCGGCATCTCGTGCTGCGCCGCGTCATTCTGCACCTTTTCGGAAAAGTACTGCAAACAAAATGCTTCAATGTCTGCTGGCTGCTCGCGAAGAATTTCGCGCGCGAGCTTACTCACCACGTCCGGAAAGCCATCTGGCATGGCGAATTCTTTTGCGTAGCTCGAGGGCACCATGCCTTCCGTCATGGTCCCACGAAAAAGAAAGCTTGGACCCACCTCTTGTGCCCTTTCCTCTCTTGCTGATCGGCGTCTGGTCTTCGTTCCGTCCAAGATCCTCGACCGCCAGCCGATCGAAGCCTGCCTGCCTGCCTGCCTGCCTGCCTGCCTGTCTGTCTGTCTGTCTCCTTACCCTGGAGCTCCTTGTGTGTTTCCACGCGCGCGCGCGCCCTGCCGATAGCAAAGCTTTTTATGCGCAAAGAGTCTCCACGCCCTTGCCTTATGTGCGTGCGACCTCCGCGCTCTCGCACATAGCCGTTGAAAGTTCAGAATCCGAGTCCCGAGCCCTGGGCAACTCTGCCGGTGCTCACTAATAGTACCGTGACAGTGACTATACTAGAACGAGCATTAGTCCGGGCCTACTCAAAATAGGACATTATGGTTATACAGTCGCAGATGTGACTATGTGGTCACGGTCACGGTCACGGTATTTTTTAGTAAAAGAAAAGAGCTCGTTTTATTGTATTCGTTTACAGAATTGGAGATCTACTGAGAGCTTCAAGAGGGCTTGGTGAGGAGTCCGTATTAGCTGTAATTTCTTCAATGGCCCGCTTAATTTCCTCAGCAAAGATGGCTGCAACCTGATCTGCCTTGGAAGAAGCTTGGCCTGGTGGCTTCTTCGATTTTTTGGTTCTTTTCGTTTTCTTTTTAGTCGCTCGCCTTGTTAGAGACTTGCTATCCTCAGTTGGTGGCCTCGTAGGATCAGATGCAGACAATTTCGATGTAGTTCGCTTCGCTTTTGCCATGTCTTCGCTTGGCCTTGTACTAGTTCTTCTACGTGCGAATTTCGACTCGCGCATTAGGTGAGTTGCACAAGCTCGCATGCTGTTTTCGCGCTCCGACGGCTCACGATTCTCTCTACCCACAAGTCGGCGCGTGAGCTCGCCCGACTCCGATGAAGTCGCGCGGTCTTCGTCCATCATGGCAAGCAAGCCCCCTTGAGATGCCATCATTCCAAGGGAGGCAACGAGCGAGCCGAGTTCGGGAGAAACTTGATGACCGCTCTGCCATTCAAGGATTGCCGCGGCAATAACACATACAGGGTATTCTTCGCCTGGGAGTCGGCTCGCGCCATGCTCGATCTCGTCCCCCGTGTTTTCGGGAAGCGCCCTTTGCAAGAGCCCAGCGTCAGGAAGGGCACTTCGCTCCCGCAGTAAAGCGTCAAGACGAGCCACCGTGACCTTTTCAAGGTTCCCTCGCAAGTCGATGACCGCAATCGCGTCGTTGGACTGTTCTAGGGCGTCGAGCAGAGCCAAAACGCCAGCCCTGGTAATGGAGTTATTTTGCAAGTTGATTGCGCCAATCCAGTCGTCCGCAACGAGCTCGTGTGCAACAGCACGCCCAATTCCATCACCAAAGGAGTTGTTTGCGAGGTCGAGCGTGAGCAGCCCCATCATGGCGATCTCGTTGAACTCCTCTGGTTTGAGCAGCATAGCCTCGTGCATTCCGGTGCGACGGAGACTCTTGCCCCAACGCGCATCGCTTCGACGTTGTGCGTGACAGCGAAGTACATGTGCCACAGCGCCCGCACTGCGGTCTGAGAGGGCACAATCAGCGAGGTCCAAGGTCTGGATTGATGCATTCGTGGCGAGGCCCAGGTGCATTGCCTTAAAGGCAGTGTCGCCAAACTTCGATGCGCGAAACGATACTCGACGAAGTGCAATCGCGTGGGCGAGACCTACGCCAACTTCTCGGGCTCCTTCTGTGAGCAACTTGACCCCATGCAGTTGGAGCGCCACGAGTTGGCTCGTGCTTGAACGAAGTCCGCGTTTAAGTGCTGTGCAAAGCGCAAAATTAGGTTCTTGTCGCGTCACCATGGGGCCGGCCGCATCTGCGCGGCGAGCGCGACGTCTGGAGCCCGAAGATGAGGTTGCTGCGCTGCCGAGCAAAAGTCGAACCTCGGTGACCTCGGCCTCGGCTGCGCGCCGGAGGAGTCCGTTCACCACGCGAAGTTCGTCTTCTGCACAAGCTTCGAGATCTGCAAGCACCACGCCTTGCGCTAGGCATCGCGTGTCCAGTGCGCCAGTGCTGCCGCTGCCTGGGCCGCGGCCTTGGCGCCCAACCTCGCGTTTCGCCTGGGCCAGCACGGCTTGTGCTGGGTGCATCGCGCTCGCCATCTTGCCCACCAAAAGCAGACAAGCGAAGGAGCGAGTGAGCTGCAGCACGCTGCGAGAGCTTTACGCACGCGCGCCTCCTGCACTGCGTTGCGCGGGTTTGGTTCGAGAGTCGTGTGCCACGCGTGTTGTCCTGTGCTGCTGCCGCCGAGCATGTATGCGCCAAGGTCTGACTGACTGACTGACTGCCTGTCTGTCTATTGTGGTAGGATGGTATAGTAACCGTAAACGGGGATAAAAATCGGCGGTTGGGGTCTTTTCCGGGTTGGGAAAAAAAAAGAAAAAAAGAAAGTGAGAAACAAGAGAAGGGACGGAAATGCAAGATGATGCCAAGGTCTGGGCTATAGCCTGGCAAGAAATGTCGGTGCTTCCGGTGCTGGACGGCTTCTCTTGCAATTGCTCCAGCATGATTCATTGTGGAGTAAGTTCTTTTGGATCTGGCACTGATTGAAGAAGCCCCTCCATCATCGTCATCATCAGGCAAAACGTAGACCTATCTACCTACACATTCATTATTATTATCGCGCATCGTCAGAGGCTCAACCAAGAAGTTGGCTTGCCTTGATGACGCGTGAGGTTTGTGGAAAAAAAGAAAAAGAAAGAAAAAGAAGAGCAGGGTCACAGCAGCATACACGTCACAGGGCGCGCAGCGAAGAGGCAAGCCTCGTTCGCCACATGAACCCATTTAGACGGAGATATGCCCAACGACGGACGGACGGACGAGAAGAAGAGGGAGAAAACGCTCTTGTTTTCCTGAAAGAGGTTCTCCTCTTCTTTCTTTCTTGGAAGTAAAAAGAAGAAGAAGAAGAAGAAGAAGAAGAAGAAAAGGGAAGACTACTTCTTGCGCGTACATGTGCTTCTCGCTCGCGTCAAATTCAAGGCACTTAGATGCTCTCGAGGCCAAAAATGTTGCGCAGGAACTCAAAGACGACGAGCTGGCCCGTAGCCTGAGGGCCGAAACGAGCCCACATCATGAAGCTGCCGCGGTACAGGGAGAGAGGGCCGTCCTTCTTGACAGTCTGCACGACGCAGTCCACGAGACCATTGTACTCTGATGCGCTGGCGTTCATGAGTTTGGTGCGGATCATATCGATGGGGGCGACGGCCAGAGTCATTGCGACACCGGCGCAGGCAGAGGCGAGGAAGACGGTGCGCGGGTCCTTGCGCGGGAGACCAGTCTGTTCGACCACAAAGCCCTTGGAAACATCAAAGACAGCGAGCTTGGTGCCGTTAAGCACGCAGGCGCGAAGCCCATTTGCCGAGAGACCGCGCCAGAAGCCCGTGATGCCGCGCTCCTGGTGCACGTTGCTAATGGCAGTACCGAGCGAGACGGACTTGCCTGTGTTGGAGATCATGCGCGTCTTGAGCACGTCAAAAGGGTTTCCGAAGAAGGAGCCGAGCACGCCAGCAGCGGATCCCGAGGCGAACTTGAGCGCAAAGGGGAGCTCTTTCTTCGTGTCGGTGCCGTCGGTAAAGTAGACGCTCTTGACGACGTTCTTGATGGGCTGGTAGCAGCCGAGCTTGATCGAGGTGTACGCGGCCTCGCGGCAGAGCGCGGCGGGCAGGCCCTTGTACAGCGAGCGTACGCCCTCCTCCTTGACCATGGCGGTGATGCTAAAGTTGCTGTTGATCTGCATCCGCGTCTTGACCATGTCGATCGGGTGCGTGCCGTTCACCACGATGATCGCCGTCGCGCCGGCGAGGCCCATCTCCTTGGCCAGCTCCATGAGCGGGCTGCCCTCGCCGCCCATCTTCGCTCCTCCCTCGCCTCTTCTCCCCCGCCGCTACTGCCTGCCTGCCTGCCTGCCTGCCTGCCTGCCTGCCTGCCTCGAGCGTGCGAGCGTGCGTGCGTGCGTGGTCTGAGCGTGCGATGGCGTTCTGTCTGCCCGCGTCTGCCGACCGGTCCTCCTCCCCTCCCTCTTTCCTTCTCCCGCTCCTGGCCCCTGTCTCCCTCCTTCTCTCTCTTTCTCTCCCTCTATCTAGTCAGTATCGATCTCTCTCTCCGGGCGAGCGAGGCCGCCGCATTTGAACTCCGCCGCGCGGGCCGCTGGCGGCGCCGCGCAGAGCCGCGCAGAGCCGCGCCGCGCGCCGCCTCGGCCCG
>KN805399.1:131422-142358 GCA_000818945.1 Schizochytrium sp. CCTCC M209059
GCTCGCTGGCGGGCGGGCTGGCTGGCTGGCTTGGAGCGACGCGACGATGACGGCGACGCGGAGGGCGACGAGGCCCGCGCGGGCTCTTCCAGGTACAGAACGGATTTGTGATGATACATACGCACCTCGGCGTGCGGCCGGCGGCCAGAGGTGCAGAGGATAAGATAAGGTAACGAGGCTCGAGCAAGCACGCTGACTAGGACCGCGCGGAGACTTGCCTGCAGAGGCGGTCTGTTGTCTGTCCACAACGCGACGCGGCCCGGCGAGGTCGTCTTGCTTTGGCAGGCCTCGCAGTCGAATCAGGATTGTGACCCGACCTGTGTGACCCGACCCACCCGGCATCCGCAGCTGGCTGGCCCTACCAGGTTGATTGGGCCCACTTGTGGGACTGACTCGGACGACCTGAACTGCCAGGAAGCGCGTCCCGCTTCTCACAACAGGAGGAACAAAGGACCGGGCGGAACCAGAACAACGCAAAGACAAAGAGTCGCTTGTAGCTCTTGCACAAAGTTTACCTACGCGCAGGGCAGATCGAGAGAAACCAACGCGGACGTACGTGCCTCTGCCCCTGCTGACTGACTGACTGACTGACTGACTGACTGACTGACTCCGCATGTGCGACCGAGAGAGTAGGGGCGTGGCGGCCCGCGTGTGCCGCCAAGTGCCATAGCCGCAGCCGCAGCCGCTCGCCTGGCTGGGCTGGGCGATCGATCCCACCCATCATGGAAGCGCCATGATAAGGAAAGATGAGACAAGCAATCCAGGATGACGTCAGCTTGCGCTGATAGCAGCAGCTACAGCTAGCTAGCTAGCTAGCTAGCTCTTCTCCGGAACATTCTCATTCTCGTTTCCATCTCCGTCATCGTCCTCGTCCTCGTCTACAAAGCTAATGTCAAGCTCGCGATCTGGGTACACTGCCCTTAGCATCGCTAGAGTCCGGTCAAAGAGACCTTGAACCTGGTCCACGGGCGTGTAGTCGAGGAGGTCCGAGGAAGACTTGGCAATCGTGACAATACTGGGCTCCTGGGCGGAAGCTGAGACCGAAAGCAAGAGCTCGCGCAAGTGCGCAAAGAGCGAGTCAAGCTCCGATTCCGAAGAACGGTGGTGTGGCAAGTCAAGATTTGGGCCGCAGGAAGCGATCAGCGCACGAGTCTCCGCCGAAGCGCCCCGCACGAGATCTACAAAGGCCTCAACAACCTCGGACGGTCCCTTGTCGTGGGCGACGTCGGCGCCGGGCTCAAAGCATGCACACAGTGCGGCAGACGCCTGCGACGTAGCCTCAGTCGGCATATTAGGCGCGGCATCCTCCACCACTGCAGAAAGAAGTGCGGCAATCGCGTCGTCGTGCTTGCGCTTGGCCGCGTCGTATCGGGTCTTGAGCGGATCGTGTCCCTGCGCAGCGACACTTGCCTTGCTCTCGGGGACGCGAAGCTGCCGCGCGCGCTCGAGACGACGCCACGCAAGAGCCTCGCCGGCATAGACCTCTTGGCACAGCGTAGCAGCCTTGACGCCCAGCTTGGTCTGGAGATCCACATAGAAAGGATTGTTGACAGAAAAGTAGTCGAGACAAATGTCTAAAACCCATGGCCTGTCTCCGCAGACTTGAACAAACGCTTGCGGGGTACACGCGGCGGCCCCGGCCACAAGGATCTCTACACTCTTGGCTCCCTGCAAGTCCTCAACGGGGCATGTCAAGCCTTCATCCTCATAATAGGGTGTTCGCCATGTGACACGGAGCGGTCCACCATTGACGCGCTCATCGTCTTCAGTAATGATCTCGTCGGCGGAACAACCTGGCGCCTTGCCGACCTTGAACTCCCATTGTCCATCGGGAAGCTGGTCGGCCCATGTCGGTCGAAGCCACACGAGACGCTCAAGGTGGCCCGCGTACACAGCGGGAAGGATAAACTCTGCAATTCCGGTCTCGGACTTGGCCAGTTCCCAGTGAAGCTCGCGTGGTTTGAAAACAAGGTCTGCAGGCATCCGAGGCGGCACCATGAGGTCTGGATGCGAGTCGATGTGCAGCATGGCCAGCCCTGAAAACGCAACCTCGCCCACGCGGATCGCCGCGTGCAGGCTCTCCAACGCCTCGTTGTGATCTCCCGACACGTACACGGGCAACGTCTTGATCTTCTTCTTGGCCTCGCCCTCTTTCTCGCCAGCCGCCCCGCCGGCGCGCTGGCGTCGGCGCTTGGCGAGCACGCGCACCTCCTCGGGCGCCAGCGTCCCTGTCGCGCGCTCCATCGTCGGCACCTTCTCTCACCGCCGTCCTCTCTTTCCTGCCTGCCTGCCTGCCTGCCTGCCTGCCTGCCTGCCTGCCTGCCTGCCAACCAAGAAGTCGTCGACGACGACGACGACCACCAGCACCAGCACCAGCACCAGCACCAGCACCGCCGCCGCCACGGCGTCGAGCGAAGGCAAGCACGGCCCCGCACAACCTCGCTTCGTGTTCTGCTTTGTTTCTTTCTTTCTTTCTTTCTTTCCTTCTCTCCAAGGCTCGCTCGGGTGGTCGCGCTGTCTGTCAGCAAAGCGGCATCGCGGCCATGGCGGCCCTCGCGCGCGGCACGGTGCTCTTGCGCTGCGACTGCCCGCTGCGCGTGGAGCTCGAGGACGGGGCGCGGCTCGAGGGCGTGGTGCTGACGCTGGACCCCGAGACCGCGCTCGTGTACCTGCTCGAGCCCCCGGGGGCCGTGAGTGTCTTTGCGCACGTGGACTGCGTGGGCGCCGAGGACCTCGCGGAGGACCACGCGGTCTGGGCGTGGTGGGAGGACCTGCAGGCCAAAGCCCGCTTGCGTCGCGAGGAAAGAGAGGCAGCGCTAAGCACCATCCGAGGTCTTGACTCAGCGCAATGCAAAGCGCTCGCGTCCATGCCCGCATGTGTCTCTGAAAACCAGGTCGCCTTCTTTACTGAAAATGTCCTTGCTCTTGAAGTAAGCCCCGCCGGCGCTCTTGAATGCAAGGCGCCTCGACGCGGCGTCGACGCGCGCCTTGAGAATCTACTCTTTGACGCCAACAATGAGGCGTTGACTGGAACCAAGAACTCAAAAAAGAAATCCAGAGGATCAAAACGCAATAAACAACAGACTGCAGCAAAGATTGAATCGGGACCCCTAGGCGAACTACGTTTCGATCAAAAACGAGCCCTCGGCCCTGACTGTACCCTGTATCAAACCAAAGTGGCGCTTCCACGCTATTCTGCCTTTGCACCGGGCGTCACGAACATGGGCGCTGGCGATTACGACCCAAATTCAGGCGTGCCACGAAAGTATTTCGCACAACGATACAGGCTTTTTTCCCGTTTTGATGAGGGAATCAAGATGGACCAAGAGTCATGGTACTCAGTGACGCCTGAGAGCATTGCTGAACACATTGCCGAGCGATGCCGGAGCAATCTTGTTGTGGACGCTTTTGCAGGCGCCGGTGGCAACGCCATTCAGTTTGCTTTTACATGTGAGCACGTTATTGCAATTGAGATTGATCGCGAGCGCCTTGAGATGGCGCGGCACAATGCACGCGTCTACGGCGTCGAGGATCGAATTGAGTTCATCTTGGGCGACGCAATCCAGATTCTCGCCATGCTCGCTGAAAGAAGGACCCCCGTTGACGCAATTTTTATCAGTCCGCCGTGGGGTGGGCCTGCCTACCAAAACGTCGACGCTTTCTTATTTGAGCACATTCGTGTCAATGACCTTGATTGCACCGCACTATTTCACGCAGCTGCTCGAGTGTCCCCAAATGTAGCCATTTATGTACCTCGGAACACCGCTTTGGATGAGTGCGCGCGTCTCGGTGTTAAGCGAGTCGAGTTTGAGCAGCACGTAATTGACGAGCGTGTAAAAACGTGCTGCATCTACACAGGCGATCTTCTTGCACAGCATACGCTGGGCTTTCTTCGCGAGATGGCTGAGTCTGATGCCACTGTAGAGACTTTGGAAATTTGTCAAGAAGAGACGCAATGAACCAACCTCTTGGAGTGCAAAGCCACGAACGGACCCCTGCAACTAGGTCACCGTCAGAATGCGCTTGTCTTAACGTCGGGCAAAAGGCGATCGAAGTTTCTGTCCACAACTTGTATCATTTCGTCGTGAATTTGTCGATCAGTTTCAGTTCGATCTACCCACAAGAGAATATGTCATTTACATATTGCTGCGCACGTTTCGCGTACATTGGAAACCCGAAAATTCCTTGTTTTCTATTTGTGGTCAAACGCTGAAGTGCACCATCGACACAAGGATCGAGTCTTCAAAAATAATATACAATTTATTATATGAACGGCGATGGATCAGGTACGCGCCTCTGAGGCGCTCTCAAACTTCTCATCATCATTAGGTTTGTCGGGACCTCATCGCTCCGGGCTGAGCGAGGCCCAGGCCCCGAAAGTTGCCGCCGTCTCGCTGGTGCAGGCTGGGGCCTGCTGGCATCGCAATTAGCTTGGAGCCTGGCCACCTCTGCATTAAGATTTTTTGTTTTCTTCTTTTCGTCCTCAAGCTGGCGCTTTAAGATTGTTGCTTTTTTCATGTGGCCCTTCCCCTCAAATTCCAGTCTCTGTAACTCAGTACGTTCCCGTGCCCTGATAGCCTCCTGTTGCTGCTGCGCAGCCGAAAGCTTAGCACGAAGCATCTCTTCATTCTTCTTCAAAGAATTTAATGCGTCTTCCTTCTTCGCCAGGGCTTCGGATTGTTGCTCCAACTCCATCCTGAATTTGGACAACTCACGCTTTACTCTTCCTGATTCATCCTCCGCGTCGTTGAATTGGGAGGCAAGCAATTTATTCTTCTTGACCAGCTCATAGTGTTGCTCGGCAAGCTCGCTTTTCTCTCTCCTGACTATGGTATGCTTCTGCTCGAAGGCAGCATTCTGCTCTTTCAACTTCGCAATCTCGTCGGACAGATTCCCTCGCATCTGCTGGATGTTGGCCGTAAGCTGGTCTCTCTCACGCTTCAGCTGGTCCCTCTCACTCTTGAGCTTGATGTTTGTTTGCGTAAATTTTGTCGAAGTAGACTTCAGTCTCGTTGCCTCGTCGGCTTTCTCTCTTGCCAAGCCCTTCGCTTGATCGAGTTCATTGCGCAATTGACTATTCATGCTTTTTGAAGAAGAAAGCTGTTCATCGAGGAGCTCGCATTGGTCTTTGAACTTGATTGCCTCTTCGGACGTCTGCTTGAGCCGAGCATCAAGCTTGGCATTGGCTTTTTCCATATTCTCTTGCTGCCTCTCAGAGGCTTCGAGTTGCTTTCTCAGATGCTCTAGCTTCGTGGACGTCTTTTGCGCTTCTACTTCCATTCGCTGCAGAGAAGCGTTTTCGTCACGGAGAGTCTGATTTTCTTGCAAAACTCGCTCATATTCGGTCTGCTTGTTACTCAACTTGATATTAATGTTCTCAAGCTTTTTGGAGAGCTGAACGAGTTCTTTTTCTCTCCCTTGAGCCTTGTTCGCTTCTTGTTGGCATTCCTGGTTTGTCTTGGTCAATTTTACATTGAGACGTTCAATCTTGCCTCGCGCATTTTGGAGGTTCGTGTCTGTTTCGGTTTGGGTACGTTGCGCCAGGGCGAATTTTCTCTCAGCATCTGCGGCCTTGGCCTTGAACACTTCCAGCTGCTTCTTGATGTCCTCAAGAGCTTTCTGGGAGCTCTTACGTTCAGCTATGGACTCATTTGAGTCTCGAGCGGCTTTATCTCTCCTCAGCTGCTCGCCAAGTCGGTTGATCTCCTCGTCCTTTCCGAGCAGCTCATGGGCCATCCTTCTTCGCTCGCTGTTCATGCCGTTCACAGTATCTGCAAGGTCTTTGTTTGCTTTGACTTTCTTCTGCAGCTCCGCTTGGAGTCTTGCAAGAGCTACCGACGATTCATCTGTACCACTGGCGTTTGTGTTGCTACGACTGGACGACGACTGCACCGGCGTCCTTGACCTGGCGGACGTTTGCGCCTCCCGATGAGGCCGCTTGCCAAGCTCAGAGTTTGTTGTCACCTTTTCACGGCCTCTGGAAACGACAAGCGGACTCTTGCCAGCCAGTGGTGCGGCCCTGGACGAGCACTTCGACGCGGGTTCGTCGAGTTGCGCATTTGCATCCATGTGACGGACAGTAAGGGTCATCACGGAGCTCCTCGGGCCGTCGGAATCTTTATATGTCTGAAGCTGATCGACGCACTCGCATCGCCCGTGCGATGCCAGGATGGTGTTGATCTCCTGCTTCAGATCTTCCGCCGAAATGTCAAGGACAGCCAAGGCTACTTTGTTCGGTGAAGCTGCAGCGTGTCTTTCTGAAGGGCAGAGAGCCTTCAAGAACGCCTCCGTGGCAAGCTTCTGCTCGTTGGCCCCCTCCCAGTCGAGAAGAAATCGATCAGGGCTCGTTTCGGAAAAGATGCGCAAGCGCTTCAAATTTGCTTTTTGATCCATACGGCGGACCTCCAGCTTGCATATACCCTTATCGGCGCAGACCCGAAATGCCTCCGCGACATACTCGGCGATGAACCTGGAATCGTCCGCGGAAAATCTTGTTTGGAGCGTGGCAGGTTCAGCCAGGGATCTCTTCACTCGCTCCGTTGTCGCCGTCATCCTCGTCGTCCTTGTCTTTGAGGACGAGGACGAGGACGAAGATGAGAAGACTACGTTGCTGCTCGGTCCGGTGCGCGGTGAAATCTTCGAGGCCTCGCTTCGCGCCAGAGATGACGCGGACGGGGAGGTGCTCGCCTTCGGAGTCTTGTGAGTTGGTGGAGGGTCCTTTGCGCTCGATGATCTCGCTTGAGAGCTCGACGCAGTTTCCTCGTGAATCTTGCGCCGCTTTGGGTTTGCACCTTTCACTTCGGAGGCTAGCTGTTGCGCCCTGCATTTCTTATGTTCCGCGAGTATGGAACCAATCGAGTCGTCGCTCGTGAACCCGTCGGCGTCACCGGCGGTTGACATCTTGGCCGATACAGCGCCGCTCTCGGCCGCGGGGTCCTCAGCGCCGTCGAACTGCATAGCACTACCGTCGCCGAGATATAAAAGAAAGCTGCAGGTCTTGGTCTCGGCTGGCCTATCCGACGCTGCGCGCGAGGTCGCGGGTCTGCTTCGCTTGCTACTTGGCTTCCTTCCTTGCTTGCTTGCTTGCTTGCTTGCGTGCGTGGCGTGGCGTGGCGTGGCGTGGCGTGGCGTGGCGTGGCGTGGCGTGGCGCGGCGCGGCGCGGCGTGCGGCTCGTGGCGTGCGGTCGTGCCCGAGGTTGCGGCTTTGCTCGAGGTTGCGGTTCTGCCCCGGGTCTGTCTGCGTGTATCACGTTTTCGGACTCTTCCCCTTCGAGGAAGTATCACGAAAAGCGAAATGGGGAATCGAACGCCACGCGCGCGCCGGCGGAACGCTCTGGGAGAGCGCGTCCCGCGAGCCTGGGGCGGCGAGAGGGGAGGGGAGAGGAGGGGGATGGCGGCGAGAGAGGACGAGGCCTGCGCCGCGGGACTCTTCTCTCCGCCGGACGCTTCGCTCTTGGTCGATCCGGAGCCCAGGCGATCTCGTTTCGCTCTCACCCCCTAAAAAGAAAAAGAAAAAAAGTGTGCACGCTCCTTCGTGCGTGGTGAGAATGAGAGCGCCGCTCTCGACTCGATCTCAATTCACTCTCGTCCGCTCTTGCGCGCGCTACGAGGAGAGACTTGCGCGTTGGTTGGACACGCGTGACACGAGACGGACGGGAAAGGCGTGCATTGATCGTTCGGGCTCTTGGGTAAGGAATGCGCGAGCGGCGGCCCACCCTCTGCCTACGCTGAGCCCTCGAATTGATCTCCATCGCCCCCTTGCGCTCCTACGCGTGCTTCAAGAGGAATCTTGGATGCCAGTTGAAGAGACTAGTGAGCAAGCGGGCACCGAGACGGGCTGGCTTTATTCATTCGGGCCATAGGAGATGAAAAAACACACGGCGGCCGGCTACATAGATAGATAGATGCCTATCCACAAACTTGCTAAGACGGACTTGCTTGTGATTCAGGATGAAGGTTTCCAACAACACAGGCAGCAGTATTATCGCACCTGCCAGCTGGCCGTTAACGCGGCGTGTGTCGAAGGCGGAACACAACTTTGCCTTCGGTAGCATCACGCGCGTCCTGCCACACTGATCAAGCGAGATATTCGTCCGGATTTACGGGACAATAACGTCCCTGCTTATAAAATTTCAATCCGGATTTCCGAGATATTTGGACGCCTCTTGCTAGACTAACTGACTATAAGCTCATGCGGTCGAGGCCAAGGTGAAATTGAGATGCGGTTTCGCGCGCGAGAGGCGTAGCTGGCTGTTACTAATCGAACGTCTGTAGAAGAAAGGCAATAGGAGCGAAGATACGCAGTTTGGGCCCAATTCATTACTTTCCGTCTCCAGAGATGAACGCAAGGAAAGTATGCATCGTTCAGTTGACTGGCCACCCTCGTTGGCCAATGTATGCGTGCCCTACAAAAGCACCACAAGCGCACATGTGATCAGAGAGAATGATTCGCGAGTCCGTTTTGTATCGGCAGCGCGTCGTGTCAAAGGTGCATCACGTCGCAATGAAGAAGGGCGCAGCAAATGCTCTTGAAAGTTCGTCGTGGACGAGAGGAAAGGCCGCCACGCATTGCTCAACTTTTCTTTTGCTCTGCGGGGGGGGGAGAAACGAAGCCGTCCTCAAGCACCGTGCCAGCTTCCCTGTTATCTACCTCGTTATCGCGCGACGCGACAGAATTCACTCGCAACCGCTTACACTCCAAGCGTGGCGGTCGGTGGTCGGTTCCTTCTAAACCTCCAGCAACTGCACATTCGCCGGGAAAATTCTTCTCGGCGTTGAGGAACAAGTCTGGCGCGCAGAAGCTGGAATGGGGAGAGGCAAGCTAGCTCCCTCTGACCGTCGGGCGCCTTTTGACGCGGACTCGGGGCCCAGCCTCGCGTGGCAGGAGAAGCCTCGCCTCAACCATTCAGGCCCTCCTGGCGTAATGAATCTTAACAATAAGGCCCTTCCTTTCCCCACACCCGCTGGCGGCCAGCCAGCTCTCGCGCCTTTCGTCCAGCCTCGACGGCGACGGCGACGGCAAGAAACGTGCGAATTGGGCACCTCGAGCGCAGCACTCGCCGCGCGTTGGCTCGCTTCGAGCGCTCGCTCTGCGCGGAGCTGGCCTGATCTTGCCTGGCCTGGCCTGGCTGACTAGCTGGCCGGCCGGCTGGCTTGCCGCCACGCGACGGGCGGCTTGCGGTAGGCCGCCAACCAGCGCCGCGGCGGTTGCGGCCGCCACTGGCCATGGATTTCGTCTCCTACTTTGGCTGCGCGCGACGAGGAGACGCGCGCTGCTGCCTCGCCCCGCCTCTCGGGGTTTACAAAACAGCCTGCTCACACAGTCCCCACACTCAGGTCAGGTCAGGCCTCCAGTGAGTGGTTGTCGCAGGGTGAGAGACAGAGGCGGTGGAAGAAATGGAAGGCGGCGAAGGTAAAGCAGAGCAGGGTAGAGCAGAGAGCAGAGAGCAGAGAGCAGGAGCATGCATGAGCTGCGCAGGGCCAGCGAGCATGCGAGCAGCAAATGAGCAATGCGCGAGGCGAGGGCTCGACTGGGACGGTGCAGCGAGGCAAGGCGTGGCAGGTTTGCACGCAGGCAGTGGCGCGAGGCCTCGGAAGAGCGGGATGGCGGGGCGGCTGGCTGACTGGTGGCGAAGACTTGGGAGGGCGCGGCTCTGCGTGGGCCGGCAGGAAATGGCGCACATGCCGCAGCAGCTCACGCGCGGCTCCGCGTCGTTACAAAGGAGCGTAGAGCACGCCCGTGCGCCTGCGCGGGACGGAGGAGGAGGAGGAGGTGACGGGCGTCTGCGGAGAGCGATGTCCAGCTCGCACTGCTTGCGAGGCTTGTCCGGGGTCAAGTTCGTGAGGGACGTATCCTCGGACGGCGAGGAGATGCGTCTTGATGAAGATGTGCTACATTCCGGGCTGCCCTCAAGATATCAGGAGAGGAACAGTAATTCTGACGGCGACGAGCAGGATGTAGTGTACTCAAGAGTCGGGGCAAATGAACAAGTGGCGAACGAGCCCGGGACGATCACAACTGGCCGAAGAAGATCAACAGGGGCTAGGATCGGCGCGAGACTTGCGCGGCATTCGTCAAGCAATCCTCAGGACGCTAGCGCACCACCCTCTAGTCGTCGCCCGCGACTTCCAGCAAGAGAAGTGCTCCCGCTCTGGATCTCACGCGATGATGTTCGCAATGTATAATAGCTCTTGCACGCGTTGGCAGCAAGGAGCAAACGTGTTTCTTTTTTCTTTTTTTCTCTTCAGGCCAAATGGCCTTTTACCCTGTCCGAAGGCGGGGCCATGTGTTTGATTAGTGTCTTTCGCTCTATAACTTAATAAATTGATCGTACGTTTTGGTTGCCGCAAGATTCGCACGATTCGCATAATTCTTCTTGATCAAATCAAGGATTTTCGAAGCAAGAACAGGAGCGTTTGTCTTTTCATGTTGCTATGTTTCCTAAAGGGTCAATATGATTGAAATGTTCTCGGCCTGAGCAAGCGCTGGACAAAAGAGTCTATCGCATTATCTTAAACATGTTGCCTGACGGAAGCAAGGTAGTTTGAAGAGCCTTTGACAGCCTTGTCGACGAAGAGAGGTGAAAGGGTCGGATGGTGAATAAGGGGAAACTCGGGGGGGGGGGAAAAGGAGGTAGGACGTTGATCCAAGCGAGACTTCTGTTCGACTAGACTTTCGTGGTTTTCAGATTGACCAGGAGGCAACGGCCGCCTACTTCTGGCGGCTTGGATTCTCTCGACACGTTTGATTTCCTTACTAAAAACGTAACCCGTTGTCCTCATTCACCTCCTTATGTCGGCTTCTTTCCACCGTTGGGCCTCGGTGAAATTGCTGGCCTCCGAGCTCAGGCAGATCTCGTCAGCTCGGGGGTCAAACAAACGCAGTGCGCGTTCCTCGAGACATCGGCGTCCTCATCCACCGTACCCCCTATTCCCT
>KN805399.1:142377-177024 GCA_000818945.1 Schizochytrium sp. CCTCC M209059
TGCGGCTGGTCTGCCAAAGCTTCTGCCAAGGCTTCTGCCAAGGTTTCTGCCAAGGCTTCTGCCAAGGCTCGATGCCGGCTAACCGACAAGGTTTCCAAGTCCTCTCACTTTTCAATCAGGGCTATCGCGCGTCCACTTGAAACTGTTGATCTAGTGTGCACTTTTTTTTTTCTACTTGCCGTGCTCCCCTTTCGACCTGACCCAATTCATTTACCGCACTTGTGGAGTTGATTTAAGATGTCTGCACACCCGTGGGCCGGACTTCATCCGCCCTCCCTCCCCTTGACAGGCCAGGCGACGGCCGCCGGTTTGGCGTGTATCCTGGCGGTCGGCCACGCACCAATCATGCGCAGCCATGAGCGCGCTGGCCGCCTAGAGGCGTACTGCCCCCCATGGGCGTCTACGGAGAACCTTGCTCAAGGCCCGGGGCGAGAACGGCTCGAAGGACCCGCGTGCTGCCGACGTCAAGTCCTCGGCCCGCCTCTGGGGCCTCCGAACAGTCCGTCTGTCTGCTAGCTACTGAGTAGTGCCTGTTCAACGACCCTTTACAGTCAACGAGACCATAAATCGGTAATTATAAAGGCAATGGAGGGAGCTGCACAGGGCCGGGGGAAGGGGCGTTGTTGGCGGGCCTCTGTGCTAATTGTCGAGCCCAACTCGTATTTGGATAATAGTTGATTGTAACCATTATTAAAGTTTTTACTATATAACCTCTAGGATCGACCATCTGTAATTGTTAGGACAGCTTCGAGCTGCTTTTCGAGTTCATCAACGTCGTAATCTTCTTCAAAAAGGTCATCATCATCATCACCATCATCGCTGTCAGTTTCAACACCATCTTCAATCGAGGATTCACTACGAAACTCCTCTACGACACGATCGCGTGAGACGATAATCCTCTTCACCAAGTCTCGACCGGAGGGTTGCTCGAGTTTGATGAACTCGGCATCGAGTCTCTGCTTCACATCTTGAAGAGTGGTGTCCTTCGTGTATTGCCTTGCAATGTTTCCTTTCACGTAAGCCCAAATCAGTTCGATGGGCTGAAGATCCGAGTAGTGAGGTGGCGTGAAGAGGACACGATGCCCTGCCCTCTCTGCTGCCTCGATCACTTCCGGCAGCACCTTCTCCTTGATCCAGTTCTTCAGCAGAACTTTCAGCTGCGCAACTGTGCTCGTTGCGTCGTGCGGTATCTGATAACGATAAAGCGCTGCAATAACCTCCCGTTTCTTTAGCTTCGCGACGTCGGGTGCGGTTGGCGGCAGCGTCTTGTGGTAGCTCGCATTGTCCATCATGATCAGGGACGGCTCATGAAGGTTAGGCAGGAGCTGCGTCCGCCACCACAATGCAAAATTCGTCCCGTTGAAGTTCTTGTGGTAGTCTCCTTTGCTCGCGTCAGCTGCTTGCGGACAAAACGTCCAAATAGAGCCTGGCACGAGGCCAGCTTCACGATCTAGGTATTTTGGACTCGAATTCTGAATGGCAGCCAGAATACAATACCTACGTCCTTTGTGTTGAACGCGCGTCGTCGTGTCTTCCGCGTCCATTGGATCAAATAGACTTTTACCAAACCTATGGTAGTGTTGATGCACGTATGACTCACCAAGATAGACCTCCCTTAGCTGCAACTCAGGCGGAAGGGATCGATTCTGTAAGAGTCTGACGATGTAATCGTCGCGCAGAGCAATATGTTCGACCTTTAACGAAACCTTTCCCGGACGCTTCCCACGGCAGAAGCCCATCGCGACCAGATAGGACTGTGTGGCCCGAAGAGCAGCACTGTAGTCTTTGGCGTCTATCACACCGCCTTCGTCATGGATAATTGAAAGCACCCCAGTCTCTACCAGGTAGTCTGTGACGTGTCTGGCTGACACAGCCTCATGCCGCAGCCGCCTTTCGCGCACGAAGTCACGAATCTTGAAGAATACCTGCTTCGTCGTTGGAACACGTCTCGGCTTAGCCTCTCGATTGCCGCGATTCGAGACTGGTTGCAGACTGCGATCGCCAGTCTCACTGGTTCGAGAATCAGTCCAGCTCTTGATGAGAGGAGCGAGCGTGGACTTGGATATGCCCAGCATTGCGGCCACATTTGCCATCGCGTTAATCGGCCACTTGCGGCCTGTCTTTTTCTGCGAAGCCAACTGATCTTTTTGATACGCAAAATAAGCGTGTAGAGCCATGAAGCGCTCTTGAGACGTGAGCACCGGTCGTCCACGAGCTTTTCTGATGGCCTCAAGTTCTCCTTCGCAGCCCTCGATGGTCGCCGTTACCCGGGTTTTGACGCTTTCATTTCGCGGGCGCCCTTGCTCTTGAGATGGTGATATCCGGCGACGCTTGGGGAACCCGCTCATCGTTTTAGCACACACCCCCTCTTCACCGCAAGTCTGCGTCGTATGCTCGCTGGCGTTGGTCGTAGCCGCGCGCTTCGTCGCGATCTGCACGCCGTCGACTTTTTCCAGTTCATCTTAAAAAGCGCCGCTTCTCGCGTGGACGGAAGGAAATATGAGAGGCTAATTACCGATTTATGGTCTCGTTGACTGTTAGGCACATCACAGCACAGCACAGCACAGCGCGCGGGGAGAATATCTACCCAACGGCCAAGCGGACAGCACTGACAAGCAACAAAGGGTTCCCGCGAGCTTTAGTAGGAATCAAGGACGACGCGAACGAATTTTCCGATTGCTGGTCCAGCGCGGCTCGGTCTGCGAGACGCTCGCGACTTGCGTTTTTGCAAAGTAGGAAAATGATCCATCCATCCACCCATCCATCCATCCATCCATAGCCACCCTCCGCGGCCAGGCGACCAAGACAGAAATGCGCACGACACGAAGGAGCTCAATTTTCCAGCGAAAACTCAACCCAACCGACTCAATCGCCTCGCAGCCAGATCACAAGTCTTCTCCGGCTCGAGCCAGGGCAGGACTGGACTCCCTCACGTGCGGCCCCTCACGCACCGGCTGGCACGGCCGGCTCGCGGTGCGGGCGCGCGAGGATCGCGGCCCGGAAACCGCCGAACGCAACGCTTGGGACTCGGGACGCGCGCCCAGCCGGGCAAGCAGAGCTGGCGCGACGCGGCTTCGAGCGGCGAATGAAATCGCGGAGCGGGCCCGAGGCCAGCCAGGCCAGCCTCGCCTCAATTCAAAGCGCCGGAGCCAAGGGCGCCGCGAAACACAGCAGCGGCAGCGTCTGCCGCTTCTTTCGTGCCAGCGCTCGCGACGCCAGCCGCCGCCGCACGCACGCACGGCCTGGCCGGCAGACCAGGCCTCCTCGAGGGCCGCCGGGCGCCGCTCCAGGCTCTGCGGGACGCCGCGGCGAGCTCGACGCGGCCTCGTCGCAGGACGTGGCACGGCGGCGCAGCACGCACGTCGCTCGCTCGCTCGCTCACTGTACAGCGAGCGAGCAGCGGGCGAGCAGCGGGCGAGCAGCGGGAGAGCGGCGAGAGAGCGCGAGGGCGCTGGCACGAGCGAGGCCTCACTCCCCTGCGCGGGCGGGCGGCCGGAGGCGCGGGCGGGCGGCCGGAGGCGCGTCTCGCGGGGAGGGACGCCGAGGAGGGCCTGGGAGGGGAGCGCCGGCCGTCTGGCTGGCGAGGGCGGGCAGTGGCCGGGACGATGGAGGAGCGGCGCTCGCATTTGCAGCTGCGCTCGATCTCCGCGCGGCGGGAGCTCGAGGCAGGCCTGGGCGGGCCGGGAGGGGAGGGGCAGCGCTGCGCGAGGGCGCAGACGGCGGCGCAAAAGCAGGCGGGCGGGGCGGGCAGCGGCGGCGGCGGCGGCGAAAGACAGGGGGGGGGCCGGCTTCCCACAGCCGAAGTTACGTTGCAGCAGCCCGGAGGAAGCCCTGGCACCGCGCGGCCACACTCGGGAAGAATTGGGAAGCATGTGGGCTTCCCTCTTGAGGCCGTCCGTTGTAAAGGTGGTGGAGGAGGAGAGCGAGAGAGCTACGCGAGTGTGGGGGCGGGCTTCGATACAATCGCCCACACCTCGCACACGTAAAGAACTTGACTGTAAGAGAGGCTCTAGTGGAGCAACGACGGACCGGCGTCTTTGCTGGGCGGGACGAGGCGACTGGTGATGGCGGCCAGACACGGCAGAGGCAAAAACAGCGCGGAAATTCGAGGCGGGGCGCGCGGTCGGCAGACCACGCAAGCTATGGCTGGAGCGAACGCGCGCGCGATGAGTGGCGGCTGGTCCCGGGCCGGACGGGGCAACGACACGAAAAAACAAAAGCGGCCAAGAAGGAGGACCCATATTCCCCGTCCCGCATTGTCCAGACCTAATTGCAGATTGAGGCGTTCAAACGAAAGGAAAGGAAGAAAATGAGTTAGAAAGTAAGAAGCTACTTTCCAGCTGAAAGAAAGACGCGCCCGGGGAAGCTAGCTGCGGAGTGGCTCGGGGCGCCCGAATCGCGCCGGTGCGGTGAAGATCTTTCCTTGCGGTATGGCGAGTAGGAAGGCGCCCGCGTTACCCTGCAACGGCGACGCGGCCATTGCGGTATGGGACGCGACGCGGAGGGGAGCTCACTCCGCGAGGCGTACACTGGCGAATGGCCGGGAGAGAGAGAGTCTGCGCGTGCGAGACTGGCTGGCTGGGCGAAGAAAGGCTCTGTCTGCGCTGTGGCGAAGTCGCCGCGAAGCGCGAAAGGCACAGTGGTATATCGGGCGGAGAGGCTACGCCAGGCGAGGGGTAATCTCCTGTTATACTATTGAAAACGAATGAGTCGAAGCGAATCTCTCGGGGAGAGAGGGGGGGGGGGCGGGGGGAAGAAGGCGAGATCGCTCTCCAACTCCTGCCGCCAAGAGAGCGTTGATCATGCCGGGTAGCAGGCCACCTCTTGCAAATGGCAACAGAGACGCTGACCAACTGCAGCTCCCGGAAGCGCAGGTCCAAACAATCATGACCTCGCTGACGTTGATTTTACAGAACCCTCTCGTTCAAGTGAAACGGATCTCAAATCCGGCAGCTGGCCAGCATGTCTAGCGAGAGCGCCTGTACACCGTTCAAGAACTTCCCATATACAAACCCTCAGCGGCTGCAACAACGAAGGCCGGCGACACGACAAATACCTGCAACAAGCGTCAATCTTGACGCAGGAGATACAAAGAGAAACACGTGTATATGTATGTGTGTATGTATGTGTCTACACTAGGGAAAAGAAGCGCTTCAATCATTGAACAAATGTGCCTTGTCAGATTTTTTTTGTTGAACTCATTTCAATGGCAACACAAACCATGCGCCATTGTCCAAATATGCTCGCTTTTTGTTGTAAGTAAGGGTCAAGTCCAAAAAAGGGACCTCAAGCTTCCAAAACCGTTGAATCGAACGACTTTTGGGCGCCGACGAAGAGTGACTCTTTTTTGTTGAGAAATGCAAATTGATTTGCTCTCACGGCAAATGTTCCTTGCACTCATCTCGCACAGCAGATTTCCCTTGATAATTTTCAGCCACGCCTGATGCTTCTCTTTCACTCCCGAAAAAGAATCGAGACTTCTTTACTTGATCAATTGTCGTGTCCCTCGAAGAGACAACGTTTGGAAGCAAGAGACAATATCATCAAGACAACATAAAAGATCGAGATTAAACTGTGACTGACCACACGAAAACGCAGAGACCCGCTACATTGCAAGTTAATCCGATAGTGACATTCAGACGGACTTGGCTTCAATAGAAGACGCCGTCGCCTGGTCAGCGACGCTGCTGTCTTCCCCCTTAAAAGTTCCAATGTCTGACAGGGAAACCTTGGAAGAGCTTTTTTCTTTGTCATTTTGAGACATCGGAGACGCGTAGTGTACAGTGGGGGCAGCAGGGTCTTCGTCATTCAAAATTGTTGGCTTGCTCACAGCAGTAGCAGAATCTGAAGCGACCTGCTCATCGCGTCCTTCAGGAGATAAGGTTGGCAGCTCTGTTCGGGGCGTAATACTCAGGCGAGTGCCTTCTGCCACTGCAAAAACGCCGGGTGTAGATGCGCGGAAAAGATTCACGCCGTCTTTAGAGGTTCCAGCGTTTTCACGAGGCGCAGAAGAAGAATCAGCTGTTTCCTGTATGCCGTTTTTGGAGGTTCCAGGATTCTCACGAGGCGCACGAGAAGGGTCAGTCGATTCCCGCGTGCTCGCTACGACCTTTGAGTCGCTTTCCGAGGTCGAATCTGACAAAGCAGTGGAAGAGGTGTTCGTGGAAGAAAATGCTGCACTAGGTGATGAAGCCGTGCCCTGATCATGCTGGTCAGAAGCCCCGGACGGCGCTGTGTCAGCATCAGTCGCGACCAAAGCGCTTTGCTTGACATTCTCGTCACGTACCGCGCCGAGCGACCCAGAAGCCCCGGGCAGTGCTGCATCAGCATCAGAGGTCATCCCTTTGCTCGAAACAGTTGAGGCTTCATGGAATGCATCGCAAGCCCCTTTTGCTTCAGAAGCGACAGGAGCGTTTTGCTCGACACTTTCGTTACCTGCCGTGCCGGACGATGAAAAATCAACAGAGCTACCCTTGATCACAAAGAATGGAGACTTAACGCTCGGCTTGCCAGCCCTGGCCGTCGCACCGGACTCCTGATTAAGCGCAGTAGCGGGAGTTGACAGAGAGTCGACACTTTCGGCACTTATGCCCTGCGCATCAGACACAGAGTTGGGCGCAACAGTAAGTTCGCGCCCAGCTTCAGTACCAGATGCTGTTCCCTGTTCTGTTAATGTCTTGAGCGCTTGGTTCCTTTCAAGCGATGATGCACCGGGTTCCGCCTCCGAAACATGCAAAGGGGAAACTTCAGGTCGCAAGCTGGATGCGGTGACTACGTCACGACGCGATGCATCGACATGAGCGGGAGAGTTGTTCGACTTTGACGCGCGAGTCAGAGAGGTGATAGATCGGTACTCCGCGAGCTGCGAGCTTCCCGAGGAAGCGCGAGGCTGGCCCAAAGCAGGGCTCCGCTCTTCCGGCACGCTCGATTGGGCTTGCGTAGGTTTTAAACGAGCATGTTCTTCATTATTCGCTGGAATGAGGTTCTGCGTCGATGAAGAGGTCTTGATGGGGCCGCGCGAAGATGAAGATGTCTCGCTCACAGCGATCACGGCGTCATCATCATCATCATTGTCATTAAAACCCAGAAACAGGTCGGAGGATGCGCGACGTTCTCGACGCAAGTCCTGGTCTGTGCCGCCGCTGAAAACGAAGGGCGGCGACCGCGGTCTCGGTGGATGGCAGGAAGTACATCCGCAAGAGTCTCTTCTCCCCGAAACGATGTGAGATGAAGCATGAGATCGCCTTCTCTCCTGCAAGAGCGAGCCATCCGACATGTGTCGAGAGAACGAGGGTCTTGAGCCCGTCTGGGATGCATGAGTGAGTGCCTGATTTGAGTACGCCGTTGTAGGCGGGTACGTCGCAACGTCGATGGGATTGCTCTGGGATGGGAATGAAGAACCGCTACTGGCTGAGCGAGGCCCGAGCTGCTGAGATACTTCCCCTGAATATCGATGGGCAATTCCTCTGGGCGCCGTGTCTTCACGAGGTCGCTTGCCTGGCACATGATACGGCCTGCTTGGAAAAGCGGCTACATATTGGCGCTTAAATGTACTGGGTGCACTCGAGAGTGTTTCCGACTGAGAACGAGCTTGAGGGAACGCAGGAGCCTGCGGCGCCTGCGCATGTATCGGTTGCGGCCGTTGAACATGGTTATACCTGACACTTCGATGATTTGGGTGCGAAAGGTTGCTCGCAAGAGGGGGCTGTTGCTGTTGCTGCTGCTGCAGCTGCATAGGCGCACTCACCCCAGGCCGCTGTGCCACTGGTGTCTTCCCGATCGTGACGTCGGGTCTGCCGTATAATTGTGCAACGTGTCGTCTCAGCTTCGTGTTATTCCTGGCGGCAGTACTGAGTCTGCGCAAAAGTAATTCCTTTTCATGCTGATGCTGTTCCACGAGCTCCTTTTGAACTTTCTGCAGATGAGCAATAATCGCCTCATTCGAGCGTCGAACAATTGCGTCCTCGTATCCACGTGCTGCGTGTGCAAAGCCCTGGGAGGCGTAAAATTTCGAGATAATCGTGATAGCGTTGCTTCGGAAAACTTCGTCAGGAACCCCATCAATGATCTGCCGAAGACTCTTGCAGAGC
This sequence comes from Schizochytrium sp. CCTCC M209059, assembly GCA_000818945.1. Lineage (NCBI taxonomy): Eukaryota > Bigyra > Thraustochytrida > Thraustochytriidae > Schizochytrium > Schizochytrium sp. CCTCC M209059. The sequence continues at coordinate 150,468 of KN805399.1, forward strand.
TCTCGACATACCTCAAAACGAAGCCAAAGGTACGATTCATTTCGAAACTGATCCACGGCAGCTTTGGTTGCCTCTTGCACGCGTCTATCATGCTCCTTTATGTCGATGACATTGGAAGAGCTTGTAGATTGCAACGGCGTAATCTCTTGCCTCGCACCTTGAGCTGCACCGGACGCCAGTGTCGGGGGTTGTCGTTCGCTACTTTGTTGACTGCGAGCGCTATTCCACTGAGTAGTGCCTCTTGCACGCGCAAACAATTCGTCTCGCAGGCGTTTGCGTGCATTCTCCAGTTCGTTGATCTTGCGCTCGAGATTGCTAACCGTAGTCTGACTTGCTTGCTTATGCAGCTCGAAGGCAGACAAAAGATTTTGTGAAGAGCGCTTCAGGCGCTCCACTTCACGCTCTGCTTCCTCACGTGATTTGTTGGCGAGGTTAGCCTTGCTCTTCATCGACTCCACACGTACAACCAGAGACTTGCGGTCACCGGCATCATTCGTACGAGCCGCATCCGTCAAGGGCATCAGCAGCCTCGCCAGTTTCGCGTCGAGACTGGCGATTCCTTCACGAAATGAACCCCATATTGACGATTCACTTTTAAGCAGATTCATCTTTTCTTCCTTGGACCACTTTGCGATCTCATTTTGAACGATTTCCAAACGAGTTGCTGACTCTTTCAGGTCGACAATCTTTGCGTCCAGGGTTTTCATTTCTGCCCACAACGACTCTGCAAGGCTATCCTTTGACGGCAATTCCTTGACGCCCGCAATGACTCCTTCCGCCACAGCCGAGGGCGCTACTGTAGGAGGTTCAAACGTTGCGACTCCAGTTTGCTCCGGTGACTCATCCTGGTCTTCCATCATAGCCGCAGACAGCTCCTGCAGAATGAATTGGAAATCGTGAGCGTGCGTATTCCACACAACCTTTACAGCCTTGCGGGTTTCATTTTCCGCTGGCAGTTCCGTCTGCAAGCGTCTCAAGACCTTGGCAACCTCGATAAAATTGTGTCGCCATTCTTCCAGATGCTCAGCATCCATCGTACGAGACTCCGTATCGGTATTCTGTTCCATCGTTGGACTCGCCCGATTCGCCTGCTCCATGTGCTCGAATCCATCGCTTGATGTCTGATCCGCTTTCTGGCCCTCAATGGGTCCTTCCTTTGGTTTCTGATTCATGGATCCATCGCTTGATGTCTGATCCGCTTTCTGGCCCTCAATGGGTCCTTCCTTTGATTTCTTATTCGTGGATCCATCGCTTGATGTCTGATCCGCTTTCTGACCCTCAACGGGTCCTTCCTTTGGTTTCTGATTCGTGGATCCATCGCTTGATGTCTGATCCGAATCCCGACCAATGGGTTCTGTTTTTGCTATCTTGTTCTTGAATCCATCGCTCGATGTCCGATCCGTATTCTGACCAATAGTTCCATCCTTTGGTTTCTGAACCTTGGATCCATCACTTGATGTCTGATTCTCGTGCTTGCCTTTTCCATTGACTCTGGCACGCGATAGCTCTCTCGAAGGCACCTGCTCAGCGGTATTCTTCGTCATTGTCGAAGACGTATTCGTCGTCTTCATCGACTTGCTTTCCACTTTAACTTGGAGCGCTCTGGTGGCCTCTGCAGCTTGCCGCTTGTAGTCGTCTCTTTTCTCTTTGAGACTGTTGACGGTCCGCGCATGTAGTACCTTGCAGCTCTCTAGTTCGGCTGATTTTCGACACAAAGCTTCTTTGGCGGACTGGGCCTCAGCCTTGGCCTTGTTGAGGGCGGAATCTTGAGCACTCTGATCACGCTTGACCTGTCCCTCCTTGACCATGAGCCTCCTTTTCGCCTCTTGCGCTGCGCGACTTTTCTCCTTTACGTCCGCCTCGAGATTCGAAATGAGCTCGGCCGCTTTCCGTAGCTTATCCTTGAGCTCTCTCGTTTCCTGCTCGCCCTTGGCCTGGAGCGCCTTTGCTTCGTTCTTGGACTTGACGATCTCGACATCCCTTTCTTCAATTTGGGACTTGAGAGAGTCGACCTGCTCCTTTGTTTCGTCGTGGACGGCCCTAAGATCGGCCAGCTCTTGTTCGCTCTCGCTCAGGCGAGATTCGAGCTCGTTCGCATTTGCGAGCTGTTTTCGAAGCTCGGCGCACTCTCTTCGAAGCTGCTTCACTTCGTCCTTTAGCTCCTGCCTCGAGAAAGCATGTTCGCCGCTTCCGTCCGCGGTACGCCGTGAGATCCGGGCGATCGCGTGTGCATTAGTACCTCTGCCGCGAATAGGCCCAGTTTGAGGAGAGAGGCTCTTTGACGGCGAGCTTTCTCGAGGCGAGGCGCTCTCTTTCGACTCGTTGTGGGAGTTTGACTTTCGGGTCCTCTGCGGCGTATAGACGCGGATTTTTCCAGCCAGGCCGATTTTGCCTTCGGCCTCTGCTCCACGAACACAGCGCCTCAACTTGCACTCGTTCAGGCGGTGAGGCGACTTGCACTTTTCAAGAATTCCATTGATTACCTCGCGCATATCGTCTTTGTCCTGGGTCTCATGAAGTGCAGCAGTGACAAAGTCGCGCACTCGTGTTTGCTCTCTCCGCAGCGGAGAATCCAGATCTCTGGCTGCATACACGCGGACGCGACCATTCTTGCCACACTTGAAGACGAGGTCACAGACTTCGCCAGGCTCTCCGCTGGCGCTGACGCACTCGGCAATAAAGTGGCAAATGTGCTTCCAGTGCTGCAGACGCTCCAGCTGCTCGGCTCGCGCCATCTGCGCTGCCTGCGCTGTCTGCGCGGCCTCCTCCTCCTCGTGCTGCTGCTGCTGCTGCTGCTGCTGCTGTTGCTGTTGCTGGACACTCTTGCGCTCTTGGTGCTCGCGGGGCTTGCCGCCACCGCTAGGAACGCCGCCGCGCATGGTTCACGACGGCGAAAGAGCCTGCGTGAGCACGTGCACGCGCGTGCCGCCACCGCTCGCTCGCTCGCTTGCTCGCGCGCCCTCGCAGCCTCGCCTGCGCCAAGAGCGGCGCCGACGGATCTGCGGCTGGCGAATGGTTAGGCAGATGGGCCGATGATGGTGGATGGATGGCCCAGGAATGGACGCCCGTTGGGTCTCGCGCAAGCAAGCAGGCACGAACGGCACGTACGCACGGCAAGCAGGTCGGTCTTCGCGCGCCTCACCTCCTCGCGCTCGCCGCGTCGGCGCGGCCTCTTCGTTGGGCTGACCGAGATCCGCCTCGTGCTTTTTCTTCACTGCACAAACTTCGACACCTCCGAGTCCACAATACGCCTAACTCGTTGATTCGCTTGCTCGCTTGCTCGCTTGCTCGCGCGCACGCGCGCGCGCACGCACGTCTAGTAGCAGCAGCGCCGCCGCGCGCGCACGCCCCGCCCTCCCAGCCAGGAAGGAGGCGTACACGCCCCCTTTTGCTCATTCGGGTTCTGTCTCCGAAGACGTCAAGCCACTTCTTGCCTGACCTTTTTACTAGTGACCTTTACTGTTAGATTTTCTCGCGGCGCTCTCGCGGCGCTCTCGCGGCGTTCTCGCGTGGCTCTCACGCGGACAGGCGGAGTGCGCCGTTTGAGAATTTTGAGAGCAACAAAAGTACAAGTAGGTAACGTTGAGAGCGTTCACTCTCCATTCAGATCAACCTCCGAAGTTATTGTCGAGAAGGAGGATGAAGAGGAAGACGGAGAGACCGTCGGGCAACCTCTTCATAGTAGAGTGTGCATCACCGTTGAGGAATAAGCCTTCGTTCACTAAATATTAGAGTTGTACTTCAATTTCCTCCTCGCCGACATCCTCGAAAGAATCCGTCTCGAGAAAAGGAGCATCTTCATCTTCATCCTCGCGCCCAGCGTCACTAAATGATCGAGTACTGTGATTCTTGTCACTGCCGAAGAAACCTGCACTGCCTGCCCGCACCCACGGGTCATGATCTGCGTCAAAGTCCGACTTTCCTTCTTGACGCGCAGCCGCGCGCGTCGAGTGCAAAATAGCTAGCTGACGGGGTCGGAAAATGTACACGAGTCCAGCAGTGACAAGGGTCTGGCAAAACATTGTGGTTGCAAACACGCAATCAGCCCGACTCCAGATTGCAACAGTCGCGGAAAGAATTGCGCCAAAGAAGTTTTGCGCCACAAAGAGCAGAATACTGGCGATCACAACGCGCATGGACCGCTTGCGCGCCCAAGTCTGCGCAATGATGTCGGCTCGCTGCCGGCTTGTTTTGGACACCAGAGCTTCTTGATTCATGCACAATATAACAGAACTTACCAAGGCGTACGAGAGAATTCCTGTCTCCACGACGAGAATAAAGACCCATACGAAGCCGTAATACTGATTGGTGAAATTGGGAGTTGTGCGGTATGCAAGAGCCATGAGCGTTGCGAGGACATAAAAGACATTAAGAAACCACATGGCGCCCGCCAGAGACTCGCTTGCATGCAATTTTGGTGACAGAATCATCCAGCCATTGCCAGCAAGCACCAAAATGCAGACGGTCGCCATCCGAACAGCTTCATCCAATAAAAGACTGAGCAGCCGTAACAAGCTCACACTGTCGATGCGTTCGATACCATCCGAGGCAAAGGTAGCCAATTCTATCAAACTCATCAAGAGCGCTACCAGCTCGGCGCAAACGATCCCAGCGACCATGAGAAATGGCAAAAGCGCAGGTCTGACAGCCTCGCTAGTCCCGCCTGCTCGTCGTTTTCGCTGCCAGTAGACAAAGTCCGTGGTGAGTACCGCAACAAAGCCCAGGAATACAATGGTAAACAGAATCGTCAAAGGCAAAAGCTGAACTTCATCCGCGGGAAACTCGGACGTAAGACCGGCCGCCCTTCCAAGGCTGACAACATGCAGGTCGACTTCAACGCGGCCCACTTGTTCACTCTCGACGAGGGAGTGGCCCAGGTGGTGGTGGTAGCGAAGGTAGGCAGCATGCGTGCGCGCAGAAACATATTTGCGGTATCGAGCAGCATCGTAGAGTTGACGGTGGCCCGATGCTGCCGAGGGTTTTGAACCGGCTTGGAGCAGCTGTCGGCCGCGTCGTCGAAACCGCACGCAACGCGCGACGGCAATTCTCCACACGCTTGGTCGGTCTTTCGCTTCAAGTGATTGTTGTACGTGATTAATCACATTGCCGCCCTGAAGATGCTGCACAGCGCGCGCATAACCGAATGGACCCGTTCTCGTTGCTTGCTTGCATGTTGCACGACGATTCCTCTTCAGTGCTGGATATGACGTTTCTATGTCGTCAAAGAAGATTAAAATTGAGTCGTGCAGGACCTTGATTGTGCCTTCGACAAGACCTCCGTCGAGGTCTTGGCCCGAAGTTGCATCCAGAGCATACTGCACAAGGACCTGGAAGTCCCCACGAACAAGCACATCACCTTGAAACCGCACAGCGCTAGCGCTCGCGGTGGCGAGCGCCGCAACGAGGGCTCGGACGAACCAGTGCAGAGCCATGCCCATCAAGGTCCTCGCTCGACCTTGGTTCGTGGTCACTTTTGGCTCGCGGGCTTCGCCCCCCGCCTCAGCAGCAGGCGGCGAATCGTCTTGGCAGCGTGACAGGGACGCAGGCTCGCTTCTACGCTCACCCGCGCGCTCGAGGGCTTGGACGCCGGCGAGCGATTAGGCCCCAAGGTGCTCGCGTACAGGCCAGCCTTGTGAGTTTGATGATCTCTTCAACACGTCGAGCGACCAAAGTAAAGTCTATGAACTTGCCACAACAAACATGTGATAGTAAATGGCCCGGCCGGACAGCTGTGGCAAGTGAGTTGGACGAATATACTTTTCCTTTCACACGGTTTAGACAATCTATATAGTACTACTATGTCTGATTCATGGTCCTTGATGGAGGGAGGAGAGAATAAAGCTTGGGCTGGGCCTAGGCCTAGTTCAGGATGACCTTGCGGCCCTCAGGACTCTTCCAGACCTCGCGCTGGTCTACCGGGCAACAAATCACGCACGGACAACCAATGAGGCACACTACAACGCTGAGAATGCCACAGTAGTGCTCGTTATCGTAAACACCTCCTTGCTGACGCTCGGGTGGGACGCCACGCATTGTCAAACGAGGATCAGCCATGGTTTGGACTTGCGGTGCCTGCTGTGGCTGGGCTGGAGGACTGTATGACAAATTGTCTTGAGGAACTGGCTGGGCGTACACGGCCTTGGGCATTTGCTGCTGCGGCTGCTGCAGAGACATGCTTGCTTTTGTTATCGATGTGTTCACTTTTTCGCTCTTGACTTTGTGCGCGCTTTGGTCGCTCTTTTTAGTTCTTTCGGCTGCTTTTGCTTTTTGTTGCTCTGGCTGTTTCTGTTGCAGGTTTGCTTTGGTTGCAGTGCGACCTGTTTGGCCCGGCCTCGTGAATCCAGCGTTGAAGATGCGTCCCTGTCCCGATGCGATCGGACACTCACGAGGTTCAGCGAGCGCCAGCTCTTTCTTTACCATTTGGGGGGTATAGAAGAACTCTAACAAGTTACACCCAATTTTATGTCATATTGCACACATGACCAGGTGCGAATCCGTATTCCTCTGATACACCCCACAGAGCAAAAGTCAATCAGCAACCGAATTGGTGCTCCCGTTCAGTGTTGGGGACTTCGAAACAGCCAGATAAAGACACGCGTACGCGAAAGCTGCCAACAGCGGGCCAGCCAGGTCTTTTGCTGCATGCGCGTGGTTTCGGTGACGCTTCATGATTTGTTCGAAACCTCATTTCAACAAGCCAGCCAAGTGACAACGGCCTGACAACGGCCTTTACTAAATAAGAGGCGAGCACCGATGACACGCACAAAAAAAGAATAGTATACAACCTCCCGCAAACAAAAGCAAGCTTCGAAGATGGGAAAGGAAAGAACAGAATGATCTTGTATCTATTTTACATAGGATGATCTTGCATCTATTTTACATAGGAACTTCGCATGGCAAGGTCTTTCCTGCTCTCTATTACTTTCCTTTCAAAGTCTAAGGCCAAACATGATTGACTAAAATTGCAAGCTGATGTTTTTTTACATTGTGGTTGACAGGATGATTTTACGGCCGTCGGGGCCTTTCCAGACCTCGCGCTCGTCGATGGGGACGCAAACAACACACCAAATACCAAGAAAGCAGACGACGAGACTCACTGGCCCCAAATAACGCTCTTCCTCGTAGTAGCCCTTTTCTTGGAGATCAGCGGGGACGCCGCGCATTGTTAGACGTGGGTCGCCTCCGAATCGCTGAGGCGCTGCTACGGGCGTTGGAGCTGCGTTTACGTACGCAGGTGCTGAGGGTGCGCGATGCTGTGCTTGCGAGGGTTCTACTGGTGTTGCCATGACAACGGGTTCCTCCGGCTGGTCGACCATGCGCATTTTCTCCATCTCCGTCGACATTTCTTTCTACTGGACCTCTTTTCGGTTAAGCGAAAATCTCTTTTGAGCTTGCGTTTGCGCGTTCGGGATTTGCTCGATCACCTCGCTCGATCATTGAGTGTCTCGACTCTGGTTCGGCACGTATGCATCCCCTCAAATTTCCGCGCTGGTCGCCGTCGGCTCTGCCTGTGATCTTCACACTTTCATTTGTTACGAGAAGCATGAGTCCAGCGAGAGTATGACAAACAGAATGCTAGCAATTCGGCTGGTGGCCGGCTCTCGGAACGCGTGCAGAGATTGACCCGTCTCCGCTCGTAACTACACGTCTGTCTAGCAAGCATGGTTACCATTCACTGAAAAGTTGTCGGGAAACCAAGCAAACCTTTTCAATTACAAGTTGGGAAAAAGCTTTCATTTTTTTGTTCCATTCCATCGTTCTTTTACGAATCGTTCTTTTGTCGAGGTTCTGCCGATTTCACCGGTTTCGCCGGGACCAAATCGCTGGTGGCGGCGAGCGAGCGCGCAGAACCGGAGTAGGTCGAGGGCGGGTCTCTCTCGCTCTCTGTTTCTGCGCGAGCGAGATCCGCGCGCCGCGGCGAGGCACGAGCAAGATGCTCAGTCTCGCGCTTCTCCAGAACAAGATCAAGCGTGCGCCGGAGGCGTACGAAGCGGAGTTCAAGCAGCAGCTGCGCACCTTCAATGCGCAGCTCAGCATCTTCGAGCTATCGCCGCCCAAGGACTCCAAGGAGTTTGGGCGGCTTGTGACCTTTTTGAGCCAGGTGGCTAACCTGTACCCCAAGGAGAGCGGCAACTTTGCGGACTCCGTCAAGGGTCTCCTCGAGAAGTCGTACGACACCATGGACCCGGACTTGCGCAAAACCCTCTTTCAGGCTCTGGTGCTTCTGCGTAACCGCGGTCAGCTGGACCCGGTGACTCTCATCTCGCTATGCTTTTCTCTCTTTCGCTGCCAAGACAAGACGCTGCGCGAGCTCTTGTACACGCACATTGTCGCCGATGTGCGCAACGTCAACAAGAAGGCCTCCAACCACAAGTTGAACCGGGCCATTCAAAATGTCGTCTACAGCATGCTTGAGGACCCGAGCTCGACCGCCGCCAAGCGCTCGCTCCAGGTCATGGTGGACCTGTACAAACGCCGTGTTTGGACAGACGGCCGCACCGTCAACGTCATCGCCGAGGCCTGTCTGTCAAACCAGCCCAAGAACGTCGCCATTGGTCTCCAGTTCTTTCTGGGAATTGATGAGAAAATCGATGCTCTTCAGGACGACGAGGAGGACGACGTCATCGAGGACGCGCTGCAGGCTTCTACAGGTAAGACCCGGGACAAGCTTGAGCGTGGCGCCCAAAAGACGTCTCGCATGTACTCGAAGAAGACGCGCGCGCGTCTGCGGAAAAAGGAAAAGGATGAAAAGGCGCTCAAGAAGGCCCGCATGGCCAAGCTCGCTGCACGCGAGGCCGGCAACGCGGGCACATCGTCGGAGCGCCGTCGGATTGTCGCTCCGCGCTTTCCGGCTATTGATTTGATCAGTGATCCGCAGGGCTTTTCCGAGAAACTTTTCAAAAAGCTCCGCGGCTCGCGCGATCACTTCGAGGTGCGTCTGCTCATGATGAATCTTATCAGTCGCATTGTGGGTCACCACAAGCTCATCATGCTCCCTTTTTACAGCTTCGTGCAGCGCTATCTGCAGCCGCACCAGCGCCATGTTACCAACATCCTGGCGTACTTAATTCAGGCCTCGCACGAACTCGTCCCGAACGAGGAGCTTGAGCCGGTTGCGAAGCACATTGCCAACAACTTTATCAACGACCGCTCTGGACCAGAGCAAATGGCCGTGGGTCTCAACACGATCCGCGAGCTCGTCATCAAGGTTCCCCTCCTCACCACGGGCGAGGGCATGGACGACTTTTTCCAGGATCTCGTTGACTACAAGGCCTACCGACGCGACAAGAGTGTGATCATCGCGGCGCGTAGCCTGCTGAACTGCCTGCGCGATATCAATCCGTCTATTCTGCAACGCAAGGAGAGGGGCAAGTTTCGCAACGAAGTTGATAAAGTTCTTGAATATGGCGAGTTCAAGGTGGCCGAGGGTGTCGAAGGCGCCGAGCTTTTGCAAATGCTAGAAGAGGAGGCCGCGGCTCGCGGCCTCTCGCTCGACGATGACGACGAGGAGGATGACGATGAGGAAATGGATGACGACGAAGACGAGGAGGGTGAGGAAAATGAGGAGGAAGAAGAAGGTGATGAAGACGACGACGAAGAAGAAAAGGAAGAAGCAGCGGAGAAGTCAAGCGCCAAAAAGCGGAAACGTACCAAGAGCAGCGCCGCCGAGGAAGACGTAGACGGCTCCGAAGATGAGGAGGAGGAACAAGAAGATGGTGAAGAAGACGACGACGAAGAAGAAGATGAAGAGGAGGAGGAGGAGGAGGAGGAGGAGCAAGATGCCGCGCCGCGTAGCGATGAAACGCTGCTTGAAAAGCTCCGCAGGCACAAGATCGACCAGAAGGGCCGCATCGACGCGCAGCGTATTCTTACAGAACAAGATTTCGCCCGCATTCGCAAGCTCAAAGCCAAGCTCGAAAAAGAAAAACGTGATCCGCGAGCGCGCAGAAAGATCGAGCGCAAGCGCGAAACTGCTTACAAACGCAACGTGCTCCTCAAACAGCTCAAGGCGCAAGGCTTTGAGGTGGAGGGTCTGGAAAACATTGGCGACGGCGAAATTGAAAGCGATGACGATCCTTTCGCAAGCGACCAGTCGTCCTCGGAAGACGAGGACGAGGACGAAGTTGTACCTGGCAACGACGGATCTTTCGATCCGAGCAACCTCGAGGGCGTTGTGCGCAAGCGCCGTCGCGAGCTCGCTGAACGTCTCGCTTCCGTCTACGATGGTCGCGCGGGCGCTCACGAGCTAGCGAGCAAGCGCGGTGGCGGTACCAACAACACCGAAAAGAACAAGAACAAGAACTTTCTCATGGTGCAAAAGTCTCGCAAGGTCCAGCGCAAAACTGTCGCGTCCTTTCGCGAGCAGCAGTTGCAGCTTAAAAAGCACATCAAGACACTTGAGCGCAACAAGAAAACGGTACAAAAGGTTCGCCGCAGGTCCAAGAAAGCGCGCAACTAATTGCACACTTCTGCGCGATGATGTCGACGATGATCATGATCGTGATGATTCTACACATAAGCTTGTTTGTTTCATTTCCCCACCTATTTTCTTCTCTCAATAGTTATTGGCCAGCGTGTCGCGGACTTGTACGCGAAAAGCAACGTCGCTTTTGTCGCACAGCTCTGGGTTGTTTGGGCACGCGCCGAAAACAATGACGTCTTCGTTGCGGAGTTCAACACACTCCCCGGGCATCACAATCTTGCCGTTTACACTGGTTCCGTTTGTCGACCCAAGGTCTTCAATAAAGGCTCGAAGACCATGCTGAGGACCTGGCGCATTCTTGCACGTTTCCTCCAATTTCGGAGATATTGTGTTGACTTGAGCTGCAGACGCAACCCTCTCGGGCCGCGTAATCTGATTCTCAGAAGGCATCTTCACGACATCATCTTCTCGCGAAACAAATATCGATGCATGCCTTTTCGACACGAGCTTCGGGTATGTTTCAGAGTCAACAGCCACCTGCACGCAACGCTTGTGTCTTCCGCAAGCATTTGCACCATCCTGCAACACAATGCTGCCCATGTCGATATGCAGCGGAACGAGCGTCATAACGAAGCGCAAGCGCTCCTTTTCAGAACGCAATTGTCGCAGGTTCTGGATAAAAGAAATTTCGCGGCCAAGATTTCGCGTTGTTCGCTCCAGCCTCGCAGCCTTCCGAGACGCTGTGAGATCCTCTCTGCGCTTCGCGAGGAGCTCATGGCCGTCGAGGTGCTCTTGGACTTCTTTCCATGTCTTGAAACGCCTTGGCGCCCCAAGGCGAGCGCACTTTTCGCATCGCCACAAGGCGAGATGTTTCTCTGAGGCCAACTTTTCACGCATTGCAGCCTTGATGGACTCTTCTTGTCTTCGTTGTTCCGCCAGGCGTTTGCGCTCTGCTCCTGAAAGCTCTCGTGACGTTGATGACGATTCCGCGAACTTGAGTTTGGCGGCATAGAGGATTGCTTCATGTACTGCGTTCAAGAACGCTCGCACGGCGCGCTGGATCGTTCGCGCCGCCGCATGAGCGTGTCGCACGTCAGAAGCGAGGCGGTCTTCTGCTCTCATTCCAGCACGCAGAGCGAACATGGCGCGAGACTTGCGCATGCGCCTCAATTTTGCGCGTCGTTTGTCTTGTGTTGCGGCGAAGATGCGACGTCTGAGTTGCTGTCGCCATTTGCGTTGCAAAAGAATTCGCGCCGCGGCAACACTGCGAGACTCGAACTGGCCCAGATTCTCATGTGCTAGCTCAAGTTCGCCTTGAAGGCGTCGGCGCGCATCTCGCACGGTCTCGTTCATGAAGTGGGCGTCCAAGAAGACCTGCGCGCTGTCCACAAGACCACTTCGAATGTACCCTTCCCGCAAGGACAAATGTTTGCTCAACTTGTGACGAACGTCTACTTCGTGATAGGCTTTGTTTGCAAGGTACCTGGCCGCTTGCATGCGCTCAAGCTCTAAGAAAACGCTCATACGTTCTACACGCGAAATGGTGTGGAGGTGGAGCTCAAGTTCCTTACGAGCATGTGAAAAGCTGCGTTTCGCTTCTGCAGCTTTTACTGTGTGCCATGCGCAAAGTGCTGCAAAGTTCCCCTCGCGCTCGAGTGGTGGAGGCCGCAGGGCCTCCAGAATATCGAAAGGTAAAGCACGCATCTTCCAAAGCTCCTCGAGTTGTGCACGGACGTTTGCGCCTTGCCGTTTGGCGTTAAGAAAACGCACGAGCCCGCATACCTGCTGGCGCGATTCATTCAAGGCTGGAACAAGGTCGCTTCGTCTTCGCTCCAAGACATCGTGCGTCACCGCGTCCATGAGGAGAGAGGGTACATGAGCGCGCGTATTTTGCGTTTTGCCCCTGCTGGCTTTGCTCTGCACTGGAGATAACGGCACTGTAAGACAAATGAATTATTCTTGGCTCATTTTCGCTGGCCACGAATGGCGCATTGCTTTTCCTCACAAAACGAGTAAGATTCCGCAGCACATACGAAGTAGGCCTCGTTGATCTCTGTCGTCTTGCCCGTCCTCCTACAGACAGGCTTGGTCCTCCTCCTGTTCTCCTGTTCTGGAGGTTATTCGTTAGCGGAAGTGGCTGCCAGCGGTAAAGTTTCCTTCATCCCAACCACCGTCACCTTTTTATTTTTTCGGGGCAGAACCTAAAGGAGGGTTGCTCGCGACATCTGCCAGCGGGGGCGCTGGCGGCACGTGCGCTCGGGACGATGCCACGACGGTCGGCACACGGACGCGGACACGTGGCGACGCGTGGACAAGGGAATAACGGCGGCGCTAGCAACGGCGGCACCGGCGATGGAGGCCGTGGCGGCGCCACATCCAAGGTGGTGAACGTGGGCCGCGTGCGCTCCTTGGCGGACCTGCTCGAGGAACCCGGGCGACGCAAGTGGAGCGTGTACAGACTGCAGGGCGTGCAGCGCACAGGTCTGCGCGATCCAGAATCCTTTGGCGAAGCGCTACGAGAAGCGATTGCGCCGTTTTTCTCATTATCAGTTCAGGCGGTCGAGTTCAAAGAAAGCCTTTGGGTGCAGCTCAAGGGCAAGACCGGAATGCAACTCCTTACGGCAGAAAACGTGTTTCTTGTGTACCCACCGCACTCCAAGTTTCTCTTTGTGACGCCGTTTCGCAGCAAAGATGCCGTACCGATCTTTTGCCAAGCGCTTTGCAACGTCTTTCAGTGCGCCAATATTGACGAGCTTGCGCTCTTCGGCAAGGACATAACTACGCTCAAGGACCTCGCGCTGCGACAATTGAGTCAAGGTGCCTTTAGCGCGTATCGACTCTGCGCAGCAGTCTTTGATTACGACCCCTTGCAGGATCAGCAAAGCTTAGCCAAGCGTCGCCGCGCTGTTATCGACAAAGTTCTTGATGAGGAGCAGGCGCGGTCGAATGCTGATCAGGCCCGCGGCAAAGATCGCAACCAGGTAATCCGCAAAACAGCCGCGCGCGCGCCGGCTCGTCGCTTTACGTGCCCGACAGGGTCCGGGACAAAGAGCGACGAAGAGGCCAACCTTGGGCTTCGCACAGTGTGCCTCAAGGCGAGAGATGATCTTCGCTCTAGCGACGGTGCTCGCACGGACGTGGAAAACTTACAGTGCTACATTCGTCTTGAGGGGTCGAACGTGTTACGTGGTCTTGAAGCTCTTTACGAGAATGATCTTGTTGTTGAAGGTCAAGAGGTTCCCGCCATCTTTGACACGGCCGACCTTCTTGCTCAAGGAGATGGAGACTATGTAGGCGCTTTAGATGACTCTTTTTCCCCAGCCAAGCGTCGGCGCACATCGACCAGACTGCTTTGGGCTCGAGGGGCCGCCAAATGACGTGTCGATCGAGGATTTCTCGTAAACAACACTCTATTTCTTTCCTTTCCGTAATCTAATCTTTTTTGCTCACCGTGCAGTTTTTGTATACTCTACTGCAATCACTCACACTCCCTTCCGTGACTTCTTGAGGCAGGGAAAGCATTTGCCAGCTTCGTGTTAGGTCTCACATTGCGTGGTCAAGCTCGCAAAGTTTCAACTTTGCAAAAAAGCAATGATCTCACGGACTCAAACGGCGAACTCGAGCGAGTAAGGCGCGGAAAAATAGATTGGCAGCGCGTGCGCGCCGTGCTCAGCGGCCGGTCGTGCTGTGCAAGCGTCCTTCGGTAGAGGCCGCAACTCGCACTTTGGTGCCTTGCTCTGCTCTGCATAGCTGCGTGCCGGGGAGGTGCGCGCCGCGTTGGAGTAGCCGAGCCCATCTCGCCATGAGCAGTAGTAGCAGCAGCAGCACCAGCACCAGCAGCAGCGCTCGCGCAGGAAGCGCCAGTAGCGGCGGGCCGTCCGAGTACTTTGAGACGGCCACCGGCAATCGCATATGCCGCAAGGCGTCTTTGTACGGGACGCAGAATATCCGTATCCACGGCAAGAGCCTTGTGGCCGAAAATGTGACGATCCGGGGTGACCTGGCAAACGTCAAGATGGGCAAGCACTGCTGCATTCGAGACTCGGTCGTGCTCCGACCGTCCATGAAGGTCGTCAAAGAGTAAGTTATTGAAGAAAGAGACCCGCTTGGGCCCCGAGCAGCGCTTCCAGTGACTCACCTCATGTGTGCGTAGCAAGGCGGTATTCTTTTCGTTGTCTCTCGGGAATAACGTCCTCATCGATTCGGGTACGTTTGCAGACAATGTGATATGCAATCGTTGTTTTGTGCTAACGAGAATCTTGGTCTTCTTCTTTTTCAATGAGCATCCAGGGAGCATCGTGGAGGCTTCGGCAATTGGATCGGGTGTGATAATTGGCAAAAATTGTGTCATTCCGCGTCGATGCGTGCTCAAGGATTGCTGCTGGATCAAGGACGGGACTGTTTTGGCGCCCGATACTGTGGTGCCGCCATTTTCTGTGTTTGAAGGCTGTCCGGGTCGTTTTGTAGGGGAGCTCCCCGAATGTGCGCCGTCCATGATTGCATCCGTGGTCCGTGCGAATTATCTTGCTTCAAGAGATCAGACCAGCAGCTCACCGCCTTTATAACATCTGGCTTTTTAAGTCTGCTCAGCCTGGAAAAAGCTGAACTGGAAAGCAAGTCTCTGCGCGACAAGTCTATGTAATAGGAAAACGCAACGTTGGGTCGTTGCGCGTGATTAGAAGAAATATATGCATTTGATCGATTTAAACACCACCTTGCCCCATTGGCAGTGAACATAGGATTTCTCACAAAATTTATAGGTGTACGTACGCCAATTCGATGATGCCTAGGCCTCGAAGAGGCGGCAGCCTGTACGAAGAACATCAACCAGCACGGTGCCAGAATAAAAAAAAGAGTGTAAAGTGGCAAAACAGCCGTGCCGAAGGAAAGAACGAACGAATGAAAGGAAAGAGGAAAGGAAAGAAGCGGGTGATGCAGTATTGTCAGAAAGATATAATGGTGCGCAAAAGGTGCCTGTGTGTGTGTATGTGTGTGGTTTTGTGTCATGCTTCGCTGTTGGTGAGTTCGATGACGAGATCGACCAATTTCTTGCTTAGAAGAGGCTGATCTGGAATCTGCAAGCTGAAATCACGGCACACGCGCAGAGCTTCTTCGGCGTTACCGCTCTCAAGGAGATCATCAATGAGCCGGAGCACCGCCGCAGTCGCTTGTTCCCTTTCGCCGGCTTTGAGAAAGAGATTTGCAGACTTTTCCAAAAGTGGCGCCGCAGCAACCACCTGTCGCACAGGGGACTGCTCGAAGGCCATTGCAAGTGCCTGAAATGCGCGCGCCTCGAGCGTCGCGTTCGGGGCCTCTCCAATGGCCATGCTCAAGAGCTCGATGGCGTGGTCCAAGAGCGCAGGATCTGCCTCTGCTTCGGCGGCAGTCACCATGCGCATGCCTTGGCCAAGCAGATGGCGCGAGACTTCTGCATTTCCGCGCCAAATAGGCTCTTGGTCGTCGTCATCGTCGATTTCCTCTTCTTCATTCTCAATGCCGACAGTATTGCGATGTTGTCCCCTTGCATCGGCGTCGACCTGCGTCTCGACGCGCGAATCGTCGTCTTCGTCCTCATCGTCGCTTAGAGAGAACCGACTGCCGCGACTGTCGCGGCTTGTGCAACTTGTGCAACTTGTGCAACTTGTGTACGTGCTTGTCGTTGCGATACTTCGGCTGCTGTTCGTGCTGCATGTGCTATTGCTCCTCGAGCACGGGTGCATGTTTTCATCGGCGACAAACTCATCTCCCACAAAGTAGACCCGCGGCGACCGCGCGGCGGCATCGGCCACTTCTACCGCCCGGGAGATTTTCTCCTCGAAGAACATGCTGGCCTCCGTTGACGGGGCAACATAGCTTGCCATCTGGCAGGACTGTCGCCGCTTCCTCCTCGCGAAGAGGCCTTCTGCGTCTGCCTGCTGCTGCTGCGGCTGCTGCTGCTGCAGCTGCTGCTGCTGATGATGATGATGCATTTCCTGTAGCGCGTCTCTGGGCCCTCCTTGTGGCCGGGCCTTCCTCTGCGAGGTCCACACTCGGTCGGAGTCCGCCATTTGCGATTTGCTCGGTTCTTGGGACGTGAACTCCGGTCGGCTGGAGTCCAATTGAGCCTGGGTAGGAGGAACACGCTTGGGAGATAGACTGGCCTTTTAGTTGGTTGTTGAAAAGTCCCAAGGGAGGCTGTAAAGTACAAGACAAGTCGGTGCGGTGCACTGCACATTCTGTCCCAAACGTAAGAAAGATGCCAGCTAGCAAGCGAGCACCTGCTGCTGCCGCTGCTGCTGCTGCAAGCCACAAGCTAGCGAGTGAGCCTACATAGGTGGCTAGAGCCGAGTCGCACCCCCCCCCTTCCGCCAGCGCTCAAGAAGATCCGGCCGGACAGCCTGGCCGGCACGACAGCCATGCCTTGCCTTGCCTTGCCTTGCCTTGCCTTGCCTTGCCTTGCCTTGCCTCGCCGCGGGCGGTGCGGCGGCCTCGAAGAAGACCCGCTCGGGCCCGCCGCGCCGCGCAGCAGCAGCGCAGTCTAGCGCGGCGCACTGAGCTCATCGCCTGGTGCTTTCTCAGGCTCCGCGTGCACCCCGCCCACCCCACTTGCGCATGCTCACGCCGTGCCAGGCCGGGCCGCGAGCGACGGCCGCCGCGGCGCAGCGCAGCGCAGCATGGCGAGGCGAGGCGAGGCGAGGCGCGCGACCGATTCGTGGACGATCGAGGGATCGAGCGAGCGAGCGCGCGATTCCTTTGCACACGCAGGACCTCGCTGGCGGAGTTCTTCTACTTACTTCTAAAGGGGGCCGCAAAGAAGTGGTCGTTTGTGCACCCCGCGAGCTGGCGGGGTGCACAAGCGCGAGCTGTGGGCAAATTTTCCAAGGCGGCGAACGAACCTTGGAAGCAAGAAAGTAAGCAAGAAAGTAAGCATGCAAGCAAGCATGAGCGAGCACGAGCGCGCCTGCCCTACGGCCGATCGAGAAGAGGGGGATCGACCGACCCTGGCTATGGCGAAGGGTATGGACGCTGGTGCCGTGGTGGCCGGTGCGGCGCCGGTGCGGCGGCGACGTCGAGTGCCGAGGCTAGCCAGGAAAAGCGTCTCCGGTGCCGACCATGAAGCCTTCCTTTACTAGAAAATCGTTCAAAGACGGGACGTTCAGGTACGTATACGTCCATCCATCCTAAGCGACCAGGCTACGGCGAAGCCCGCTGTCGTGCAACCGCTCCCACCCCGGCGAAGCCTCGTCGATCCCACCGCGCAGCAAACTCGACGCGAATCGCCACCGGCGTGAGACACCGAGACTCGAGCAGACTTTGTGCATGCCCGGCGTAGACCTACACTACGCTACGTGTCGCGACATGCTATGCGTGTTGGCTTTCCTTATTCGTTCAAGTTTGGCGTCCTTGCGTGCGCTCCTCCCTTCTCCATTCCATTCATCTTCCTTGGTTCGTGCGTGCCTGAAGAAGGTCAGTCAGGTAGTACTGGGCAGTCCAATGCCAGCTCTAGGCCTAGCTGCAACAAGACAAGGGAAACTCCGACCCGAGGCCTGCGCTCTTGATTCAGAACCCGGTGCGAGAGACCTCGAAAGAGTCTCGCGGCGTTAGAAGTAGAGGACGAACCTGGTGCCGCTTTGATGCGACTGCGACTGCGTTGATTGATGAACATCTTCGTCAGCGCGCGCACGAGACGCGGACGCCGCGTGCCGGGGGGCGGCGAGAGCAGGCTGGCAAGAAAAACGATGCGGACGGCAATCGCAGCGACGGCGAGCGAGCCGCACTCCGTTTCGCGAACCTAAACCCCCTTGCGGTGGGAGAAACGCTTGACGAGGAGAGCGAGAGCGAGAGCGAGAGCGAGAGCGAGAACGAGAACGAGGGTGAGAGCGAGCCGAGGGCGAGCAAAAGCCGCCGGCGAGCAGAAACGACCCTCCGTGGATGAGAATGCGGGGAGGGGGGGATGCCATGGAGATTGGGAATGCGGCCATGTATAAGCCTACTTAGTGGCTATGAGAGCACTACAGAATCGATCATGAGCGCCGAAGCAGAATGACCCACGTTCGGAGAGCATGCGCTGCAAAGCAAAGTCCGCCCGAGCGGGACAGCCTGCGCGACGAAAGATCACGCAGGATACGCCACGGCGACTCGTGCTGGCTATGGCTCGCGTTTGCAAACAAGCAAGGAGTGCAAGGAGTGAAAAAGCCAGGGGATTAGCTAGTTACATACCTCATATGTGAGGGTAGGATAGGAGGTGGCGAGGTGGCTCAATTAGCTTTGGCTTGCTACTTTGCTAATTTAAACCAAGGCGGCTCGCAAGATCAATGTTCACAGGCTCCATCCAGCCGAGCAGGCTACCGTTCGTCGGGGACGATGAGCTCTTACCCGAAAGCGCTTCCTCGCTTAAAGGATGTGACGTGGGCCTTTCGCAGCTGTCGTTGTTGGTTACGCATTCCGCTGCTTGATTCTTTGTCTCTCGGGCAGGAAGTTGAACTCGAACTTGCGTCGAGTCCGGCAGAATTAGGACTCGCTTCTTGTCCACTTGACCCCGAACTTGTTCCGAATAGATAAAGCCTCGAACTTGCTTTGAGGGTGGTGGGCCTTGAAGAGGTTTAGAGTATAGCTGGGGACCAGAGCCCGGCGCATGTGACGCGTTGTTGTTGGCTTTTGCGCTTCGCTCCGGAGATCGAGGCTTTCGCGTATCATTGTACAAACTTGTGGGTAGCGTTTGCAAAAGCGATCGTCGCGGAGACTTGTAGGTTGGCAGCGCGATTGAGTTTTGCCTCTTTTCTCCTTGTGTTCGGGAGATCGGCTGCGGCGAAGAAGAACGCAACATTTTCTGCTGTCGTGGAGATCCTCTCGACCGGGGTGTAGGCGAGCCAAGAGGCCGTGTCGAGACGGACAAGATGCCGAGGCCTCTGTTATTGCTCGGTGCTGACAGGAAAGAACGCCGCTGAGCGTCGAGCTTGGCAGCAACAGCAGCCATTGCACGGTGCGCCTCGGGGCCGACTGCAAGCTGCCGGGACGCTGTTGTCAACGATGGCCGTCTCACTTCAACCGCAACAGCCCCACAGCCATCATTCAGGACTTGGCGGCCACCCAAGGCAGGAGTTGACGCTAAAAAGGTCTGAGATTGCTGCTGATGCTGGTATTGCTGATGCTGCTGCCGGTAATCTTGCATCAAGAAGCCGGCGTGCTGCTGGGCTTGGATGTGCTGATGTCCTGTTTGATATTTTTGTGCGTTGGAGCTGTCCACATCAGTTGAGCGCTGAGATTGCGCAAGCGGGGGCCGAGTGAATTTCTGTTGCGCAGAAGTCGCCAGACTCGCAGCACGCTTGGCTGCTTGCCATCGTCGACGCCATCGCGAAAGCTGACGCATGGATTTACCAATCTGCTTGCGCAAGTCCGCCTTGCGCGCCCGCGTTTCATCGTCTTCGCGAAAGAGTTGATCGGCTTCGTTTGGAGGTTCCACCTCGCGCCCGGCGCGAATGGCCGCTTGCCTCGCTTCGGCTCGCTTCCGCGCTTGTATCTGTTTGCGCTGCAATTGTGACTCGAGGTCGCGCAGTTTGCGATGTAACTTTACATTTGCAAGCTCGAGCGCCTTGATCTGGCGCTTAACGCGGGTCGCACGCTGACTCGGATTATCTGCGGCATTAAGGCGCACTTCTTCGCGTAGACGCGTGACCTGACGATTTAGCTTGCGATGAACGGCTTGCTGTCGTCGAAGAAGATCTTGTGCCCGATCATTGTGTGACGCTCGCTCGGCGGCCTCGTGAGCAATGGTCGTAACTCGCTCTTTGAGCGACAAGACCTCCTTGCCCATTATCTCCATGTCCTCTAGCGCTGCTCTCAATTCCTCTTCGTGAGAGGTTTGAATCGAGTGCCGCTGAACATTTGCCTTGGCACGATCGCGAGACACCTGGTTGCCCAAAAGCGCTATTTGTTTGGACGCCGCAACAAGACGACGCTGAATCTCTTCCTCCTGTGATGACCCATTTGATCCGCGCGCGAGAGCATCTTGAAGTTGCCTCGTAGCCCGCTCTACATCTGCTTGGATCTCGTTGCGAATACTGACGACTTTCAAGCTGTCGCATCGCAATGCTTCAAGCTCTTCAGCTATGCTAGGCCCTTCTTTGCGTACGAGGATGTCTCCCAAGCGCTCGCTTCGTACCACGACTGCATGTGATCGAACGCGCGCAACGCGGTCTCCAGTATCGGGGTCAACTTGGAATGGAGCGTATACCTTTTCAAACAGCGCCGTTAGCTCCTCTCGTTGCTCGTCGAGGGTTCTTACTTCTCGAGGAGACAATGAGGACTTTCTACCGTGAGCATCCCGAGAAGGCACATTTTCTTCTTCCCACGCAGGTGCTTCATCTCCAAGCGGGCCCACGTCCCCGCGAGGCCCACTTCTCGGGTTTGCGGCAGTCTTGCGTTGTTTTCGCGCTTGCCCTCCAGCGGCTGGAGTTGAATACATGGCCAGTAGGTCTTGCGTCTCTTCCAGACTCGACGAGATTGCTTGTAGATCAGATTGAGTCTGCAAAAGACGCTTCTCAAGAGCTTGGACCTGCTCTTGGAGATCCTGTTTTGCCTTTTCAAGCCTTTTGGCCTCTTGCGCCTGCCTTTCAAGAGCGGCTTTGTCAACAACGGGGGCCTTTCTGTCATCATAGAGGCGCTTGACCTCATTGATTTTATCCACGAGACGCGCTTCTCTTTCCATTGCGGTCGGCATCGATTCAAATTCATGCTTTCGCGTGGTGAGTTGACGCGACAGTTCTTCCTTTTCCTCGAGCTCGGCCAATTTGTCAGCTTCTGCGTTCGCAATCAGCGTCTCAAGCTCAGAGATTTCTCGGGCATGGTCCTCTTCGTCTGAGGCGGCACTCTCCTCGTCGGAAGAGACTCCCGAAGACAAAGACGGAGACGAAGACTCTTCGATTGATGAGCTTTCATGACTAGCGCGACTTGCTCCTTCTGTCAAGCCTTCGTCTTTTCCCTCTCCATCACCCTGCTGCTCTTCTTCATCTTCCCTTTTATCTTCTTCGTCTTCCTTTTCTTCATCATCATCCTCCACTTCCAGTCGCTGATTTTGGTTCTTCCCATAGGCCTCTCGAGCTTTTTCCTTGAATGCAACCTGGAGCTGGACCTGCTGCTCAATATTTTCGAGAGAATGAAGCACATCGCCTGAGGCTGCAACCTGTTTGATCAGAACAGCGTTCTTGGCCTGAATGCGATCAAGTTCTTCGAGAACATCAGCGCTCGCCAAGTCAAGACGAGATTGTTCGACGCGGAGCTTGTCCTCAATTTCCTGGTTCTCCCCTTTGCTAGGCACTGCGCTTGCAAGCTTGCCATCGGCTTCAAGAACTCTCGCGCGCATGATTGCGATTTGGCTTTCAAGAACTGCAATGGTCTCTTGCGTCTGCTGCGATTGGAGAGCCACAGCATCGGCATCGTAACGAGCAAGCAAGGCGTTGAGCTGTTTCCCTTTGGTCTTGATCTTGTGCAAGGCGTCGCCGAAGCGTTGTAGCTTGGACTCTGCTCGTTGCTCTTTTTCTCGTAGCATGAGCCGGACCGATCGCGAGGCGCCCTCTGCCTCAACCTCTTGTTCTTCAACTTCTTTCATAAGCGTGTAATACTCCTTTTCCTCTGCCATGGACTGCTTCCTCCGACCATGTACCCATTCGCCAACCTCGCTTAGACTCTCGGAAAATGTCGAGACGTGAATCGATGCAGTCAGTTTCTCGAGACTTTCCTTGGTGAGTCGAAACTCTTCGGCCTCCTCTTCGGTCCAAAAGGAGACCGCGGGTGGACCCTGTGGCTTCACGGACTCGTCTCCAGGTCCTAGCAATTGCATGAGGCTCGTGCGGGAAGATTTGATATCTTTTGAAGCTTCGATGGACGGATCATTGACGAATTTATCCCCGAGTTTCATTGCAAAGTGCATTTCTGACTTGTTCACTGTCGAGAGCGTGTTGGCAATACGCGCTACAACTTGGTCGACTTGTTCGTAAAAGAAAAAGATTTTTTCAGCTCTTTCTTTTTGGGCTTGCCGCAAGTCCCTTTCTTCTTGAGCCAGCCGTTTTTTTTCTTTGGCTTGGGTTCGAAGCGTCTCGGCGGTCAAGAAGTCCTGGTCATCGCCACCGAAGACGCTACTGTCAAGATCTCCATCATCGATGCCCCACCTTTGTTCTGATGCCCTGCCATCATCAGGCTCTTTGCTTTCCCCCAATACGTTTCGTTGTGAGGCGCGTATGTTGTGTAGTCGCATCGACGAGATCCCCGTTGATCTTCGAGTGAGCTGTGAACGTCTGCGCGAGTGGGACTCGGCGTGAGATGCCGCGGGAAGCTTGGCGGCGAAGTGAGGGTCCTCGAATGCCTGATGTTCATCGAGCACAATATCATCTTCAAGAAGGTGAACGCCTTGGCGTTGCAAGCTTGTTTCAAGCGCTTGCTCTGTGGCGTACACGTGGACGTCCTCTCTAATTTGTCTGCGTTTTTGGAGCGCACGCTGACCTCGTTGTTTATCCCACATGAAGCCCTCCACGCTCTCACGCTCGCCTCTGCGAATCAGAGGCATGCGCTCGTGATACACAGACTCATGCTGCGTTGCGCTTGCTCTCGATCCAGGCCGTGCGCTGGCTGACTGCAAGCCCGGTGTCGCGCTTTGGTCTCGCGCTTCAGCCGTCGTCATGTCTACGTATGCTGGGTCTCGTGTTGACCTTTTCTTTGGCGACCATCGTACGCTCGTGTCCGGCATACTCGCCACTACCGCCGCCAACACCACGAGCGTCGGTCTAGTCCAGTAGCTTGGACACGGGCCGTGCCAGCGCCTGGCCTCGCAGTTGCGGGCTGCCGGAGCTGAGAGTCCCAAGGAAAACCCGACTTGAACTTTGAACTTCGAACTTCGAGGAAAATACTTTTACCGGACAAATTGGGCCTTGTTATGCTTATGTGGTGGGCGCTACTGCTCGTGCCAGAAAGCTACGAGGGCGCTGCAAAACAAACAAGCTTGCGAGGCGACCGATGACGAAGTGTGACTTCAATGCAATAATTGCAAATTCGAGACGACAAGCGCAAGCGGTATTATTCATCTCTGTGCGCATTGCGGAGAAAAAAATTCTTTCGGGACTGCATGTATTTGCTGTGCGATAACACTAACAAGGATAAATAGAAATGACTAGACGTCACTCTTATAGGTGCATGAAGACGCAAGTTTGGCAACGACGGCGGCCACCCCGACCACTGTCAGTGCCAACGTGGTTTTCGTTCCGCTTCCTAGAGCAAAAAATGACCGTGTCGAGGACCTGTTCTCAGAATGCATGCGGCTCTTCTCATATCGTCTACTACTTCTGTCACCCGAAACAGGTCCTGTAGAACTATAAGAACTAGATGGTGCTCGCGCCGCAAAGCCTGCTAGCAGGCTGACAAAAAAGGGAAATGTCGCACTCTCGTCCATACGGTAATAAAGTCCCCATAAGAGCTCGAGGATGCGAACCGTCGGAACCATACGGTTCGACTCCAAGTGGAGATACAGATTGGTGAACTCGAAGTGAGAAATAGATGAAGGAGGATACTCGTCTTTGCGAAGAAAGAGCGTCCCAATAGCGTGAAGCAGATCGTAAATGAGCTGCTGTCGTTGCAATTCATCCATGTGATACCTTGACAGACGTGACGCGTGCACTTCTGCAAAGAGCTTGGCGACTGTTTGAACTATGTGTATGGCTTGCAGACGTTCTGCTTGGGCTGGAATACGTAGCTCCGGGTGCAGTCGGAGACTCGTTCCATCTGTTCTGGATTGCGCGGGAATGAAACCGCACAAAACGAGCCAGCCTAGGAGGGAGCCAATATGGTACACTGTTGGCACAAGCATATCATCCACCAAGTGCCGCTCTTCGTAACTTGCCTTTCTCTGCGTAAAACGGGACAGAGCCACGTGAAGGTCGTAAACGGCTCGATAGAGACCATTCTGGTAGTACTTGACGAATTTGTACGAGCCCGTGGACTCGTCCATTCTAACATAGGGACCACAGTCCCGGAAGACGAGACTCTGATCATCGTCACCACGCCGAGCAGGCAGAAAAAGACCGGGAACACCGACGCGCTTGGGAAAGCCTTGTGCCTGTGGGGGAAGTAGCGCATTCTTGCGTTCGAAGTTCGCGCCAGCATGCGGGCGCCGCATAAGGGTCAAAAACTGCGACGTGGCTTGCTCGTAGGCCTGCTGAGCGTCAGTATGTTTGCGAAGGGCCTCGAGGAAGGACTGTAAAAGGTCGTGCTCGCGGTTCATGAGGCTAAGATTAATGAGCGACATGGACGCCCAATAAAAGATCATTACTTCCGACCGCTGTTCTGCAACATAGCGTGCAATTTCTGCTCCCCGGCAGCAGTGTAAGCAGAGATGCGTCAGGCTGGAGAGCTGGACAAGGAACCTACGCAAAAGTCTTGCATCCACAAAGGAGAACTCGGGCGCTGACTCGAGGAATGGATTGCTTCGTACGACAATGACAAACTCGAACGAGGCCAGGCGATCTGCAGAAAAAATTACTTGCCGACGCTGCTGCTGCGAGGGTCCTTGCACCGGAACGAGATCCCAATCACGGTTATCTGATGCCGGAACTTCGCGGTAGCACTCGCCCAGCACCGCGAAAGACGCTTCATGGTTACCTTCTCCTCCATGCGTGGGTTGTGGCCCGATGCCCTCGACGAGGATACAGGTCTGTACCACCACAGCGCCGCTTTGCGTGCCTTGATCATTATCATCTTTGGCTCGACGGGAATCCTTTGCGTTACTCGCACCGGAGCTAGCTTGTTGACTGTCTATAGGTCCACGCGCTTTGAGAATAGCGCGCGTGGTTTCAAAGTATCTTCGAAGCCATAGTTTGCCCGATTCGGAGGTGAATAGCGTGCTTGCGCCCCAGAACAAGATGAGCGTCCCCCGATATGTCGTGGGCGAAGGCGGCTGTGGTTGCGGTTGCGGCGGCGCCTGCTTCTGCTGCTGCTGCTGCTGCTGCTGCTGCTGCTGCTGCTGCTGCTGCTGCTGCTGCTGCTGCTGCTGCTGCTGCTGCTGCTGCTGCTGCTGCTGCTGCTGCTGCTGCTGCTGCTGCTGCTGCTGCTGCTGCTGCTGCTGCTGCTGCTGCTGCTGCTGCTGCTGCTGCTGCTGCTGCTGCTGCTGCTGCTGCTGCTGCTGCTGCTGCTGCTGCTGCTGCTGCTGCTGCTGCTGCTGCTGCTGCTGCTGCTGCTGCTGCTGCTGCTGCTGCTGCTGCTGCTGCTGCTGCTGCTGCTGCTGCTGCTGCTGCTGCTGCTGCTGCTGCTGCTGCTGCTGCTGCTGCTGCTGCTGCTGCTGCTGCTGCTGCTGCTGCTGCTGCTGCTGCTGCTGCTGCTGCTGCTGCTGCTGCTGCTGCTGCTGCTGCTGCTGCTGCTGCTGCTGCTGCTGCTGCTGCTGCTGCTGCTGCTGCTGCTGCTGCTGCTGCTGCTGCTGCTGCTGCTGCTGCTGCTGCTGCTGCTGCTGCTGCTGCTGCTGCTGCTGCTGCTGTGACTGCTGTGACTGCTCCTGCTGCTGCTGCGGCAGCTCGTGTCGTTGTCGCATGCTCGACGTGTCTTGCCGCTCATGCTCTGCTGCGCTCTTTATTTTGGGCACTGGCAAGAACATTTGCGGGGTACCTGGAGGAATTCTAGTTTCCGACCGTGGTTGCGTAAATGGTGCAGCAGCAGCTGCTGCTGCTCCTGCTGCTCCTGCTGCTGGTGCTGATTTCGACGTTGCCTCTGCTCGGCCCTGCTCCCCCTCCTTTTCGGGCTGGCGCTGTTTCATCATGGCGCTCTGCGCGCCGCCGTTCGCAAGAAGCTGTGCATTGGTAGCGCTCGCGCTGGCCCCCGTTCCCGTCACGCGCAGGCACGACGAGCTCACCGAAGCGGCTGCGTCGTCGAGGCGCTGGTCCTCGAGGTCCTCGGCCGGCGGCTGCTCGTCATCGTTGCCGTCCTCCGCGGGCGGCTTCGGCTGCGAGTGCTGCGCGGGCGGCGCCGCGGCGAGGAGGGCGTCGCGCTGGTTGGGCGTCGCGGGCGTGCGCGCGCGGCGGGGCTGCGGCGGACGGAGTTCCGGGGCGGCACATTGCGTTTCTCTGGAGTCCATGGCGCCGCGCTGGTCTCGGACGCCGCGCGGCCGCCCCTTCGCGCGCC
>KN805399.1:184838-219283 GCA_000818945.1 Schizochytrium sp. CCTCC M209059
AGGCCTCGGCGCAGCGCAGCGCAGCGCAGCGCAGCGCAGCGCAGCGCAGCGCAGCGCAGCGCGGCGCGGCGCAGCGCGGCGCGCTCGGCCGAGGCTCGCTGGCCATAGGCACCCTGGGAGACGAAGAGAGACGCTGAGAGCGCGAAGACGCACGCGTCCCAGGAGACCGACCAACAGTGATGGTGGCCATTGAGAGCTAGCGAGCGGGCTGCCGGCCAGCTGTGCTGCTTGCCTGGGCTGTTGCAGGCCGCGGAGAGACAGAGTCTGCCTTCGGCCGGTGGAGGCCATTAACATGCAGCCTGGCTGTCTCAAGCAAAAGAGTGGCGCATGAGTGATTTTACTGAGAAAGGAGCGAGAGGTCCTTTCTTGGCCACCAAAATGATCAAGCTCGACCCGAGAGGCTTGTCACGCTGAAGCCATCACTAAAAAAGCAGCTCGTAGACGGCCAGCTAGATGAATTTCGATTCTCTGACCGTTGCACTTGTTCTTGGGAAGAAAAATTGAGTGAGTCATTGTATATATTTAATAAAAAAAAAAGGTGAGTGTCTTGAATGAAGGACTAAAGGTTATGGAAGATTTAGTTGAGACCCTTGACTGACTGGTACTGTTCGTCAAAGTGGCAAACGATGATTGATTCGTCCTCTCGAAACCGAAGTGCATGCCACAACTGAACAAGAAATTTTACCCACCAGTCCATGGTGCCTGTGGTTCGCCTTGCCGTGATGTCTGTCGGCCATGGCACGTCTTGCATCTCCTCGTAGTCGGTTGTAGTACAAAAAAGAAGTCACTTGGTTGTCAGGTAGCCATGAGTGACAAAGAGAGCGCTCGGAGTCGTCAGCAACGGAGAAATTGACCCACGAGCCAGAAGTCTCCTCCACACTCAACTCGTGAACGTAAAGCTTCCCCTGGCTGGGGACGCGGACGCAATGCTATCAGAGATGCGCGTGCATTTGGCCGCCATGCGGGCGAACATGATCGAGCCTTACGGTGCGTAGTGAGCAGGAGGAGGCGGCGGCGGCGCAAATGCCGCAGGAGGTGGGCCTGCGGCCGAGGGCGCCATCTTGACGATGAGACGGCTAATGAGACCTTCGCGATTGCCCTGACTCGGCACAGAGACACGAATGTAGTCCTTGTAGGCGCCTCCGAGCCCCCCAAGAAGGTCACCCTCCAGCAATGTCACGCGTGTTCCTTTTGAAACGCTGATAATGCCAAATTGTTTCATTTGAGCCTCATCCACAAAGTGATTCGAAGTCAGGACCAACTGGACCGACTCTTGGGAGCTACTGTCACCACTGACAGCGGCAGCTGCTGCGGGCGGGAAGCTTTCTACCATCGCGCTGCGAAAGAGATCGCGTCCGCTTCCACGGTTCACAGGCGCGGCCATTTGTGCAGTCACAGGTGCTGCCACGGGCGGCGCGGCTTCAACAACTGCAACGGCAGGTTGTGGGGCAGGAACCTGCACAGTGAGACGATCCCCCGGCCCCATGCCTTGCGGGCATGTCACACGAAAGGTCTGGCCCTTGTAGCTAATGCTAAAGGCACTTCCGCCGTAAACACCCTGTGGGATGGTCACCGTTACAGATCGCATTTCGTTCGTCGCCACAGCCTGCGCCCGTTGCTGATTCCTTTGCTGCTCCTTTTGCATTTCGCGCTGGTGCTCAACGTCCTTTCTCGCGAGCTCTGCTTGCATTTGAGCCTGCGCCGCGCGCTCGTTGGCAGCCTGGACTTCGTGCTGCATCTGGGCTTGCTGTCTGCGGTTCTGTCGCCCGCGGGCTACGGCGCCGCCCACCAGGAGACCCGTCATCACCGGTCTCGGTCTCGACCGCGCCGGGCCTCGCACAATGAGCACCATTTTCTCGCTCGCTCGCTCGCTCGCTCGCTCGCTCGCTGTCGCTACTGCTGCTGCTGCTGCTGCTGCTCTACTTTGCTCTGCTCTGCTTTGCTCTGCTCTGCAAGCCCGTGACGTGCGTCCGGGTCGCTTTCAATGTAGCGCGCGTCCCCTCTTCGGGTCTGTCTGCACGGCCGCTGGCGGGTGTGGCTGCTTGCTTGCTGCGCGCGAGGTCTTTTCTTCGCTCGCCTGCTCGTTCGAGTTCTGCTGCTGCTGCTCTACGCCTTCTTCTCCTTCTTCGTTCCGAGCAAGCTTCTCCTCGGCGCGTCCTCGCCCGCGTCTATCTTGTGCTCGCTCTCCCTGTCAGTCCCCGTCAGGCCGACAAGGTGTGCGCCGCGTCCGGATCTCCCCCGCGTCGGGTGCCTCCGGGGCCCCCGAATCCAGCGAAAGCCGGCGTCTTTCAGCCCGGGGCCCCAGAGCCAGACCCGGAGCGAGGGCCGCGCTCAGCGCCGGCGGCCGCCCTCGCGGGGGACGGGTGTCTCTGCGCGCGGCCAGCCGGGCGACCGGCCTCCGCCCGCCCGCCCGCCCGCCGAGCCTCGCGCGCTTCAGACATGGCGCCGGTTTATGCGACGCGAGCTTGGACCGACGCGAGTGAATGCGGAGTGGTATCCTATCCTACTCCAACTCCATACCGTGTCACTCAGGCCGTGCCCTGACGTCCGTTCACGCAGCGAGGAGGAGTTGAAGGGGACGACCTGCGCGATCGCTTGCTGCAGCTGGCTGAGCCGAGACGCGCTGCTAGGCAGGCGAAGAGCATACAGCAACGGCTGCGCGAGAGGTCGATGCAGTCACCGCAACTACATCAGTGGCAGCCACTACCGATACGCCTGGAAGCGAGATCGAAAAAATGAGTGGCCACGAGGAGAAAGGAGGTGGATCTATCCTCGCTGCCATCGCAGACAGGCCAGCAAATCCTCTTCTTGACCTCGATACAGTCAAAGAGCGCGCACGTGTACGCGCACGGGAGCTCTCGAGGAATAAATGTCATGATGGTTTTGTTCTCACATGACGCGCAGAAGGTACGTGAACATCGCAGCAGGTGAAAATGCCGTCTTTGGGCGCGACGTTTCTTGCTTCAAATTCAGGCTCCTTGGGCTTTTTTACACACCCGAGGAGACCCTACGTCGAAGCGCATAGCTTAATTCCACCCGGGGCTACAGAGACGGGCCCACGCATTCTGCCGTGGGCTTGTCTTCAATACGGAAACCGGGAAAGTCTTACACACGTCGATGCCTCGCGCAAAGATCATATTGATTGAAAGGAGAAAGAAAGAGAAAAACGAACAAAGATTGACTAACTTCGCTTTCTCGCTCGTCATCTAAATAATAGTAACCTTCGTACAGACGAGGCCAAGAGAAATGCCAATCTAGATGAATTCCGCGCCAGCAGAATACGCCGTGTGCCCAAGCATCGTCGTTGGTCCGCGACGCCAGGAATAGTGCGTATGCCCTGCCGGAATGCGCGAGGCGAACGACGTCGAGGGCATTCGTCGCTTCAGCAGAGTCGGGGACCGGCCCTTCTCTGATGCAGAGTTCTCGAATGGAGACGCCTCCTGGATCTGATCCTCGGCCCTTTTCGGCCTTTCTTGAAGCTCCACACCGGGCGGCTGCAAGGACATCTTGTTGCGCGTTCCCACCGTGCCTCGAATAGCAGAGCCAGCTACCTTGATTTGCCGTCCAATCGAATTTATCGCGCGCAATGGAGCTGGTGTCTTGCGCTCCGCAGCCTTGTCCGTCATTTCGACATAGGGCCAGAACCGCCAGTAATCGCTTTCTTCAATGTAGCGCTGCGTCCACTTGGTATCTTCATCTTGCGCAATGGTCGCCAGCTCCTCGCCAAAACCACCGACAACCTTGCTCAACGCTTGACTGCGCGTCACGAGATCCTCCCGTGCTTGCTCGCCAGGATGTCGCACAATGATCTCCATGCCCCGCACGCCTTCCATGCGCAGCAATCGCTGCTCAATGAAGGCGATCGCCGTCTCCGTCCCATTTTCGCGGGCAATGGATGCAGCAAGGACTTGCGCGCGCATACGCATGCCGGCGCCGAGCGCCTTTTCGATGGCCACGCAGAGCCGCTTCGCCGTGAGCTGCGTGTAGGGTAAACGCACGCCCACGCGCACGGCATCCACTTGGCGAGCCCAAAAGAACTGGTCTCCGAAAAAGGGAACCACCACCGTCGGTTTGCCCGCGCGGAGACCCTCTGCCGTGGTCCCCGCCCCGCCGTGGTGAATCACGCACTTGCAGCGCTCAAAAAGCCAACGATGCGGCGCAGCCCCAATCTGCAGCACACGCTGTTCCCCTTGCGAGGCCCCGAGCAAATCGCCTACGTTTACGTCGGCCCAACCAGCCTGTACAATGAAGCGGTGAGCCTTGGACATTGCGCGAAGCGTGTCTGCAATGATAGTGGACAACTTGCGCGGATCCTTGACCACGATCGAGCCAAATCCAATAAAGATGGGCGGGTCTTGAGACTGGGCCAAAAAGTCGCGCAATTTGGCCGGAGGTTCGTATACTGCCGGCACGCTTTCATTTTCCATTTCGTCGTCGAGGAACCAGTAACCCGGAATGCAAATGTGCGATCCCCAATCTTTGGGCTTGGGCAACATCTGCGGACTCCATGGATACAGCACAGGCGTGCGGTTATCGTGCGCAAGACGATGCCCGCGCGCAGACATGGTCCAAATTGGAGCAAGACGCAGCGTCTGCACGCGCCATCGGTTGATCAGG
This sequence comes from Schizochytrium sp. CCTCC M209059, assembly GCA_000818945.1. Classification (NCBI taxonomy): domain Eukaryota; class Bigyra; order Thraustochytrida; family Thraustochytriidae; genus Schizochytrium; species Schizochytrium sp. CCTCC M209059. The sequence continues at coordinate 189,456 of KN805399.1, forward strand.
TCGCCGGCGCCGAGCCACATGAGACGGTCCACGGCGCCGTACGACATCCAGTTCAGTCTGCCACTCGAGCTTTCGCCCCTGGTGCTGGTAAAGGGCGAGGGAAACTCTGTCGTACGTGACCAGGGCATGGGGAAACTCGTAAAGAAGGGCACGCCAAGTGCTTCGGCAATGTGCCAGCCCGAAAATGCTGGCGGATTCGCCATAACCACATCGGCGCGAAAGCTTGACTCGCGTGCAGCAAATGCGACTCCAGGTCCTTCGCCGACCGACGGCCGCACAGGTTCACGCTCTGGACGCGGTCCTTCCTCGGGCCCGTCACGAAGCTCGTGCTCCGGCAACGTACATGCGTCCCAGGCGTCGTCGAGAATGTGCGAAATCCATGTTCGGTGCGAGGCCACACCCTCGCGGACAAAAGAGTATGAAAACATGCTATTTTCTGTCACCATGCGCAACAATTCCTTTGGGTCACCGGCCAAGGGTGCAAAGCCGAGATTGGCGTCACCCACAAAACCCCGGAAACACTCGTGCGCAGCAATTCGAACATAGTGACCTTGCCGCCGCAGCGCCATGCCGAGCGCAACGTACGGCTGAACGTCGCCGCGAGACCCCACAACAATAATAACAAAACGCAGACGTGGTAAGAGCGACTGGGCGCCCGCGGTTGGCGTTGTCGCGCCACCGCGTGGAGCGGACGCGCTCAGGTGCACCTGGTCTCCTATGTACAGTCGATGTGGGTCTCGCATGTCCTCCGTATCGGCTCGGACAGCGCGTCGGTCCGCTGCCATGTCCAAAGACGGATCTAGAGCAGGCTGGCCCGCGTACCATTTGTAGATTCCCGGCATAAAACTTGAGCAAGCCTTGATCATGACGCCGCTCTCATCAGGATCGCTGTCCGGGGCGTCAGATTCTTCAAAGTCTGCCTCTGGCAGATAGATGCCCTCGCGCGCAAAACTGCGTTGTAGGTCTTCACACGACGTCAAGATTATGCGCCCTTGTACATCGGCGATGTCCGAGGCTGCCTGACGCACAAGGTCTTCCTCACGCCTTTGAGCGGGAGGTGAAGTTGGTGGGTGCGCGGCGAGACTCGAGGGTAACGAGACGCAGCCTTCGTCTAGCTGGGAAAGTGTTTGTCCATTATCAGCATCCTCCATGCTAAACGTTGCCATCGAATCGCTTGTTGCGCGATCGCTTGCGGGGCTGTTGCCGAGGAGAGGCGTGCTTGGCAACATGCTACGCGTTGGCGGCACGCATACGTTTGACCAAAGAAATTCATGTACAGAACGCAGCGCACAAAGCGCGGGACTGGATGCAAGCTCCCAGAGAAACACGGAAAGCCCATGCGCTCGAGCTTTGACAAATTCGGGCTCCAGATTTCCGAAATACTTTTTGCTTGGCAGTTGTGGTGCGGTTCCGTGTTGCCGCACGATCGCTTGCTGCACTTGCCAAAAGTCTCGGTAACGTTTTCGCACGTACCAGAGCCGCTGGCCTCCATCACGGAGCGCTGCTTCGCTGCTTTCCACGGCTACGCGCACAAAGTACACCGTGTAGCCCTCGTCCTTGAGGGTCTCAAACCCGCTCAATCGCAGCACGTATTTGAGCGGTTCGACGGCGCCACGACGCGCACGCGCGCCTCTGGCTTCCATCGCGGCAGATTGCGGCAGCAGCGCGCTTGCTCGTAGACTTCGGAGCTCCCCGCGCGGGGACGCCCAAACCTGACGTTTCTGCCCTCGATGGGATCAGGGACTGTGTCTGTCCTTTGGTGCCCTCGGAGATGTTTATGTGAATTCTCTATCGCGAAACTCCTAAAACCTGGAGCGGCCGGAAGAGAAGTGCTCTCGCGCCGCCCCAATCGTGCCCCACGCCGCGGCAACCGACCCCGTCGTAAGGCGGCACGCGGCACTGCAGTGGCGGCGGTCGCCCAGCAGTTTGAGTTTTCGTCCCGCAGATTCAAGGTCTCCAGAAGGCCCCAATTTTACACACTCTCTGCAGTCGTAGTAGCAGTACCTATTCGAGCAGGACGCGCATAGCGCTTCGAGATTCTACTCCATTTTGTCCAAGCAAGCTTCATGCTTATACTTACCACCATCTTTTCGAACGATCGCGATGTAGAAGCTCAAGTATTTCGTCTCGGTTTTTGCTTGTTGGAAATGCTTATGTAAAAAACTGTAAAATCTAGCGCTTGTTATGATTGACCGTGGCAGTAACCACAACGCCAAGAACGCGAACCACGACAATTAGAAGAACCAAGTAGATGACATCGTACCACCGCCAGTCATAGTGGTAGCCGTGCTCTCCACCGAGAAATTCAGGACCGAGAACATAGTCACGAGGCGTCGTACCTGTGCTGCCAGCAGGGCAGCAGAAGTCGCCCGTGCCCACATTGTAGACGGTCGTGTTGTCCGAGCAAGTGCCCGTATCCGTCATGGTTGGTGTTCCGGACGGATTGCACATGGGATTCGTCATAAAGTTGAACTGCGTAGCAATGAGGCCTTCTTGCGCCCAGCGAAAGGGGCTAATGTAGTAGATCCAAATGAGCCAGTTCGGAATCACCGAGGGGAGAATGAGCACACCCGAGGCCAAACCAAGGACCTGAGTCGTAAGTGTTCCGAGGACCTGCGCGGCGGCAGGGTTCGACATGATGGCCGAGTAAAAGACGCCAAGGTACGTCATGAGACTCACAAAGAGCCAGTTGATGAACCAGTAGTAGAAGAAGGCCCAGATCGGATTGCTCACGAAGCCAATGAGCCAGTAAAACGGAATCACCGTGACGAGAACCTGCACGAAAATGTAGGGGTCCTCGGCAAGGTTCAGCGCCAGTCCATACGCATAGGAAGAGTACATGCGCGAGGAACTTTCACGATAAAAGAGCGCGCGGTGCGTAAAGAGAAAGGGGACAATCGTCGTCACGTTCATGCTGGCAGTCACGTTGATGAGAATGTTGATGCAACTCACTCGGGACTGGACCGCAGCAGCGTTTGTCACGTCGCCATTCACAAAGACAAGACCAATCATAATGGCGAGGCCACAAAGAATGATCATGCGCGTAGTCGAGTAACTTGGTGTGCGCCAATATTCGGCCTGGTTGCGAAGATTTAGAAGTCGAAGCTGAAGCCCAAACGACGTCACAAAATGCTGCTGGGGATCGACAGCACTACCGTCTTCGATGAGATTGCGTGTTTTGTCATCCTGCAGCGCATCAAGCGCCGCATCGTCATCGGCGGCGTCCCCGGCCGCTGCCCAATCGACGGGCATGAGCTCATCAAGCTCGTTGAGAACGCGCTTGTACATGGAACTCTTGCGGTACTCTTGAGCGTAATCCCTGACACTGTGGCCGCTGACACCAGCGCCAATCACCGTGAGCATCCATGTCGCAGGATTAAAGTTGGAGGGACAAGGCTCGACACCTGGAAAGCTTTCGAAGTAGTCGAGGAGGTTCTTTGACTTGTCGCCGAGGTCGTCAAAGAAGACAACCTCACCCCCCCGCCGCATCAAAAGCAAGCGATCAAACATGTTGAAGATGGCCACGTTGGGCTGGTGCACCGTAACGATGACGGTGCGCCCGGTCGCCGCAACGTTACGTAGGGCCTGCAAGACATTGAGTGCAGCCCGACTCTCGAGACCGGAGCTCGGCTCATCGGCAAAGATTGCCGACGGATTGGCGACCATTTCCACAGCAATCGTCAGTCGCTTCGTCTCCTCGAACGAAAGACCCGTCTCTTCGTCGCCAATGACGCGATTCGCGATCGGCTCGAGCTCGAGAATCTCCATAATGTGGTCTACCACATCCTTGAGGCCCTCCTTGGTGGCTACCGTGCCAGGAAGGCGGAGAGCAGCACTAAAATCGAGCGACTCGCGTACTGTTGCCGCCGCCAGATGCACGCCAAACTGCTCGACATAACCAACCTGCTGGGCGAAACGGGCATTGTTCTTAGGCCGGCCGTTGACGTAAATTTCTCCAGTGAGTCTACCCACAGTCTTGCGTCCAGCCAGAACATCGAGCAACGTCGTCTTGCCAGCGCCACTGCTACCCATCAAGGCTGTCATCGTGTACGGCTTGGCGTAGGCATCAATGCCATTGAGGATCGTCAGGGTTTCGGTCGACCTGTGCCGAGCCGCATCGCGGTCCATGCGCGTTCCAGGCGTCGCCTTGGCCTTGGCGTCGTCCTCGCCGCCCTTGGCTTGAATTTCAACCGAGTAGCGAAGATTCATAAAGGAGAGTGTCACCTGCTCGAACTCGAGACCCTTGCTCGTCTGCGCGCGCTGGTTTTCGATATCGCTGCCGTGCGCAGAGGGGTCCACGGGAGGTGCCGATACATCCATGATCTCAGACTGCGCCTTGAGCGTGCGCTCGCGCATTTTGACGCGAGTCTTTTCATCGTCCATGCGCATGAAATTGACCGTCTTGCGGACGATATCACTGTTAAGACCGCCGCGCCGCTCGTCCCATCGCAAATAGCTAAGCGCGACACTTGCCATAACAAGATAGAGGGCCGTGATGCCCAGCACGTACGCCACTCCGTACCAAAGGTATGCGGGGTCCGTAATGAACTGGCGCGCTTCTAAAAAGTACTCGCCGCAGTTCATCTGTGGATAGGGGGTGTCGCAGTCCGAGGAGCCGCAGTACATGACGCACTCGCCGTCGACTGTCTTGGGGGCAGCCGTGTAGGTTGCACTGTAAAACTCATTCTGCACGAGCGACGTGTACGCCCACGATAGCGGGTTCCACCAAAAGATCCAAATATAGTATGCTGGGAGCGTCAAACGTGTGGCAAGAGCACCCGAAAAGATGACCATGAGCATGATCAATCCGATAAAAGCAGCAAAGGCGGCCCCTTGATCTGGCATGCCAAAGGCGAGCAGACGAATGAGCGCAGAAACATTGAGACCAAAGCAGAGCACGATAAAGAGAAAGATGAAAAAGTGCTTGCCGTTGTCGTCCAGACTGAGACCCGTCATGAAGTAGACCAGTACACCTAGAAGTAGGGCGTCTTGGAGCAAAAGCGGAATGCCCACGAGGAACTCGGCAGACACGAAAGATGTTGCATGAAAAAAGTTTTCGCGAGCTTGCTTGTAAAATACGTTGCGCTGCGCAATAACGTCGTTGAGAAGGGGCGCGGAGCCAACACCGACAAACATGAGCATAAAGTAGAGCACGGCTGTCTTGATGTAGTACTGGTTGAAGGGGAGCTGAAGCGTAAAGAGACCCATGAGTAGACCCATGACGACGTTCTGGATGATGCGCGCGATCATAAATACCTTGTTCCGCGAGAGAACCTTGAATTGCCGCCAAAAGACGACGCGTGTGAGTTCGGGCCAGCTCTTCATGAACTTGGGGGACTTCATGATTGCAGACTCGACGTCGTGCAGCGAGGGGTCGTCGTACTTCTTGCTCGGGGCATTGGAGTAGTCTCGCATTTTAGCAAAGTGCTCGGACTCGCGGAAGCAGGCCGCAAACTCTTCCGAGGTGCGGGGCACTGAGGCTCGTTCAACGTCTTCGCGAATATACTTTTCGCCAAGATCGGTCGGAAGCTCCTGCAGATAGTCGGCTGGGTCCTTGTATTTGGGGCAAGCGTAGCCTAGCTTCTCAAAGTACTCGAGGATCGCAACGCGCGGTCCATGGTAGATGACACTGCCTTCGCTCATGAGCACGACCTGATCAAAGAGATCAAAGGTCTCCGGGGGCGGCTGCAGCAGCGACACGACGGCAGTAGATTTGAAAATCTTGCACATGTTCTTGATGGTCTTGGTAATGTCGTAAGTCGCAGCGGAATCAAGGCCCGTGGAAATCTCGTCGAGCAAAAGCACCTTGCTTCCCACGACCAGCATCTCGCCCAGCGTGACACGGCGGCGCTCGCCACCACTCACACCCTTGAGCGTAGCGTTGCCAATGACCGTGTCCGCGGCGCGCGTGAGTCCGAGGAGAGCCATGCAGGTTTCAACATTATTGTCGAGATGCTTTTGCGCTCGCTCGCGATCATTCACCTTCCTTCCGCGAATCTCCTGGACACGATCAAGCCAATTTTTGCGAGAGCGGCACTTGCTGGCAAACTCAAGCGTCTCCCTCACCGTGAGCACGGGAATGTGGCGATCGACCTGCGAAACGTAGGTGGCAAGGTTCGGGACGTGGATGTCCTTGGTGTCATAGTCGTTAAAGCGAACCTTGCCTGAGAAAGTCTGCGTCGCATTGTCTTTCAGACGATCGTTGATTGCGTACATGAGCGAGGTCTTACCGCTTCCAGCGGCGCCCAGGAGGAGCGTCATGTCACCGGCCTTGAAAACGCCACTGGCTTTATTGAGCACAACCTTGGTCTCACCGCTATTGTTCCCAGCGCAGCAGCGCCGCTTGATGCTGTCGTAAATACCAACGACAGGAAGGGCAAAGATGTTGATAAAGTTTGTCACGACCGTACTCTTGCCACGGAGCCACTGCGGCAAGGAAGACTCTGTCTCCTTAACCTCGAAGTGAAGATCTTCGAAATGCACATCGATGGCGACGTGCTCGTCCTCATCAAAAATGAGACGGTTAATTTGGCGAAAGTGCTCTTCGACGCCCATGCGCAAAAGCTGCTGGATTTCGAACTCAGAGGCCATTCTAGAGCCATGCGTCGAGAGAATGCGGCTAGCGCGCACCTGGAGACCGTCTTGAAGCCGCTTCGCGCGGTCCGCGCGAAAGTCGCCCTCAAAATTCTCGCTCTCGTCGAGGATCGAACTGAAGCGTCGGGCGACGGCATTGAGGTACCTTTCCAATTTTGCTTTGTTGCGCGACGAGATGTCGTCGAGGCGAATCTTGCCTTCGAGCTCGATGAGGAGCTTGCTTGTGGCAAGTTGCTCGAGAAGATCTGTCGAAAGGTCCAGCGATTGCATCGCCCGATTGAATTCGGCCACGCACGTCTGGTCTGGTCCTCCCGTGAGGCGCATTCTCCCTTCGACCTCGGGCTCTACGACGCGTTCTCCTTCGTCCTCATCTTCGCTGCTCAGCTCTGCAGCGGGATTGTGCGTGTCGCTCTCCAAGGGCATGACCTTGTCACCTGCTTCCTTGTCGACGACGCTCTCGGGATCGAGGTCGCTTTCGCTCAGCGTGCGGTCCTCTCGAATTTCCGCCTGCGCGGCTGCGTTGTCGGCCCTGGCCGGCGTCTCCATGTCAGGCGCGAGGCCGGCGTTGACGCCCTCAGCGGCGGCCGCGGCGTCTGAGGTGGGGAGCATTCTCTTTCGATCTCGATTTGCTCGTCGGGCTGCTGATGATTCTCTCTGATCACCTCACTTACAGTCAGTCAACAGTCGGCGAGTGGTGGACTCACCGGGTTTCCGGAGTGAGTTGACTTACCGCTTACCGGAGTGGACCCACCAGCGAGCGTGCGAGCAAGCAAGCAAGCAAGCAAGAAGAGCAACGGTCTGTCGCCGCGTCCTCGCGATTCCCTAGCTCTGCGGCTCTGCGGCTCAGCGGCCGTCCGCCGTCCACCTCGGCGTCCGCGATGCAACTCGCGTCCCAGGCCCGCGGCTCGGGCGCTGACTTGAGGTTCTGCTTCCGGAGCGACGCTTCGTCCTTTCCGTCACCTCGCCGTCGTCAATCGACCCAGCCTCGGCCCCTCGCGCGCGCGCGCGTACACGTCCCAGTACGAGTACAAGCCGGCGCTCGCTCTTCCTCTTCTGGCCTCGCCCCGCCTCTGCTCGGCGGCCTTGAGTTCGGGTTCTGCCTCTGGCTCCGGCGTCCAAGCTCTGCTTTCCTCTGCTTTGCTTGCCTTGCCTTGCCTTGCCTTGCTTTTCCTGCTTGCGACATGGACGCAGGAAATCGCAGCCACAGCCACCGCCGGGAAGCAAGCCCCGAGCGAGAGCTCCGCCGCGTCGCGCTGCGTCGCCTGTTCACGTGGCGGCCGGGGTCACGAGGAAAGGGAGGGGAAGAGAGGCAGGCAGGCAGGCAGGGAGGGAGGGAGGGAGGGAGGGAGGGAGGGCAGCAACAACGGGTTCAGACGCCGCGCGGAGGGGCGGCACGGGCGCGCGCACCTGCGTCCGCCCCAGAGCAGGGGTCCAGGGAGACGGCGGGCGGGGGGTGAGGGCGCTTGCTTGCCTGGCGCGCCCGGCTCGAGGAGGGCGCGCGACGGGTGGACGCGGAGGAGATGAAGATGTAGATGCAGGTGCAGACGCAGGAGCAGACGCGTATGCGAATGTGAATGCGAATGTGAATGGGCCTCGATGACGAAGGGGAGAGCCCGACGTCGGACGCAGAGACGCGGGTCCCCAGCCGGCACTGGCTGGGCGTTCAGCTGCGAAGAAAGAAGTTCGCGCGATCGATGCGACTGCAGCCAAGTGATCCGCGCGGAGCTTGAACTGACATAGAGAAGGTGAGGAGCGGCCACCAAGCTCTCATATGATACTCGCTCGTTCGTCGGTATGGGCTGGACGAAAACATGAAATTCGTCAAGCCACGGACACGTGGGACACGTGGGACACGTGGACAGAGGCGTCATGATGTGTGTGGTGCTGGTGTTGTTGTGGCAATGCAGACACTTTCACGAGGCTCCGACTCCGGGGAGCCAAATCGGTGGCGAGAGGCGAAAATTGTTTGCTTCCTCGCTTGCTTAGTGCTGTTACTCACGTGCCTTGCTAGCAGAGCGTCATGGCTCCGTCATCAGTCAGTCAGTCAGTCAGTCAGTCAGTCAGTCAGTCAGTCAATTGGTGACTTTCTGAAGAGTCCTCGAAGCTGAGGAATCTAGCCTTTAGCATAGTAAAGTCGAGCCTGCGTGAGCGAATTGCAACTGGCCGCGAATGTTGACGACTCCCAATCGATCGCAGCAGCGGTAGCAGCTGCAGCATGCATGCACACATGTACGCATGCATGCATGCATGAGTGGACGTGTGACGTCGAACGCATCGTCGTCGCCTCATCGATCGTGCATTCTTTCTCTTTCCTCACATGAATGCATTGAGAAGACTTGCTTGCTTTCTTCTCCTTCTCGATGCCGATGTGCTCGCTTCACTCCTCCTGACTCCTGTCGGTCGTCACATCGATGCTATTGCGCTTTCGCAAGTCCCAGTCCAGGCCACCTTCGACTTTGAGGTTCAAGTTGTCACCCCAAGCCTATTATATCACCCGCCAAATCCGCGCGGTGAACGAGTGAGTAGAAGAGCGAATGAGCGAGTGCGTGAATGATGCTCGCCACGTGGGTCACTTTGTTCTTACTATTAGTGAGCCATGCAGTGCAGTGGGCCACGATCGGATCGCACCAACTCGAAGTGGTGCCTGTAAAATCGGCTTTGCCACAAACAAAGCCGCGGCGCGCGCAGGGCGGGCGCGGGCGAGGCCAGGGTAGGGGCCCGGAGCGGCGCAAGGCAGCGCGCACGGGCCTTCCGGACCCCCACGCAGGCCGCTCGCAGGCGGAGGTCGTCGGGGAAAACTGTCGCAAGACCAGGATGACCACGACGGCGAGCGACCTGCCCTCGCGGAAACGGCGGCAGAGGCTCGGGAAGGGGCAGAGCCAGCGGCGCGCAGGGACACTGCGGCTATGCACGTACGTGTTGGGCGTTCTCATCGCCTGCGATGCCGCTCTGCAGTTTTATCTCACGTGGGAACCGGCCGTAGATAAGGAGCCGCTGCGCATGTTTGACGCCCTGCCGGACCTCGAGACGCTCGTGACCATGTCTTCCTCTCTGAGTTTTTCCTGGGATGGCACCGGGTCATCACATGACAGGGACCCACAGGGCGCTGGGCCCGCGCTTGTCTTTACGCCGGTCTCCTCAAGGTCCTATGAGCTCAACCTTAACTCGCGTCCCAGCGATCAAGTGGCCATCACGCTCCGGGACGAGGAAAGCTGCTTCAAGTCCTTTGTCCCGCGCGCCCTCGTTTTCTCCCCACAAAATTGGGCCTCTCCACGCCTTGTTCAGGTACAGGAAGACACTGCCAAGTTCTTGGCTGGATGCTCTTCGCACGTTCTGCATGAGGTCTTCAGCACCGACCAAGCGTATCATGGTCTGCACGTGCGCACGCAACCGCTCGCAGGCTTCCGTCCCATTTCAGATGTCGGCGCTGGACTCTCGCCAGCAGGGGATACCCGTAGCAAAGATGCGGTGGGCTCCATGTCCGAAAATGCGCCTCGCTCTGAAAATCTCGAACTAAGCGCAGACGGCGCTGCAGCGTCCACCGTTACAGAGCAGCAAGAGGACGGAAGCGCCGTTCAGCAGTCCAAGGACCTCGGGTCTGTATCTGCGGACAAAGCGGGCGCATCAGCGAACAGCGCAAGCCCTTCCTCGTCGCTTCGGTCCGAGGCGATGGACGATCCATCATCTCCATCTACGGTTACTGGGATTCCTCCAATCGAGGTGTACACGAGCGACGTCGATTTGTCGGCGATGCTTCGCGAGCACCGGTGCGTGCGAACTGCTCTATCCAATGGTGCAATCAAGTGCGAGTTTGCGATTGACACACCATGGGCCTCTAGCTTTTATATTATTAGCGCGCCCGCCTTGCAAGATGACTTGAGCGTGCCTGCGCCAATGGCCTTGATCGTGTCAGGCGTCCATGGCAAGGAATTTGCTGGCTTTGGGGCCGGTGGTACCATCAAAACGTGGCAGCCAGTACAAGGGCGCCTCATTGTCATTGATCGTATGAATGCCCGCGGCATCGACAAAAGAACCCGGTACGTGCCGCGATTTTCGAAGATGAGCTCGCACCTCGCCACCGCTTCCGCAGGTACGGGTCCACAGCCGCATCATGACGACCTGAATCGCGATTTTCCCGCAGACGTTTCTGTGCTTCCGAACAAGGTTTTACCGGCGCACATATGGGACCTGGTGACCAAGCTCAAACCCAAACTCTTTCTTGACCTTCACGAAGGATGGGGCTATTACGCGCAACTCAAATCGCACGAAACAAAGGAACCGAATGTCCTCGTAGGCAACCCACGCTTCTCAAAGGGGTCATCAGTCATTGCCACAGAAAACAGCCTCGACCTGGCGCAAATCATGGTTGACGCCGTCAACGTTAACGTCAAGGAACGTTTGCATCGTTTCGAGGTCCTTTCGCCACCCATCTCCGGGGGGCTCGCGCGTCGCATTCACAACGCATTCGGCGCGCAATCCTTTGTTCTTGAAACAACGCAGCAGAATCAGGCTTTGGAAAAACGCGTCTCGCAACACCTTCACATGGTCGCCGCGGCACTTCAGCGGATCGGATTCCTTGATCCCACTTTCAAGCCTGCAAAAGTTGTCAAAGCTCGTAAAACCGCTGCACAAGCGGCCGCAGCCTTCTCAGGGTTGGGGGCAGCATCGGGCGGGCCGTCGAGCGCGCAACATTCGCACAAAAGGTAGGCGTAGGCCTCCCAACGTTTGTGCTGATTGGTCCAGGGGTTTTCCATGAATACTCTCATGGTTTTAGAAACATATAGAAAAAAAATGAATACAAAAGATTTGAATTTGCTGTCAAAGCGTGCTGAGCGAAGGAGAATGAGCACAATCTTTCCTAACTCAATGACGGCGAATAATGGTGATACAATTTCATGACGTGCTCGCAGTGCAGTGCCGGGGAATTGTGCCTTGAAGCAAAACAAGGAGGAAAACAGGCAGACAATGCATCAGGAGGTGTCGGGATCAGTAGTTGCATCAGCATCCGAGCTTGCCTTTGATTTTAAAGGAGGTGTGATCGTGTATCCAAAACTCAAGAGAAGTTTGAGCGTCTTCATTGCGGTAATTCGATCGTACTCCTTCTCTTCGTCCGTGAGCTCGCTATAGGGAATAAGACATGGATGCAGTTTATGCTCGTCATCTCGGGACGTGCCATAGGTCCAGCCTTGCTGCGTACGCTGCAGGGCCCACTCCTCGTGTGTATTTTCTGCCAAGAGTTCCGTCAGGCCAACCAAATCCTGCGAAAGCTCAATATTATCTGTATTCTGCGGATGAGGGACGTAAGCAATTCTCGGAAGAGACTGTTGCTCCTGAGTACTTCCATCCTGGTCCTGCTGGCCTGGCTGCTGCCCCTGCTGCCCCTGCTGCCGGACGAGTTCCTCCACGGTAGCCATGATCAGCTTTAGCTGTGCTTCATCATTGACATTGCATTTATCACGAATCATGGCGCACATCTTACTCCGCATCTCGTCGTCTCGGGCAAGACCATCTTCGCTTTCGTCGTTGGTCTTGGTGTGCGCGCAGTCGGCGTGCAATTCGGTATGCGCTCTTTCAAGCGAGTTGTGATGTTGTTCCACGGTCAACACGTGCTCATCGTGAACGCCCGCAACACGCAGCCTGTCGGCGAGGACGCTTGGTGAAGCTCCCATGCTTGCGCGTAGCTCGCAAGCAGTAGCTTTCGAGGTCTGGGCACACACGCTCACGCGTAAAAAGGAGCAGTCAATTTATAAATATTAAAATGTAGTACTATAGTATGGTGCCTTTGAGTTTTAGGCCAATACCTATAGAACCTATACCGCAAGGTGCGCACGGTACGATATCCGTTACAATTTTTGGTGGCCCTCCGAACGGCCCCCGGGGACTCCGACGCGGAGGCCGCTTGGGCCCGCGCTGCTCGCGACTACCGGCTGCGGTGGACCAGCAGGCGCCGCAGCCGGAGCCTTACCAGTGGTATAATAGGCACAAGGAAGAGTCGACGATTCGTTTTTCTTCTCGTCGTCGTTGTTGGGTGTAGCATAAATTCTTTACTTTTCCAAACTTGGATGGTGTGTACAAGCAACACTCTGTGAATTGTAATTTCAGCGTTGTACACAAGGACAATTGGGGTTGCACGCAGCTCGTACGGATATGTTTTAGGCCCCTAGTCCAAGCTGGGTGATAGTCACGCCAACTATGTGAAGAAAGCCAATATTGGAGGCACCTAACGGAGCACGTTGGTTGGGCAACCATAAATTAGAATTGGTGAATCCTTCTAAAACAACACTGTTCGTGAGACAGAATGTCCTTTCTTATCAAGAAATCCAATAGAAAACCAGAAGGCCTGGCCCTAAAAGTACCATGTGCGATCACGATTCTTCTCTTGTAATCTTAATCGTATTCCTTCTGATTTTTCGAATCTACGGACTGTTTGGCTGCAAAAGTTCATAAAGGTGCGTGTGCTCCTCCTGCATCGCAGCGTGAATAGGCAGGTGACCCGAGTCTGATGGCAACGTACGACTTGCACCATGATCAATTAAAATTTGGCAAAGCTCGCCATTTCCATCAAAAGCCGCGTTGAAAAGGCACGAGGTGCCATCGTATGAAGCGTCAGGGTTAGCCCCGTGCTCAAGCAAAAGCTTGACGCAAGCCATTTCCTGCTCATATGCTGCTTGGTAGATTGCTTCGCCGCACTGACTCGCGTCGTTCGCGTCGAGCTTGGCGCCGTGCTTGAGCAACAAGCCCAAGCAACCCGCTTGCCCCTCCTCAGCTGCGAGTGAGAGGGCCGTCTCCCCATACGGAGAAACGTGATCGAGGACTGCACTGCGTATGGCCTCAGAAGTCGAGTCGATAAAATCGAGTATAACGGAGAGAAGCGCAATCTCCCCTCGTCGGGCGGCCATCATGATTGGCGTATACTTGTTGGCCTCAATGTGCGCAAAAATGGGCACGGCGAGCTGGTCCAGCGTCAGATTGAATGCCGCAACATTCTCTTTCAGCAGCTTGAGCAAATTTTGAAACAAGACCAGGTCGCCGTTTCGCACAACATATCGCACGTACTTTCCAAGTTGCGCAGGAAATCTTGCTGGACCGAGAAGCTGCGAAAAGCTAATGAGCAGTCGCGCGTCAATTGATCCAGTCACATCCAGCGGAACAAGCATTTTCTGCACAAGATAATAGACTGGCTGCCACCGGTGGTCCGAGAGAAGCTTGATTTTTCGGACCCTGTAGCGTTCCGCATTGCGAGCGTCCGCAGAAAGTACGCTCAACGTGTCTTCATCGTTCTCCGCATCGTCGTCTTCAGACTCGCTCAAGGACGGATCTGAATACAGATCAGCGCGTTCGGAGTCTGGGTTGTCCGACTCCTCGTCCTCTGTGCATCCTGTCTCGTCACCCGAAGCTTCGATTTCCCAATCTTCGTAGAGAACATTGCGACCGCAAGGTTTCAAGAGGTTTCCTGATGAAAATTCGGGACAGGGCTCTTCTGCGGAAGAAAGGTGTATGTGGTCCTTGGCGGTCAGATTGAGCTCGAAAATAAAAGCTTTCAGCTCACTAGGATTGATCTCTTGCACTTCACGGACTACGTATGCCGCGACGAGATACTCTTGAAGAACGTGAATTGCAAATCGAGCATGACGGTCCATCCAGAGCTTGTTATGATCTGTGGCATCTGCGTGGAACAAGGGCAAACTCGCGTTGCGAATTAGCGCCGAGATCGCATTGGCGATTCGGGCACCGCGCGAGTACGCGTTTGCTTCGGCTCCGCCTCGCTTCGCGTACATGGTCAAAGCTTCAGCGCACCACACGCCAAGCGCTCGCCTGTTGTGGCGCTGAAGGTGGAGGGCGAGTGCCATACATTCCATGAACGACTGACCCTCTTCGCTCTGACAGAGCTGCGAGCACTTGGCGAGGTGGCGAGATGGTTGTATAGCAACCGGCGACTTGAGTAAATGTCGCACTGCGTACGAGAGGATCTTGGGAACACCCCAGTCAAGATCTTCTGCAGCTTCTTGATTGGCATGATTGCTAAAGCTTCGTCTGAGGTCCAGTTCACTTTCTACGAGGCCGCCCGTGTCGGCGCTCGGGGAATATTCAGTTGTTCCGTTTGGACCTGTTGCCAAGTTCTGCTGCCCTTGTGCTCCCGTGCTCATATCTCTAAGCAAATTTGCTTCGTTGCTGGCCATGTGCATTGTCGAGTGCCAGTGATTGGTCAAAGCAAACACGAGCATTTTTACAAGAACAGGTGTGCCCGAAACAATCTCCTTGAAGACTGGTTTGCGAATCTCCGTGAGAAGAAAGCGCTCGAGCTCAGCAATGTTCAATTGACCGTCTTCAAGTCGATGCTGCACAAGGCGAACGTGCGACTTCACGAGTGTGCTGACATGATCCTGTGAGAGAGGTTTTACATGCACAAAGGAGACTTGCGAGAGGCAGACTTTGATATCTCGCTCACGTCTCGCCGTGATGATGGCAATGACATCTACCTGACTTTCGATCCAGGCAAGGAGATCAACGCGCGTCTCGGGTCGCATATCATCGAGGCCATCGACAAAGAGGAGCATTTGTCCATTTTCGAGTGCCTTGAGCAGCAAATTGAACATGGGTGATCCTTCTCCATAGCGATGCGCCCAAAAGAGCTCCATCACACCGAGCATCAGCCCTGCATGCGCTGGCGACTCGAGCATGCTTCTCACTTGCTGTGAGTATGTAGATGACCGTGTCGACAGCTCGCTCGAGCTCTTGTTCCGCTGCGGGTGCTGCTGCTGGTGATGCTGGTGGGAATGGGATGCGCCATCTTTGTCTTGTGCATTCTTCAGCCGCTTTCTACCGGTTTTGTCGCTAACGCTCGAAGAACGAGCTGCTGCCCGACTGCCCGACAAGACCATACTTCGTCCGTTTGGACTCGTCATGAGCTCATGATGATGCATGCGTAAAAGGTCACGCTGTTGAATGCCTGTTGTTCGTGCAGCAGACTCTCTCACCGTGCCTCGTTTCCGGCGACCTGTAGATGTCATAGGGCTCGCACTAGCTAAACTTTGCCCGCTGCCATCATTTTGATCCGCAAAGAAATGCGCCGCGCGCGTGATTGTGCTCAGCGGACGTGAATTGATCGAGCTCAAATGTCTCGTAGACTCGCCGAAAGTGAACTTTGACTTGGCTTGAGACAGTTTCATGGATCCCAGCTTGCTTGAGTCCGTGCTCTCGTTATTACTTTGCATGATAAATTCAATGTAATCACTTGCCGTGCTCTCTGTCGACTTGGACCGAGTAGAGCGGGCAATTTCGACGCGTTGGCGCAAAAATTTGCAGATTTCGATTGCGTCGACAAAGACGGGCATGTAATAGTCTTGTTCTGCCAAGGCATGCGCGACAAGCTTCTTCATCACGATTGTCTTTCCCGAAGAACTCGGCCCACAGATGGCGACACGTCGCGCTTGAATGAGGTCCACTCCGAGCTGCTGCTGCACAAGGTCAAAGAACCGCGTGCTGCGCTCATTGATGGCCACGTTCGTGCACGTTGATCCAAGCTGCAGAGGTGGCGGTCTCGATTTTCGCTGCATGGAACGACTTCTTGCCGGCGCGCTGGTCGCAAGCGCAAAACTATGTTCGTTTCGTGGCATTTCTGATAGCGTGCTTGACTGCGAAGAGATCGAAAATTCGCCTTCCTCTTGCTGTTTCTGCTGCTGTTGCTGCTGTTGATGCAAGCGTTTCTTGGCGAGACTCTTGGTGGCAGCTGATTCAACGTCGAGGTCCAAGGTGTCCCCAATGTTGAATACCTCGCCGGAAATAGGATCAAAGTGATGACCACATTTGAGAGCAATACGATTGAGGTATGAGCGCATATGTACCTCGTCCCGCAGACGATTCGTGACCACCAAACCTGGAGTAAGCGGTACTGTCTGTGGGGAGAACGATGACTTCTGTGGCACCGATCGCTTGCGAAGCCCCATGAGCTCGCCCGCATGCAAAAGGAGACCTGCAAGGGCTAGCTGTTTGTGCGCCGTGCTTGTGTCACGATAGCTGACGGCGCGCGCGGCGTAATAGGCCATTGCAGCGTGCCATTGCCGAATGTCTGCGGCATCTCGAGCATACTTTGCGCAGTACCCACGCAAGAGCTTGCAACATTGCCAAGCAAACTGCAGGCGACCGATCTTCTCTTTAGCTTCGCGAATATCCCGTTCGGGCTGGTCTTCGGATGCCTTGACGAGAGGGTCAAGCACGGTCCGGTCAAGATCATCCGAAAGTGGTTCCTGCAGGCTCAAATACCCAGAAGAGAGCGCCTCGAGCATGAGCACTGCAGCTTGCATCTCTTCAGTTGACTCGAGACTGAGGTACTCGAAGAGAATGCAGGACGTCATTTTGCACAAGTCTTGCAGCACGTGGTGCTTGCCACTCTGCGCAAAGTCGATGAGCCACGGAATACTCTGAGCGTCGATGACGATGTTTGCTGCATTCAGGTCTCCGTGACCCATACCCTCATAAAACTCGATGGTCGTTTCCTCGGCCACCTCGTCGCTGTTGATCCAAAAGGAAAATTCGAGAAGAAAATCAAAGAGTGCGCCCGCAGAGTCGCTCGCCCGCGACCTTGCGCGCGGCGCTTCGCGAAGGCCGAGTAAAGACCAAAGGTGGGCTTTGCTGGCGACCAGGAAAGGGTCCCAAACCGAGTCTGCAATGACCTTGGCACGCTCGGGGCTCAGCACGCATTTCCGGAGCGCGCCTTCGATATCGTAGAGTGCGCGCACATCTCCAGAGGATTTATCCTTGCCAGACATGGAGCTCTGCACCGTGCACTTCTCAAAGATCTCCCCGAAACACTCCAGCAGCACGTTATGAACAGAATGCATTGCACACGCATTTCGGTGGGCCATGGAAGCTCGTATTGGCTTGGCATTTTGCATTTCTGACAAGAGCGTTGCGGCCTGCTCTTGTCGTTGCAGGCGGTCGAGGCAAATGGTTTTGAGCTTATGGTCATGCCGAAAGTCGATTTGCTTTTGCTCGTAAAGGTAGAGGTCTTTGAGAGTGATGAGCTGATTGTTTGTATTTTGGCCCGTCACGCCGCGAAACACGGACTGTCCTCCTCCGGCCAATGAAATTTTAATACCTCCGCGATCGTCTGCCGAGCTCAAAAATTTGCCGTGGAGTTGCGGCGCATGATCTCCCAAGTACGCGAGCATAAGTCGATGGCGATGTTCCTCTTGTTCGATCGCTTGCAGAGTGTCGAGCTTGAGCACAGTAGCGTCCTGGACGCGTCCCTCAACATCGACGCAAATGGCATGAAGAACAAGCGAGCCAGAAAATCCGCCCGCAAGCTTTCGAATCCGAACAGAGCAGCAATCTGGGCAGAGGCCTCGAATCACGCGAAGGTCAGCCTCGCTCAAGGAATCCGTCTCCTCATCATTATCCCAGGCAATCATGACATCTTCCAAAACAGCAGCGAGCCAGTGAACTTCCTCGAGGGTGATGCAAATCTTGTTTTGGTCGATCCCGCTTTTGAAAAAGGCGTCGTCAATTTGCGATGTCGTGAACCGACATTTATATGCAAGGATCTTCCGAAGAACATCGATCCTAATTTCATCCTGTTCCGCTTGCGCTTTCATTTCTTGCAACAAGAAGGGCAAGAACGAAAAGAGTGTGGCAACAGAATCGCTGGTATTGAGATTCTTTGACAAGCTTCGCGCACGTTTAAAGGATTTGTTTGCAGAAATGCATCCGTCGACAGAAGAAGAAGAAGAAGAAGAAGAAGAAGAAGTTTTGCATGCCATTGACGAAATCCACTCCCAGCAAAGACGAAGACGGGCAGGGCAGCGTTCCACCTGGGTTCGGTAGACGGCCAGTGTCGGAGACTCCTTGACGCGATGAATGCTCGACCGAATATACGCCACGCGCGACTCGATGTCGAGTCCATGAATCTTTGCGCGAAAAGCGTACGTATAGATGCTTTCGCGGTACGGCGGAAAGCGAGATTTACTTTCGCGCAGCTCGTGCGTTGGGGCCTGCGTAGGGTGAGCTCGTACTGCAAGCAAATATTGTCCGTCTTGGTCGAGTTCCTCTTCGTCGCTGGCAGTCGTATCTGTATCATTGCCAGCTGTCTCGGTTTCAGCCGAGTCGCCCTCGGCAGAGCTGTCTTTTGTTTCATTCTCGGCGTCAGATATGCTCTTCGTGGTGATCGATGAGTCTGTAGTGCTGGTACTTTCGCTTCGTGATCTCATTGTCGTTTCGTCGTCCGTAGAATCAAGGTCTTGGCCATTGCGATTCTTGCTCCCTCTGTCGCATTCCTGTGGTGCCGCTCCGCAATCGCTCTTCGTTTCGGTTTTATCATGATTAAGGTCACCATTCATGCCATCATTGTCATCATCCTCGCGCTCATCCTCAGCAATCTGATCTGCAAACCCAAATTTTGCAATTGGGGGAAGGGTTCGAGAGTTTCTTCGTGGTGGTCGTCCCAAGAATGATGCGGACTTGGAATGGAAGCTCGATGTCATGCGATGCAAGTCTCGTGAAATAGGCAAGACTTGAGCGATTTGTGGCGGGGCAGCCTCTGTCCCTGCGTCTGACTCCGACTCGGAATTGTTGCGTTCTGCGATACTACTAAAGTCGTCGAAGGAAGTACCTCGCGTTTCGACAGAGTTTTGGCGACTCGATTGTTGAATACGAAAATGAAGTCCTTCTAGGAACCATTTGTTCAGGCTCTCCTCGACAAAGTTACGTGCGTCTTCCCAGGTCCTGACTGCCGCGGGGATAAGAAACGAAATGCCCGTGCTCTCGCTCCAGGCTTCGAGAGACCCGTCAGGAAGAATCATGTGCGTTGGGGCCAACATCATTCCATTCAATTGACGACTTTCAATCTCTACGTACGCAACGCGAGATACGAGGTCGCAGGTCGCGGGGTCGAGATCGTCGCTAGTCACGGAGGCATCTGAGCCTTCAGGCTTCTTTTTGCCAATAAGACCCTTGCGTAGTAGTTCAAATAGTTCGGCTCTTTCGGCAGACCCATGAAGCTTTTTCAAGATCTTTCGTTCGGCAGATGCACGCGGCGAGCAAGGTTTAGGCTCGGATGCTGGTTCCGTATTGTTCATTTTGGCATCGACTTTTTGCATACTGCTGATGCGGCGGCGCACTGAGCTCTCGGATGCATCTTTGGATGAGGCTTGCTCTCCGGGATCAGCATTCAATACACTTTCTGCCTCTTCGGTCGCTGACTCGGAAGCATTGCTATTGACATGAGGGGAAGATTGTAGCATTGGCGCGTCTCTTCTGTTGTCTCCGCGGGTCGGTAAACACGATGATTCTGGCAGCCTTGCGTGTGCTGACGTCAAGCGCGGATCCAATGAGCGTCTCGCTTCCTTGAGGGAGGCAGAAAGTCCAGATGTTGTCGTCGTCGTTCGAGCAGAGGTTCACGGTCGTCGAATTGCGCAGATTCTAGCTGTTCACCTTACTAATGTCGCGCTATCGTTGCCTCTTTCGTCTTGATTACTCGCTTGCCCTTCGGCCCGTCCTTCCGGCCGGCTGGCCGTCCGTTCGTTTGCGATTTGCAAAGACTCCTCTCGGTAGCGTCGCCGCCTGCTTCGAGGCGCACCTACTAGCAGGAAGGGTGCGCGTGCTCCAACCGCGCCGCAACCAGAGTGTTCTGGTGAATGATGTGGTCGGCTTTGAGTTGCCTTGGCGCGGATCCAGCGGAAATGGAGAACCGCCGAATTAACAACCCAAACAAAACCCTGCTGCTTCTTCTGCTCGTTAAACCTTGGCAGACATGCGTGGATAGTAGTACGGAAAAGTCCGGTTCTACCACCTACTTATACCCACCTCCTGTCTGAAACCTCCAATCGAAGCGTTTTATGCAAGCAAACTCTTTAGCGCCGCAGAAGAAAAACCACTGGTACGTCGGTCTCACAGTGCGCTGGTTGACACGGGATTCTCGGCTAGGATTCTTCGATGCGCCTCACGTGAGTCCTTGTAAGCGCAAGCCGTCGCGCTGCAGAGAGCGCGCCAAAATGGTCCGACAACCTTTTCCCCTTTTTTTAATGGCAAGAGGGCCGGGGTTGGGGGAAAGATGGAGGAGATGCAGCACCCATCACATCATCTTTTGCCAACTGCAGATCCTAATTACTTCCTTTTACTTACCTGCCTAGCTGTCAGGCTACCTGCTAGTGGGAAAATTAAAACTGCATTCCAATGCCGAAGCAGTGCGACAAAAATCTGCGTCGATCCGGACAACAACGCTCGGAAGTTGAGGACGTATGGCCGGCGCGGCCGGCGTGAACGGCTCTATACGCCCCTTTTCCTCGACTCTGCACTTGGGCCTCTTTTTTTTTTTTTCCTTCTCTTTTTTACCCAGGTCACACCACCTCCTTGTATTGCAGAAAGGAACTCCGACTTGGGCCAGGCGTCGTGTTTGTCGTGGGCGACGGTGCAAGCAAGCGACTCCGGAGCGAGCGAGCGCACAAGCAGCCAAGTAAGGATTCTGAGGCGTCCGCGCTGGCGACCCGCGCAGAGAATCGCCGCGGGAAGGACGCTCAGGGCCAAGCCTCTGCCGCCATGGCGCTCGGCGCAAGGTGGTGGACCCTAAGGCGGCTTGTGCAGCTGGTCGTCTTGGTCTACCTGGCGACATTGGGGCTCACAGCCAGGTCGGCGCGTGCAGCTCCGACGGGGCGACGCGAAGACGGGAGATGTACGGAGAGGGTTGTCTTTGAGGAGCCAATGGGTGCGGGACTGGGCATGCGGCTCAAGGCGTTGGCTGACAATCGCGTTATTGTGCAACACGTCAAGCCTCGCAAACCGGCCGCAAAACTCGGCGTGCGCACCAACGACGAAATAGCGACCATCGGCGGCGAGTCCGTGTACGGTTTTCGCATGGACGACGTCACAAAGCTCTTGCGAAGGATACGAAATGATAACAATGGTCATGTGGAGTTCGAGTTCTTTGTCGAGTGCCCACCCGATGAAGATTACGATAAGCAAAACGACCAAGACGACGGCATTAATAATCGCGACGTTGACGACAACCCTGAAGACAGGGAGTCAGATGCTCACGAGGACGATCTTCCCCATGCGGATGTGGAACGTGACGCTTTCGATGTCAAAGCTACTGACTCCGATGCAGAACTTGAAAGGAGCGACGAGCAGCCTACGCTTGCAATGCCAGTCGTTCAAGAGAAAGGTTTCCGGCTTTCCAAAGCAGTCAACGAGTTAGCGGACGTCTTCTCGTCGGTGCGAACAAATGAACTTCAGCATGTCGTTACGGTTGAAAAGTGCGAAAGCGACTCATTGGGTTTGAAAGTTGGCAAAGCCAAGGATGGCTCAGGTCTCTATGTAAAGGCAATCAAGATGGACGCGTGGAGCCGGACTGCAATCGCTGATGGGGATGGCCTTGTCTCGGTGAATGGCCACCTCGTGCCTTCCGCCCCATCCCTTCAAGAGGCGCTTGCTCTAAACAGTCGTCACGTTTCAGTCGTTCTCGGGCGAAAGGCAGGCAAGTCTCCTCCACGCTATGGATTCGTATTTGCGGTAGACCTTCCGGTTCTCCCCAAGGAAATTGTGTATGGAAAGGCCGTTTTTGCGCTACATGAAGGCGCTCTGCGCGTCGTCGACCCGAATGCCTTTCAGCTCGATGACGGCGTGATTGAAGAGGGTGACATTTTGCTTTATGTGAACGGTCAGGATGAAAGCGAGGATATCTACAGTGCTTTTCAGGAGCGCGTTTTGTCAGAAGATCCCGATATTCGTCTTGTTCTTCTTCGTGCGGACGACATCTTTGCATTTTGGCGCACAATACAACTCAGCCCCCCATCATCTTGTGGGTCAGCAGATGATGACAATAGCACCATCAAAGCAAACGCCGGTGAAGCCGCAGTGACTCCAGACAAAACTCCATCAGATTCTGAACCTAAGCCTGAATTTGAACCACACCAGGAAGGCCAAGAGGATCTCCAGAATGTGTCAAGGGATGGGAATGAAGAAAATGATGCCTTTGGTACATTTGCACCCTTGCCACCAGACGAAACTAGAGCCGCAGATGATCATCATCTGAGTGGAAGAGATGTTACCTCGGAGGAGGGAGCTCCTGATCAACATTCTGGCGAGGAGAGCGAGAGTTCTGACGAGTATCCTTTAAGTGATGGGGATAACGACGAAGGAGACAGCAATGGCAAGCACCTCTCTGATAGTCATGCGACGGCGAGCACGTTGGGTGACAGGCACGAGGGCACAGAGGTCCACGCCGTTGAAGCAGACAAGCCTGAGGAGGAGCAACAGCACCAGCCTGATGAGGACACACTTGAGCCTGATGAGGAGGATATGTTCAGCAGTGGTGATGACTCCGTCATAGCAGCGAAAGTCAGCGCTGATGATGAATATAACGAGGACGGCTTTGCTGCAAGTGAAAATAATGCACAGGATTCGTCTGATCGTCCATCTGAAGACTATTCGCAGACTGTTGAGAGCGTCACAAGCGTGGATGAAATTCTGAATGATGATGATCTGGAAAACATTTATGATGAAGAGGAAGAGGACGGAGAAAAGAATGGGGGAGAGAATGATGCGAACAATGAAGTTGGCGATGATCGAGATGATCAAGAAGGGGAAGATATAGTGTTTCAAGCCGAAGAGGATAATTTGGAATCAGAGGTTCGGAAATTTGCTGAAAAGACAGGAATAGAAGAGGATGATATTGTTAACGAGCAAATTGTAGACATGGATGGGGAAGAAAACGAGGAGGAGGTAGAAAAAGAGGCCAGTGCAAGCGAAAGCGATATCGAGAGCGAGACACAATCTATAGGCAAAATCGACGACACTGACAAAGAGACATGTCAGGATCCCGAAACATTTGACAACGTAGATGAGAAGTTCGACAATGCAGACAAAGAGTCAGGAAGAGGAAACGAGATGGAAGAATCAGTAGTGGAGAGTACGGGCGAGACTCATGATGAAAATAGTGACGACCAAGAAGAAGAAGAAGAAGAAGAAGAAGAAGAAGACGACGATGAAGAAGCTTTATACGAAACGGAGGTGCGTGCGGAAGAGGCTTTGCGAGAGAGTCTGCTGAAGCTGATCAGTGCGAGCACCGCTGCGTTCGAAGTGCGAGCGCTCAACAAGTGTGAAAGCAATCCACTCGGGCTACGGATGGGCAAAACCAAGAAGCGAGATGGGTTCTACGTGAAGGAGATTATGAACGATGCATGGCTTGCCACCGGGGTTCATCTGGGAGACTTCGTTTCTCGGGTAAATGGGCGGCGTGTAGGAGATGCAGAGGCGCTTCGCGATGCGTTGCAGACTGCACAGAATGCAGTCTCGATCGAGTTTCAACGTGAGTTTGCGTCACAAGCTGTCGTGGATCGGTCCTTGTATTTTGAGGTCGTCGTCGAAGGTGCGGCGATGCGTGTAGAAGATGCGGTCATTTGGAGCGCTGCAGACTACCTGCGCATCGAAGAGCTTGAGGAAGACGCATTTGAAGCAGGCCTTCGCATTGGGGATGTGCTCGTGCGCGTCGATGATGTGTCAATCAAGCACGAGGCGGATCTCTTGGATGTGTTGCGCTCGTATGGGAGTGAGCGCGCACGTCTGGTGCTGACCATTCGCCGAGGCGCGGTTGGGAGCTTTGCCGATGAAATCTTGCTGCAAACCGATAGCGAGTGTGACGTTTCTCCCAAGGAGAAGGAAGAAGAGGAGAAGGAGAAAGTCAAGCATAAGAGAAAGGTTGCAGATGCAAAGGTTGCAGATGCAAATGCAGATCCTTCCCCGGTGAAATTCGAGGGTAATGCAGCTCAAGACGGCGTGTCCATGGGCGAAGAGCAAGGTGACAAGGTCTCTAGCGCGTGTGGCACTGAAGCGGACTGCAAAGAGGACACAACCACGGGTCGCGAAACTCGGAATATCGCGAAGGGCTCGCTCGACATTCCAGCGCTGGTTGCAGACGTTTTGCAGGATGAAGAATTCCAAGCAGCTCTTCAAGTGGCACTCCAGCGTGCCCTAGCGCGCACAGCAGTTTGAGAAATAAAGAAAAGGTTGATGATCGATTTAGGATCAGCCCAAGTTGGAGTGGGCTGGGCTAGCTACCGTACTACGTTGGGAGGAGTGAGTGGGTGAGTGGGAGGGTGAGTGAGCCTGAGCTTGGTCGAGGGTTCATTGCGCACGGCCCCTCATATCTTATTGAAGAGGTAGGCAAGAACGGCCGCCGAGAGGATCGCGACCGCACCGGAAGGCATGATTTTCCCGCTCCTGATGGCGCGCACGGACATGATGACAGTGAGCGCGCCCGAAAGTGCCTTGCAGTTGACCTCGTGCGCCTCGTTCATCTCCGAGGCGGCGAGCATAAAGTAAGTTCCCGAGAGGCCACCAGCAAGCAGCGACATGAGCGAGCCCCTCTTTGCGAAGCCCATAGCCCCGCCCGCCACGAGCAGGCCTCCGTACGCAAAGAGCGGCGTGTCCGTCATGGTCTCTTGTGTGCTGACACTTGTATACCGTTTGTTTGCTCTTCAACTCTCCTCCTCAAGTTCTTCTTTTGCTGCCGTGTCGAGGCGTGTCCGTGCCGGTCCGGTCTAATCTGCGACGCCGAGCGCGATCTTGAGCTTCGCCTCACTCTTTGCGTTGCGCATCTCCTAAATGTTCTCGCGTCCCGGGGAAACCGCCGATAATTCGTTGCGCAGGTTCCAGAGACTCTCGTGCTGGTTGCTCATTTGTTTTCCCCACAGCGGGGTATTCGTGGCGCCTGCAGCGCCAGCGCGTGCCGCGAAGCCCGCGCCCGTAAGGGGCGAGCGCGAAGGACTCCTCTGCCTCCTGCGCGCGCAGTGGTCGCAGGGGGGCGGTGTTCCCGTTTGCTGGCCTTTTTATAGCTACAAAAACAATCTAGCTGGCCAGCTGGCGGTCCCACGCCACGCCTCGCCTTGCCTCCGCCCCTCTTCGCGTCCTGCTTCTGCTGCTGCTGCTGCTGCTGCTGCTGCTGCTGCTGCTGCCTGCTTGCTGCACGAGACACGCGCGCTCGGACGTTCATGCCGCCGCCGGTCCTGCTCGAGAAAACCCCGGGAGCTGCGACGGAGGCATGTATATCGCAGTGGTGTGTGTGTGCGCAGTGCATGCGGCGTGCGGTGGCGGCAGGCTATCTTGCGGCATTTTGTTGCGGCACGTGCAGCGGCGGCAGCTTCAAGTTGGGTTGGGCTGTGAAGCGATCACCCGCCACCGCCGGCACTCGCCGCAGTCGCCGTCAGCGGTGGCAGCAGTGGCACGAGCTGCAGGTATCCGCTGCCGCAGCGTGCGCGACTCATGATGCTGCTGGCTGGGAGGGGCTGCGGCGCGTTTTTTCAAGTCGTGTAGTAGTACTGAGTGTGGCGTGAAGCGCTGCGCTGCTCTTGAGCGTGCGCCCACAATCGGTCACCCCGCGGCGTGTCGTACCGCGCCGTGCCATTTCATGGCAGCGCGCCACGCCAAAGCCATGTTCATCTCCGGGCTGCCGCCAAACTGATTGTTGCATGGCAGTGTAGAGAAAACGTGAACGACCGTGTGTGCAACTCAGGGGGCTAGGAGAGGGGGTGTGCGCGAGTGCCCCATTCTTCCCCTTCTTTGGCGTTTTGGCAACCGTGGCAAGTGCTTCCATACTTTCCATTCAAAAACGCCACTCCGCGTTCACAATACCTCTTTGGGCCGCGCTTTCCCCACTGGCGGCCAGCCGTCCAGCTGGCAGAGGCAGCGTTTTCACTCATTCTTTCAATCATTCGTTGCTTCGTTCTTTTCCTTCGTTTTCTTTCCCTCTTAAGTTACTACTGGTGGCCTAGGCCTGGACCTATGATATACTACTTTCTTTCATCGTCGCTCACTTTCATTCCTTCCTACTCTTCCTCCTTCTCTCCTCTCTCCCCCACCCTCTTCTTTCTTTCTTTCTTTCTTTCTTTCTTCCTTTTTTTCTTTCTTTCTCTCTGCGTCAGCCTGCCGGGTAGCAGTGTGCTAGGGGTCGCCTAGGGGGCCGGCGGGTGTGTGCAGCGCAGCGGGAGAGAGGGTGTTCCACTGTCTTTTAGGCTTGCTTGTTCTGCCCGAGAGAGCACACAGACAGACCGTCAGACAGACAGAGAGACAGACAGACAGACAGACAGACAGACAGACAGACACGCAACACAACAAACACGCAGCACGCGCGCAGCAGCTCGCAGGCAGAGGCAGGCACGCGAGCGCAGAGGCGCGGCGAGGCAAGGCGCGGCGAGGCGCGGCGAGGCGCGGCGAGGCAGGCGCGGGACTCCGGGCGGGCGAGCGAGCGAGGCGAGAAAGCAAGCTGGCAGCTCGCGGGCAAAGCGCCGAGAGAGCGAGAGAGGGAGCGAGGGAGGGAGGGAGGGAGCGAGGGAGCGAGGGAGCGAGGGAGGGCGGGGCCGGGCTCGAGAGAGAACGCGGGATAACGCGGACGGGCCGCGCTCGCGCATTGGCGCACTCGCTCACTCGTTCACTCGCTCACTCGCGCGTACACACACACGGTCGGTGGCGCGCAGACGTAGAATCGCGCGCGCGCGTGAGGCGGACGAGGGGAAGGAGGCAGGGGCGGACGCGCTCGGCGGCGAGGCTGCGTACGCGCGCGCGCGCTGACCAAGAAGGGAAGAGAGGAAGGAGGAGAAGAAGAAGAAGAAGAAGCGCGGCAAGATGGGCAACAAGTTGACGAGCGAGGAGTCCAAGTCCAAGCGGCTGAGCTTGAGCTTGAACAAGTCCAAGGCGCAGGCCCAAAAGCAGATCAAGCTGCTCCTGCTGGGCTCCGGCGAGTCCGGCAAGTCCACCATCTTCAAGCAGATGAGGCTCATTTACGGCGCAGGCTACCCTGAAGAGGAGTGCATCAAGCTGCGCCCCTTCTTGATCGGGAACGTGATCGAAGGTGCGCAGGACATCATTAATGCCGGCGAAGCCCTCGGCATCGACATCACGGACGAACACGCCCAGGAGGCTGCCAGCCTCGTTCTTGGGCTTGAAGATAAGCGCGTTCTCTCTGACGAAGTGGTCGAAGCCATCCTCGTGCTCTGGGAAAACCCTGAGTTTAAAAGCATCTGGGAACGCCGGAGCCATTTCCAGCTCCAGGACACTTGGCACGAGTACGTGGAGGAGCTTCGCAACTACCCGGAGTGGGGCGGCCCGAACTGGGTTCCCTCCAAGGACGATATCCTTAAGTCGCGAGTGCGAACAACCGGTGTTGTGGACGAAGAATTTGTCGTCAAGGACATCAAGCTGCGCATGCTCGATGTTGGCGGCCAGCGTAACGAGCGCCGCAAGTGGATCCATTGCTTCGAAGGCGTCACCTCGGTCATCTTTGTGACGAGTCTCTCCGAATACGATCAGGTCCTCTTTGAGGACGCCTCGAAGAACCGTCTCGAAGAATCGCTCGAGCTCTTCAACGAGATGGTCAACTCAGAATGGTTCTATACATCTGCCATGATTCTCTTTCTCAACAAGAGTGACCTTTTCACGGAGAAGTTTATCGTACGCGGCATTCCACTAAACGAGTCTGGACTTTTCCCCGATGCGCCGGTCGAGAGGGACTTTGATACCGCCATTGAGTGGTTTTCCGAACGCTTCAAGAGCGAGTGCTTGGATCCCCAGAGGGAAATCTACGCGCACGTCACTTGCGCTACGGACACTCAAAAGGTGGATACCGTCATGCGTACGTCGAGCCAGCACGTGCTCCGCATGAACCTTCGTGGCTCGGGCGTGCTCATGTAGACGCGCTCCCGTGACGGCCTCCCCTTTGCAGCCACCCCGTTTCAATCCGTGTAGAGCGCAGGCCTGCTGTTCTTCCCCAAAGCCCCGCGTTTTACTTTTCCGGCGTGGCGAGCGAGGGGACGCGTCTCTACTTGGCAGCTCGAGCGCTCTTCTGACCACGCACAAGAGCATTCGCGACCATATCAAGATAGGTGAGACCTTTATGGCTTGCGACGCATTGCATTCATGCTGTGGGTCTATCCACGAGCAAGTGTAATGTACCACTTTTAGGCCTTGGCCCCGAGAAAGGCCACGCCAAACGAAGAAAGGTCTCATCGTCTTTTGCTCCAATCTGAGACGAGGCACCATTTTCAGTGTCTATCTCCATGCCTGCTGATTCATTCTCGTGCATACAAACACGCGCGAGAATGAGAAACCAGCCATCATCATCATCATCATCATCATCATCATCATTTGTGTTACTTACATGCAAACCTTTGTGTTCCGGCTTGTTCGGGTTGCCCTTTGCGTCTCCTTACTTCCTTGCTCTCGCTCTCGTATACTCGAAAGCCCTCTCTCTTGATCCATTGCGTGTCAACTCTGTTGCTGCCAGCAATCTGGCTGCTGGCGCGCCGCGAGCATGCTGACTGGCTGGCGAATACGTCTTTGCTCCTCCTTAGTTTCCCCCATGTTCGGGTCACTGCAGTGGTCTATGGGTACGCACTGCACACCAGGCTAGGCCGCTTCGAATGCTCGATTTTTGGATCGAGCCGCAATCCGCGGTCGCCGTACCGCTGCCCGTTGCGGGGGCTTATTTTCCGATCCGCGTTTCCGACCAGCCGGAGACGTACGAGAAGTAAGTAAGTATGACAAAACCTAGCAAAGCAAGCTCAGCAGCGCAGCGACCACAGCTCGTGCGTGGTTCATCGACCTGGCTGCAGCTGGCAGCGGCTGTAGGAATGGAGAGCAAGTATAAGGAAGTCTTTTTTGAAGCCATTCCACCAACATCCGCCCACCAAACCACGCCTTGTCTCGTCTTGCTTCGCCTCGCTCCGCTCCGCTCGGCAACGGCGTGCAGCACCTGGCTGCTTTGCGCTGCCTGCATCAAGGCGCTGTCGGTGCACCTGGCCGTGGCCGCGCTGACGGTGCAGACCTCTTCTTCCAAAGGCGGGGCCTTCCGCGGCCACCGGCGGCTGGATTGCGTCCAAGAGCGAGATCATGGACGAGGTGCGCACCATTTTTTCGTCGTCGTCGTCGTCGTCGTCGTCGTCGTCCTCAAGTTGCTATGCGTGTCTGTCGTCCACGCTGCAGTGGCACGAGGCGGCGAGGCGCGAGCGCCCTAAAAAACAAGCCAAAAGCCACGACTAACCTGGTCACTTCACTTCGTCCCCGCTCTGCACTGGCCGACTGGCCTGGCCTTGCCTGGCCTCGCCTGGCCTCGCCTGGCCTCGCCTGGCCGCGACGCGCCGCGACGCAGCGCCCGAAGCGAGCGCTCGTCGCGTCGCCTGGCGTGGCGTGGCGTGGCGTGGGTGGGTGGGTGGGTGGCTCGGCGAGCGCGTGGGGCTGGGGCGGCTCGGGGA
>KN805399.1:219345-280441 GCA_000818945.1 Schizochytrium sp. CCTCC M209059
CTCGAGTCCAGCCGCACGGCTCAGCGCGGCTCGCGGCTCCTCAACGCGAGCGCGTGCCGCCGCGATCACTCGCTTCGAGGCGAGGCGAGGCGAGGCGACAAGAGAAAGAGGCGAGACGCGCGAGCGAGGCCGGGTCGAAAGAAGAGCCCAGCTGTGGAGACGCCGCGAAGCCCTAGCCGCGGCCTAGGACGGCCTAAGCCCCTGGCCGGAAGAGAGAGACAGCGCCGGCACGCGCGGCACGCGCCGCGCGTTTCCTTCCGCGGTGGCGGCTTTCTTTCCCGCGCTCGCGCCTCCTCGCGTCTTCCTCGCCTTCTCGCTCTCCCCGCGAGGCCGACCTGCCCGCGCCGCGTGTCTCGCCGCGTCCACCCACGCGTCCACCC
Source organism: Schizochytrium sp. CCTCC M209059 (assembly GCA_000818945.1). Classification (NCBI taxonomy): domain Eukaryota; class Bigyra; order Thraustochytrida; family Thraustochytriidae; genus Schizochytrium; species Schizochytrium sp. CCTCC M209059. The sequence goes on from KN805399.1 coordinate 219,726, forward strand.
ACCGCGCGCACCGCGGGCGGCGTCTGCGGCTCGCGCGGAGGGGCGCGGTGTCCTGGTCCAGGGTGCGTGCGCGGGAGCTTGCGGCAGCTAAAGGCGTGCGACGCCGCCACAGAAAACATCACATCTCTCACTCCCTCCAGCCCTCCATCCCAGCCCGAGCTGCCGCACGCACGCGCTGCACGGGGCAGAGGTGCTGCGCGTGCAGCGCGCTCGCGCGAAGCAAGCAAGCAGGCAGGCGGGCAAGCTAGCTATTCCTCGCTCCCAGACGAAAGCTAACGCAAGCTAGCCGCGGCCGCGCTTGCTAGCTAGCGGGCGACGAGTGTGTGCGGTACGGTGCGGCCAAAAGCCTGGAGTTGGCGAGGCTGGCCGGCTGCGTGTGGCCGTGGTGGCTGGTCGCTTGCTTGCTTGCTTGCTTGCTTGCTTGCTTGCTTGCTTGCTTGCTTGCTTGCTTGCTTGCTTGCTTGCTTGCTTGCTTGCTTGCTTGCTTGCTTGCTTGCTTGCTTGCTTGCTTGCTTGCTTGCTTGCTTGCTTGCTTGCTTGCTTGCTTGCTTGCTTGCTTGCTTGCTTGCTTGCTTGCTTGCTTGCTTGCTTGCTTGCTTGCTTGCTTGCTTGCTTGCTTGCTTGCTTGCTTGCTTGCTTGCTTGCTTGCTTGCTTGCTTGCTTGCTTGCTTGCTTGCTTGCTTGCTTGCTTGCTTGCTTGCTTGCTTGCTTGCTTGCTTGCTTGCTTGCTTGCTTGCTTGCTTGCTTGCTTGCTTGCTTGCTTGCTTGCTTGCTTGCTTGCTTGCTTGCTTGCTTGCTTGCTTGCTTGCTTGCTTGCTTGCTTGCTTGCTTGCTTGCTTGCTTGCTTGCTTGCTTGCTTGCTTGCTTGCTTGCTTGCTTGCTTGCTTGCTTGCTTGCTTGCTTGCTTGCTTGCTTGCTTGCTTGCTTGCTTGCTTGCTTGCTTGCTTGCTTGCTTGCTTGCTTGGCTGCTTGCTTGCTTGGTGAGTCGGCGTTGCTTCCCTGTCAAGTCAAGTCGCCTGCTCTGCTCTGCTCTACTCTGCTCTGCTCTGCTCTGCGCTGTGGGGTCGGGTGTCCAACCCGCCAGGGCCAGGAAGCTAGGAAGTAGTGGCGCCAGCAGGGCCGGGAAGCCGCGCCGCGGTGACCAGGAGGCGAGGCAAGAAAGAAAGAAAGAAAGAAAGAAAGAAAGAAAGAAAGAAAGAAAGAAAGAAAGAAAGCCTTGACCTGCGCGCAGACCCGGAACGCAGAGCGGCAGCTAGTGGGCAGGCAGGCAGGCAGGCAGGCAGGCACAGCCAAGCGTGCGAGCAAGCAGCGAGAGCGTCGGAGACGGAGCCACGGGGCCCAGGACGTCAAGATGGGCAACAGGGTCTCGGCCGAAGAGGCCAAGTCGAAGCGGCTGAGCCTGCGGCTGCGAAGGTCGCGCAAACACGCCGAACAAGAGATCAAGCTGCTCCTTCTGGGCGCCGGCGAGTCAGGCAAGTCGACGATTTTCAAGCAAATGCGACTCCTGTACGGCGAGGGCTATTCCGACTCGGACCGCGCAAGGCTTCGACCCTTTCTCATTGGAAACGTGATCGACGGCGCACTGGTGGCGCTGAGCGCCGGCGACGCGCTTGGCATTGAGCTCACAGACGATAGCGCAAAAGAGGCTGCGAAGGTCATCCGAGGGCTCGACAACACGCGCTCGTTCACCGAGGACGTGGCCGGCGCCATCACCACGCTCTGGGACGATGAGGGTTTCAAGAGAATTTACAAAGAGCGCAGCACGTTTCAATTGCAAGACACTTGGAGCGAGCTCGTCGAGAAGCTCCGCAACTTTCCCGAATGGGGCGGGGCGGAGTGGGTTCCTTCCATGGAGGACGTCATCCTCGCGCGCGTGCGTACCACCGGCGTGGTGGACGAGGAGTTCACGGTCAAGGACGTCAAGGTGCGCATGCTCGATGTTGGCGGACAGCGTAATGAGCGCCGCAAATGGATTCATTGCTTCGAAGACGTGACTTCCGTCATTTTCGTGGCCAGTCTCTCCGAGTATGATAAGATGCTCTTTGAGGATGCCACGCAAAACCGACTCAAGGAGTCCCTAAGTCTCTTCAAGGAAACAATCAACTCTCGATGGTTCAAGTCTTCCGCAATGATCCTTTTTCTCAATAAGGTCGATCTCTTGGAGGAAAAGCTTGTTAAGCGCGGCATCCCCCTCAATCAGTCGGGGCTCTTTCCCGGAGCGCCTTCTGGCAAAGACCTCGACAAGGCCATTGAGTGGTACACGGACGAGTTCGAAGCCCAGCGTTCCAATCCGCGTAAACAGCAAATCTTCACGCATGTCACGTGCGCAACGGACACGGAACAGGTCGACACGGTCATGCATCTAACCAGTGAGCATGTGCTTCGCATAAACCTTAACGCTGCGAGCATGCTTCGATAAGGCAAATGACCGATCGATTCATCGATTCATCGATTCATTGACCTCGCTGATGAATTCTCTTCTTTTGTTTTGTGATTCAATCACAATCCACCAATCGCCAATTCCCTGGTATACACTTTTACATTTCCCCGTTTTTGATTCGTCTCAGGACCTGCGCTTTTCAAAATTTCTTTGGGGGGATTTTATCCGTCCGCGCTCATTATCGTTCAAGAGATTTGATCAGATATTTTTTTCTTCATCAGGTTCTGCTCTGTGTTATTTACCTAGTAACCTCTTTTTTTCCTTTCATTTGTTAGTGTACGTATAATCCTTGTTAAAGTAAAGGACAAGGACAGAAACAAACGCCCCACAAAAAGAAGGAAAAGGACTCACATGAATCTGGTGAATAGAATACTAGCGATCATCATGATGCGCGAAAAAAAAACAAAGTTACAAAGGTTCCAGTTACGATGGGGTGTGTGCGCACTTTGCGCACTCGGCGCCATTTGCGGTTCCCATCTGGCTCAGCCGGGGTTGCAAGCTCGCTCAAAAAAAAGCAAAACCTGAAAAAGGGTGAAGAGAAATACGCCAGACGGGTTCTGTGCACGAGCGCGCGCGCGTGCGAGCGAGCGAGCGAGCGAGCTGGCGACAATGGGCAATTGTGGCTCGAAGAAACCCGGGCGACTGAGTCTCGCTCTTCAGCAAGCCCAACAAGAGGACATGACGAAGATCAAAATCCTCCTGCTTGGCACCAGCGAGTCCGGCAAGACTACCCTCTTCAATCAAGCGCGCATCGTTTTGGGCGATGGCTACCCGCCAGAGCTTGCGACCCGCATGCGATCCGTTCTCATTGCTAATGTGATTGTGGGTGCCAAGACAATACTCGACGCTGCCGACATGTTTGACCTAACTCTTACCGATCCGCAAGCACAAAGCGCTGCAGATCTTGTACTCGACGTCGAAGCCACGGACGACCTTTCTGAAGACCTTGCACATGCTATCATCACGCTCTGGGACGACAAGAACTTTCGCGCGATCTGGGACCAGCGCAGCAGCTTCAATCTCCAGGATGACTGGGATGAACTCGCTGAAAAGCTACGCGCGTATCCGGCATGGGGCGGCCCGGACTGGACCCCTTCTCAAGAAGACCTCCTTCAATGCCGCGCGCATACAATCGGCATCGAAGAGGAAGAGTTTCCGCGAGATAAGTGGGGGGTAAAGGTTCGTCTCATTGATGTCGGCGGCATGCGTGGCGAACGTCGCAAGTGGACTCCATACTTTGAGGGAGTCCATTTAGTCATTTTCGTGGTTAGTCTCTCCGAATATGACCAAGTACTCGCTGAAGATCAGACCAAAAATCGTCTGCAAGAGTCCTTGGAGCTTTTCAATGAGATCGCCAATGACACATGGTCCAAACCTAACATTCTCATTCTCTTTAACAAGGTAGATGTGCTCAGAAACAAGCTACTTTCGCGACATATTCCGCTTAACGTCTCTGGTCTTTTTGCTGATGCACCCTAATGCAATGATTACCAGAACGACCCCGAAAAGGCAGAAAGATTTCTTTCGAATGCCATTGACTGGTTCCATGCGAGATTTCTGGAAGAGTGTAAGGATACCAACTTTGTCATGATGCATGTCGCCTCTGCTGTGCACACCAAAGAGGTTGACACTTTTCTCCAAGCTGCGAACCAACTCGTTCTACGAAGAAATCTTTCTGATGGCGGACTTTTAGAATAAAAGTCACCATGCTATGCGAAATTATCGAAGAATTTTACTTTCGCCAGTCTAAGGGTCAATAGACCGCTGGAGGTAGTAAAAAGATTGCCGCAAACTTCTGCTCAATACCTACCTAGCTAGATCTTGGGTGAGAGTGTTGCACCCGAATTTTGGGGGAAAAGCAATTTTGCCAAAGTTGCGACAGGCTTGGGCCAAAAAAAGTTACCCGAAATTTCCGATCAAGCATTCGATGCGAAAACAGATTTACTACGAACCAGGCCAAACAATTTCTGGCATGCCTCCGCCTCTTGCTGCAAAGCTGCAAGATATTTCACCAGGCAGAACTTTTGCGTTTGGTCTGCAGACTTGAACAGGACAAATGACCCCCAAAATCGGAGGCACCGCAGAATTCTTTCACCCCTCAACGTTTTTGACCGAAAATGCTTCTGAGCGTCTCGAACTTCGCAAACGACGAGTGGAACTTTGCCCTGGACTGATTTGAAGTTTCAATTAGCATGATCTAGACGTAGCTTGGCCCGATCACGCGAGCAAGGTTTCCGGAAACTTCATGTGGCTAAACAGAGATACAATACGAATTTCTTTTTGTTTTCGGGAGATCTTAACTTTGAAACGTCTCACGAGTACTCAAGACGAAAACGACGACGAAGACGAAAAGAGCGACTGCACGCCGAGATCACTCGCATCGGCTGCGTTTACCCATTGTGAAGCGCGATCGAAAAAAGCATGCTGTTCGTGCTTCTTCCGCGCGCTCTTTGCAGCATCGACCCCGCCAGACGCGTCCCCAAGGTTTTGAATCTCAATTTCGCCCCCGCGAGCCTTGCTGTTGAAAGGATTCTGTGTCGGATGCGGCCGCATTGATTCAGGTTGAACTTCAAAGATGCACTTCCACACAAAGTCCTTGCATCGCTGACGACGAGCTTTGTCCGTCGATGGTGCTGCAATGGCCTCCTCAGCCTTGCGAATCGTGTCCTGGTCCATACCTGGAACGCCGTCCAGCAGATGCTGGTGCACGTCCTGCAGGGTCGCGCGGCTGTAGTCAAAGATCGTCTTGGAAAACTCGTCAGGCATTACTCCATTTGGTGCCCCCGCGAGGACCCAGGCGTTGGTGAGCACCTGCAAGATAACTTGGGCCGCGGACTCAACGTGCGTCGTGCGCGGACGAAAAAGAGCTCCAAAGCATGCGCAAAAGAGTTCATTCGCAATAAACTTGTGCAGCCGCGCTCGTGGAGACAGGCACGCAAAGAAAATCTGGCGAAGCAAATTGGCTGCGCGCGAACAGCAAACGGCGTGAGTACTGCCCAAACACCCTGCCAAAGATAAGAGAACAGGCGCCGCAACCTCGTCGCGGTCAAGCAGTCTGTTCGCCAATGGCGACGCGCGCACCTTGCGGGGATCATCTGTCGAAGTATTTCCGATTGTTTTCAAAAGCGGAGAGAGGACGTCCACAAGGCCTGTCGAGAGCGCGCGAATCGTCGCGTCCCGCAGGATGTCCGACTGTTGGCACCGAGGGCAAGTCCCACACGTTCGCGAAGAGCACGCCGTCTGCGACGTGGCTGGCGCGTCGGGCGCGTCCGTTGCAAAGTCAATCGTCACATCCAGCGTGGCGTGCCAATGTGGATCAACCGCAACACGAGGCTGCTCGCCCTGTAAAAGAGGCCACGAACGGTCCAAGCGCATAAACAGATGGCTCACGAAGCGCTGCACGACCGGCAATAGAAAGCCATCGACGTACTCATCCGGACAGTGCATAATGCAAGGGACGACGAGCCCTTGAATGAGTCGGTAGACAGCGCGATTCTCGAGCACTTCCAAGTTGGATAGCATTGCTTCGCTGAGCAGCTCCGAAGCCTGCGGCAGCGCGAAGACGCCAACATTACGGTACTTTGCCGCTCGCCCGAGCCCCGAGTACAAAACCTCGCGTAGTTGGCTCATGGCGTGAAGTGTATGCAGATTGTTTGCGCTATCAGGCCACGAGCAATTCGTGCCCCCGAACTTGCCCATGAGGACGCGCATTTCGTCAGGATGCACGTAGAGTACGTCCTGGTACTTTTCACGCTCGCGCGAAAGGCCATGCAGGGACCGCAGCATGGTGAACATGTTGGGAAGCACATCGCGCCAATAACGGGCAAAGGGACGCACGTGGTCGCTTCGTCCCTTCGAGCGACGTGCCATGGCCAGCATTAACGCGAGCGCACGTCGACTTTCCTGCACCAGATCGTCCCCGGTGCCGCACTGCCGCAGCGCCGCCGCCAGTCGCTCGGGGGAAGAGGCCATTTGTGTCACTTCCGGCGATGTCCACACGCGCAGGGGTTGCGCCACGAGTTCACCCACAAACCGATCTTGCTCCTCGCTGCTTGGAAGCGTGTTGCTCACCACGACGAGGACCTCATGCAAAACGATTTTCTCCTGGTTCTCGATGCGCGTCCCGCTCTCGTTCAGAACCTGTAGCACATTCTCGCAAAATTTGGGCAGCAAGGTCGCCATGTGAGCGCGAATTTCGGGAGAGGACGCACCGCCCTCTGAGAGCTGCGTGCAAATCTCTAGTAGAGCGCTTCCAGCACGTCGGCGAATACTCAAGGTTTCCACCGAGTACGGCTCATTCCCCTGTTCCGTTGCCTTGTGAAAGGTGGCACACGAAAACATCTTGTTCAGCACAGGAAACAAGAAAAGCGACGGCCCGTCTGGAACGGCTGCGTAGCATTTGCTTAGACGCGAGAGCACGTGCAGTACGCCTAGTGCGTCGCCCACGGCTCGCTCACTAAAACCCAGCACCGTTTCAAGCCCGAGACGAAGCTCGATAGCGCCCTGGCCTGCACGCGTTGCGCTTGCCTGCCCTCCCAGCTGATTGAGATGGCCAAACTGCTCAAAAATCTTTTTCGGGACGTCACGCAAAATGCCGTCCACCAACCAGACCAGTGTCGATGTCACGTAGGCCTGACGAGGACTCTCCAGTTCTGGCTGTTCCGCAGAGGCTCCGTTGGAGCCAGCAAAAAAGGTTGCATCGTCGAGTTGGACCTGCAGAGCACGAACGCCGGCACCCAGCGCCGCTGTATCTGGTGGCGAGGAAGGCGGTGCACATGCCAAGCTCACACGTAGACGCCAGAATTGCAACGCTTGCTCTGGACAGAGCTTGGTAAGTGATTGCATCACAAGCAAGGTCTGGGTGCGCATGCCATCCAAGGCGCTCATGAAATCCTCGTGATCATCAAAAGACTCGAGCGCAAAGGCAGCTGCTGGCCACAATGACGACGCAGGTGAGTCGGGGGCGCCAAGGGCAATCACATGATCTGCGAGGCATCGCCACATTAGCATCAGGTAGGACTCAAGGAGCGCACAACCCTCTCTGCCTGTCGAGCATGGCGCCAGTTCCTGCGTAGAATTATCCGGAGAAGATGACGACACATGTGCGCTCCATGCCCGGGCCGCCGCCAGCATGCCATTGACGCACGCTGCGCGTACGCGCACGCCAGGTTGGCAGAGCATTTGAAGCAGCATGCGCATAACTGACTCTAGTGCCTCGCGGGCGCGAGGCCCGTCATTGGCACGGTTTGCATCCGCCTCCGTGAGCAGCTGCGCAAAGTACTGCGAGGTGATTTGGGTCACAGCGCGAGCTTGCAAAAAGTGCACATCTTCATTCTCCAAGAGTGTCGCTTCCGCATCGCCAGTGCTATCATCATTGGCAAGAGCAAAGAGCGGCCACACAGCATCCAAGGCTGCGCAGTCGCGCTGAGATTGAACAGTCCCGCGCAGAGGTACGAGCTGGAACGAACCCTGGAGCACGTTGGCCACCGAACATGCGTAGCCTAGCATGTCTACCGTCGTGTTGCGATCAGAGGTCGATTTTTCCGCAAGCGCCGCGACACATTGCCACGCGGCCTTTTGCACACCGCGAGCGCTGTCTGAAGCTGGAATTCCAGCAATAGGATGAGCAAAGGCGCTTACCGCGCTCACCAAATTGTGATTCATAAGTGACTGGACGGGCGCAAGGTCCGCTAATAGCTGCAGCGCACCGAGCGTTGCCGTCGCGAGCGCCATATTCTCCTCGAGAGCCGTGCCTCCGCCTTGGGAAGCGGCCTCGCGCGCTCCAGCATGAGCGCTCTCGAGAAGTCTGAATACGAGCTGAAGCAACTCATCAAGCGCCGCACGCAATCCTTGCATAATGTCCGACCTACGACCCGGAGACAGAGAAGAGTTAAAGTCTGAATTTGTGCAGTCTTCCGTCAGGTCTCGCAAAGTACGAAGAACAAGCTCGGCACGCCCGATGCTCTTGGAGGCTGCATTCTCAAGAACACTTAGGAAATTAGTCCATTCCTGCGGCCACGAGCGTTTCGCGAGCTCCACGAGAATAGATGACACTTTGGCTTTGATGAATCTCGCCTCTTGGTCCTGCAAACCCTCCCAAAGGATCTCGAGCGCGGCCTCCTTAACTTGCTCACGATCTTGCTGGCCCAGCGCCTTCCAGTGTCCACAAATTGATCGCAAACTTGCATTGAGAGCAAACAGTCGCACACTGTCGGGCTGCCGTTCGCGTGTAGCCATTGCGTAGAGCATCAGCCCCTCCAACGCTGCGCGTGGTCGATCGGCGAACTGATCCAGGACAGCCTGTGCTTGCTGTCTCGCAGCTGTCTGCGTGGCTTTATCATAGACTGTTTGCAAAGCCTGCACAAGCACACTAGGATCTCCTTGCATGGTTTCTCTTTGCCTCGTCGGCAGCCGGTCTCCACGTCCTTGCGAATGTATCCCCAGAGAAGACGACACGTAGCCAACGTTTTCCAGTGATTGGTGCTTGTTCAATGAATGGTTCTTGTCCACGTTGCTGCCGCTATTGTGGCTAACGCGTCAGCCTGGCAAAAGACCTTGAGACTACCTTCTTTTCCACACACTGCCGCAGCAGCAGCAGTAGTCGTCGTCGTCGTCGTCGTCGTCGTCGCTGTCGTCGTCGCTCGCGGCTGGCTGCCCAGCCCAGCCCAGGTCCAACCCCAAAGCGAGCCGCTAATCTCCCGCGCGAGCTCCAAGGAAAGCGCTGCGGTTCACCGCAGGTGATCCTGCGCAGCGGCGCGTCTGCGGCCAAGGACGCGCGCCCAACCCTCTCCCTCTCTCGCGATCTCGCGCGCGCGTCCGCTCTCGCGCCGCGCCACGACCTCCCGTTGCGCTCTGCTCGATGCTCGATCGCTCGCGCGTCCCAATATCTAGGGCCCCGGAGACCCTCAAAACCACTCGAGGAGCGACTTTTGAGACAATGTTTGGGGGGTTTATAAAGACCCTTCGTCGAGTATACAAGGTATCTGTCCCCCTTTTTAATGCATGTAAAATAAAGGACATGCGCCGCGAAGGATGCTCACTTCTGTAAGGTACCCCTCCTATATGGTCTAAAAGTAGCCCGAAATGCCCATAGTAATGCTGGGGGCGATGTTTTTTTCCCTCCCCCTCTATTTTTGCACCGGGATGCTTGAGCTCGAGGCCGCGCGCAAGGCGTTGATAGAGCACGCGACGAGCAGGACCCTCAAGACGTGGGAGCCGCACGCGTCGGGGACGAGACATCCGTAGCGCCGAGGGCGACGGGAAGTGTGCGTCTGCACAGACGCGCATCAACGTTGAGCTTCCGCAACTGGCTGACCTTGCGCCGTGCAACGGCGAACAAGGGCCAAGGCATCAAGCATTGAGCATCAGGTGCGCGCGAGAGCTTGCGTAGGAAGGTCTTCAACAGCGCAAGAGGTCAATAGGAGGACGCCTTGTGGAGTCGACCGCCCGAAAGCACGACAGGATGAGCAGCCGAATTCCTGAACTCGCAAATGTCTATGTAATGTCGACGGTCGATGCACGCAAGATGTTCTGGCTTGACAGCAACCATTTGCGCCGCCTTACGCCCGAAGTGCAAGGCCAAAGCGTATTTGGCGTCGGACGCGGCACGACCTATTACAAGGTGTCAGATCTCGAGCGCCTCGCCATCTCTGTACATGGCAAGGAAAACTTTGAGGCCAAGGTCCAGAAGCGCCAGCGTAGAAAGGAGCGAGCAAAGGAAATGAAGGAGGCCGTCGATCGTGCGGCAGAAAAGGCTCGCGAGGAGCTCCTCGCAAAGCGCAAGCTCGCTATTCGTGAAAAAGAAAATGAGGTTTCCAAGGCCCGCCGCGTTCGTGAAGGCGAAACTGCCCGCACAGCTCTCGGAGCTAGCGCGAGTGCCAACGTGTCGAGCGCAAACACTATGACATCTTCGTCATCATCGTCTGCGGCCCATCCTCTCTCTTCTACTTCTTCCTCGTCAGGTTCAGCTTCGCTGGCGGCTGCCAAGGTGGCAGCGCAGCAAGAAGCCGCAGGTTACGAACTCAAGCCAAAGCTGCGCGCAGACCTTGTCAAGGCGCTTCGCAGTCAACTTCGTCGTATGATTCGCAACGGGCTGTCGCTCTCTCCCTCGTCAGTTCCACTAGCAATTCTCGTCGAGGCGACTTGTGTGCTTCCAGAGGTCTTTGCATCTCTCGTTGGGCGTCCCGAGGACCCAACCCTCCGCACCTTTTCGCAAATTGGTCAAACTATTTCTCTTGAGGCGACGTGCGAAACGGTTCTAGGATGCTCAGGCAATGATGTTCGTCGCTCGGCTGGCGGTAGGTGGCTTGTAATCGACACGACTGAGGGAGGTCTCATGCTGGAGTATCTCCCCTCCAAGTTTCTTCTCCGGATCAAAACCCATACGGGCCATGGCGACATTGGCGAGCGATATTCGACGACTCCGATTGGTCGATAGAAATGAGTGAACCGCAATGGCGTCACCAACAAATTTCAAAATACGGAGAACACAAAATGCAAGAGGGTTCTCCGATGCATTTCAAAGCCATTCTCGAAGACTAGGATCAAGTGGGGTTAAAAGAACTTGCTGGCTTGTGTCTATTTCTGTACCTTAGAAAATCGGCAGGCACCACCACCCCCCCCCCCCAAAAAAATGGCGCATTCAAATCGCATGTCTGCATCCTTGAAAATATAGCAAAGGTAGAAGGAATAAGATGTTTGCTACTTTAGAACCTGATGGCATGCACTTCACAAAGACATGCGGCGGCCCAACTTTGAGCGATACGAGCTCGTTGCGTCAAACTTGGAAATGCACACACCGAAAGCCTCGAATGGTGAAAAGGGGTAGCGCACAAGCGCAAAGAAGCGCTCTTTGCCAATCCTTGCCAGTCCAAGCTCCGGGGTCGAAGATGCATTTGTTGGAGCGCGACAAACCTCAAAGTTCTTGATACTAGGAGCAACTGGGAATCTTGACTCGCTCGAAATAGCGAGTCGCTTTTTGTTACCCATGGGAATGCTGTGCGTTGCCAACATGGTCTTCTCGGCTGCTTGCAAGAACGGATGATGTTCGAGATCTTCTTCGTCTTCCATGATTCGCTCCTGAATCGAAAAGTTGTGACATCTGCTCAAACTCTTGAATTGCGTCTTCAGAGGATCCATGGAGGGATTTACCTCGTCTTCTGGGACATGCGACATCTTCGGAAGCGCCACTGTCATTTTGAGATCCTCAGGAATGCCCTTGGTGTCCTCGTAGATGACAGATGCCAGCAGCTTGCGCGAGAACCCGACAGGAGGCTCGCCGCGGGAGCCGCCAACGCGACTAGGGTTGTAACCATCGTCATAGACGACGTACTGCATCGGCCCAGAGAGACCGAGGGCGTCAGAGCCTTTGATGAGCTGTACTTTGCCAAAGTAGCGCTCCGATCGCTGCGCGCAGCGTTTCTTGAAGTCGATCGGCTCGAGCGAGATCACGTATGTGGGCTTGAGCGTCACGCCAGTCCTGCACTTGGCAATCATAAGTGTCATGCGCTTGTCGCGCATGCCATCGCCGCGCTCGACGGGAAGAATGAAAGAATAGTACACGCTTCCCGAATGATCATAGTGGCGATCGATTTGAGCTTTGAGCGTGACGCCCTCCGGGACTGGGCCATACAAGAGCTTTCGCAGCTTGCGAATACGATGCGACATTTCCTGCGAGGCATCTTGCACATCGGAAAACTCGTCAACGTAGAGATCATCACGTATTTCAGAAGGCAGCGACTGGTTCCACGCCGAGTGCTCATTTTCTTCATCCATCTTGTGGCCTCCAGATTTGGCCTCGTTTTCATCGTCCTCATCCCCATCCTCATTCTCTTCTTCTTCCTCATCATCTTCATATCTGCTTGCATCGTCGTCGTCATCGTCGGTACGATCAGCGTCGTGCGCATCAAATTCATGTTCTTCGAGGTCGTCTTCAAGGAGGACTCGATTGCCTTCGGCGTCGTCGCTCGCGTCCTCCGCTCCTTTTGACTCGGCGTGCAGGCCAGACATTACTCTCTCGAGCGCGGCAAAGCCATCATCTTGACCGCGCACTCCGAAACCTTCGTCTCTCGCACTGCCAATTTCGTTGTCTTCGACTGCGTCGTGCGTACCGTTGTCAGCGCCGGCAACCTCTTGATTGTCCAAATGGCTACTCGATCGGTGCTCCTTGCTCGAATGTTTTGAGGAGCCGTCCTTCTTCTCCTTTTCCTTTTCCTTTTCCTTGTCCTTCTTCTTCTTCTTCTTTTTCTTCTTCTTGGATGATGAGTCATCCGAAGACTTGTGCGACTTTTTGTCGCCGTGTCGATGAGAGCGTCGATGATGGTGGTTTTTCTCGGAAGCATCAGCGTCTTCCTCGCCATCGCTGGCGTTCTTGTATTCTTCTTCGATGCCTCGGTCGTCCTCATTCGTTTGCTTGTGTGCGTCGTCATTTTCACTGGCATCGGCAAGAATGTCGATGTTGTCGCTGCTCCCGTGGCGCCGTTTGGACTTATGCTTTGATTTTCTCGAGCTCTTCGAGGACCGGTGACCCTCCTCGTCTTCGCTATTTTCGCCCGCTTTATCACTGTGCTTCTTCTTGCGAGTTTCTCTGCGTGCAGCGCGACGAGCAGCGGCTTCCTCATCCTCCTCGTGATCTCCTTCGTTTTCATCATGGGAGTGTTTCGATTTGCGAGAAGACTTTTTGGATTTTTCCTTCTTCTCCTTTTTCTTTTTCTTGCTGCTCTTCTTTGCATCCGTCTCTCCCGTATCGCTAGCGTCCTCTTCTACGCTCTTGTCATCGCCAGCGCTGCCATGGTCTTTGTCCTTGCTGCTCTTTTTGGACTTTTTCTTCTTTTTGCTAGTTTTCTTTCTTTTCTTGCGCTCGGCATCCGAGTCAGCGTCCGAGGAGTCGTGCTGCGATGCGCCTGGGACTGGACTCGTAGGAGAAACTGCAAGGGGAATTTTGCGAGCACCAGCACGCTCCGACGACAAGCGCGTGTCCTCGTGACGCTCTTCGACTTCATCCATCGTCGCTTTCTCCCCGTGGCTGGCCTCGCCTCGATTCGACTCTTCACTTCGTTCCACTTCTCTCCGGTTCTCCTCTCCGCCCAAGCGTTGAGCTCTTGCTCTCGACGACCGAAGGGCCGTGCTCGTGTGTTGCGTCCTGCCCGATGGCTCGTGCACGGCGACGATCGACTCTGATCGCCGATCGACTTTGCCAGCTCCAGACGAGCGTTTGCTCTGGCCACGATCGAGGCTGCCTCATGGTGCGACAACGACGACTTGACGCGAGAGCCGCTGCGCTCTCAAAAAGAGGAGCAAGGGGGGCAGATCGCAAGAAGCATTGGCAATTGTTATACCTTTTTTCTTTTCTTTTTCCTTTTGAATATGACGGTGAAATGGTAAGAGTCGTTGTAAAAAGTTACAAAGTACCCCAAAGTATCCGTTGTTGAAATTTCCAATCCGCTCGGATGACCGCAAAGTTCTGGGTGAAACAAGGACGTTGATAGATTGCGACAATGACGATAAAAGTGTACGGATGGTAGAATATTAGAATATGAAAAGGGGCTCTCTATATTTATTATTTGTCAGCGTTTGAGCGCCGCTTCTTCTTAGTCTTGGCATATTTAGGTTTGCGCTTCTTGGGCTCTTCCTGAAGCACGATGGTTGCCCGGCGTTTCAGGCCAGGCCGAGGCTTTGTCTTTTTGCTACTCTCGTCATGTAAAATAAGCGGGCGCTTGGCCTTTGAGTGTGACTTCCCTTTGGACTTTATGTGGGAACCAGTTGAGCAGTCGGCAGAACTTGGTGCCTGATTGCATAAATTTTGGTTTTTACGGTTTGGACGGCGAGAATCTGACGATGCAAGCAATTGTTTGCTGCAGCGAGCTGACATAAAGGATGCTTCACGTGGGGCGATGTAGTTTTGAAAGCGTGCTTCGCGTTTCTCCTGCAAAAGTGGCCCTGGGCGGCTTACGAAAGGCCACAACAATGAGTCGAATGCGGTTATGAAAAGCGAATCATCGTTGGAAGGGTCTGGAGATGGGAGTCCTCGAGCCAGAAGCTCGAGATGCCAGGCAGATTTGCCACGGTGAAAGCACCGTGTAGAACAGAAGCAAATGGCACGTGTGAGAGCGCAACGTCGCAGCTCGGCACCTTGTCCAAGAGCACTGCCGCAAACCTCGCATGTGAGAGCCTGCAAGGGCACAGGCTGCGGCGCGGCAATGACCTTGTCACGTCGACGCCAGATAGTCAGAGTGTACGCTGTGTTGGGCCAGTTTGGAAGTTGCACAGTTTTGCACAAGATGAATTGGCGCTGCAGGGAGACCTCAAAGGGCTGGGTGGCTGTCGTCCCGATCCACTCGCCCACGACAGCGACATGTTGACCTTGAAAATCTGCAAGAGCGTTCTCTGCCATGGGTGTGCCTGGTGGTGGATAGCACAGGAAAAGTGCATCGCGCTGAGCCCACGAGGCATCAAGAGAGCCACCCTTGCGACCGCGAGGCATAGCTTCGATGCGCGTATATGCAGGGATCTGACCATGATACTCGTTTGCGCGCGTATGCGCACCCCCTCGATTGTTTCGCTTTTTGCGATTGCTTCCGGCACTCGTAGACGTGTCCATCTCAAGTGGCGCAATATCTGCCGCCACGATATTGGCACCCAACGTCCTGAGGTGATAGGCCCAGTACCCTGTTCCGGCACCGACTTCAACAATAGAGCCCAGGTTGACAATTTCCTTGAGTGCGCCCCGGGTCGGCACGGCGTAGGCATAAATATGGGCGGGCCAGTCGCGCATGAGATCAAACCATGTTTGCGCAGACAAGGTTTGCAGCGGTGGACGGCCTCGGCCAGCCCATTCTTCCTTGGGGACGCGGCGCCGTTCTTTCAGCATGGAATCGAAATTGGCAAGATACTTTCCACGCCGTAGCTGCTCGTGCATGCGCGCAAGCCACAAACGAAATAAATCTGTCTCAGCTTGGTGATCTTGCGTCATGACAACGCCATATAAGGGATGCTGCGCAACAGAGTGCGCCACGGGTGGTGTCTTGTCATTGGCGTCGGCGTCGTCATTGTCCTCGACTGCTGCCCCGGAAATCCTACGGGCATACCACTCGCGCTCTGCACGGTGGTAAAACGCACACGGGCTCCATCGTTTCTGATCAATGTGAAGTCGTCGAGAGCGCGCCTCGTAAAAGAGGGAAAAGTAGGCCTCATCCAACTTTTGGGTCAAACGTAAAGAATCTCTCGCGTGCAATGACGCAGCGACCTCATGCAATTTGTTCTCTGGCACGCCTAGATGCGCAAGGCGAGGCAAATTGCGCCAGCAAGAGGCCCCCAAGCGTACGAGCCAGCCGTCGTCGAGGTCAGCCTCGTTCTTCGTATTTGTCCTGCTTGCCAGCTTGCGAGTGGCCTCGAGCAGGGCTAGTGCATCGCGAAGCGCGTCCGACGCTTCCGCGTGAGGTTGCGATCGCTTGCGTACTTTGCTGTGGCCTGCTGGTACGCGTCCATCGCACTTCCATCGCACCACGAGCGCGTGGGCCCCAAGAGCGGCGCCGCAGACCTCGCAAGAGGTGGTGAGACCTTGGTGGCCAGCAGGTAGCCCTTGTTCGTGTGACGTTGCGGCGCTTACCGCCGGGGCAAACGCGTGGTCACGGTTGTCCACAGTCGCGACGAAGACATCTGCAGGAAACAGGCTCTGAAGCAGCGGCTCGACCGCGGGCGCCATCGTGTGGTCTCCTGGTTTCTGTCTGCTCTTTTGATTTTGTCCTTTTTTGTCAACGCAAGTTCGTAGGCCTATCTCTGACAACGAGTGATTTTTTTTTTCGAGTCTTTTCTTTTCCTATTGCTTTTGAAAGATGCAAACGAGGAGTGAGGAGCAAAAGAGAGACGCGATGACCCATCTGCGGAGCTTTACTGTACGCCGAGGAATGAAAAGCCGCAACTCGAGGAGACACGCTGCGTCGTAGCAGTAAGTATATGATGGGTTAGAGACCACGATTGTTTGTTGATATTTTAGAAATCTTTCAATTTGCATGCATATGCATGCATTCGTGGCGGGTGCAACGGGGTTCGTTCGTTCGTTCGTTCTACAAAGCGGGTGAAAAAAGGAGTCTAAAAGTCGTCCTCATTCTGGAGATCGGCGGGCCCGCCCCGAATGCCGAGCTTGGTACGCTTCTTGGCCTCAGCCGCAACCTTGCACTTGTCAATGCGATGCGCAATGGCCCCAACAACTTCCTCGTCAGAAATGAGATTGCGAATGTGCGGAAGATTAATGAGCTTCTCCTGCGGGCTCATGGCCGTCGGGTCGGTCTCGGCGGTGCGGTGGAGCTTTTCCTGGATCTGACGCTGAAGCTCGGCCTTGTGCTCAAGAGCGCGCTGCTGACGAAGACGCTGCTGGCGCTTCTCTTCGGCGAGAGCGTTTTCGGCATCAGCCTTGTAGGCGACGGCAAAGATGGCCTGTGCCTCGCGCTCTTTGTCCTCGCGGGCTTTGAAAACGCGGATTTGTTCGGCGAGGGCCTCGTTGAGCTTGACCTTTTCGCGTTCACGATGCTCGATCTGGGCTTGGTAGCGATCCTCAGCTTCGCGGGCGAGCTGCTGCTGGTAAGCAAGTGCGCGGGCCTCGACCTCGCGGTCGTGAGCATCCTTGGCGGCAGTGGCGGCAACGTACATGGCCTGATTGTTGCTGGACTTGGCCTTCATGCGAGCATAGGTCTCGGCGCGCATGCGCTCCTGCTCATCGAGACGGTGCGCGTACTCCTTCTGGAGACGCTTTTCCTCCTCTTGCTCGCGGGCGCGCTCTTCAGCGCGGGCAATTTTGTTCTTTTCGTTTTCGGCCTGAACGCGCTCCATATATTCGCGCTGCTCGCGAATCTTTCTGCGCTGGTTCTCCTCTTCGCGCTTGATGTCGGCGAGTGCATTGGTAATGAGCGCGGCCTCCTGGTCGCGTTCGCGTTGGGCAGCACGTTCACGGCGTGCGACGAGCTCTGCTAGCTGGCGATCGCGCTCTTCCTTGATAACGCGCTGGCGTTCCACCTCCTGCAGGCGCTTGTTCTTCTCACTCTCAAGATGAGAGGCGTACTGCGAGCGTACGTGTTGTGCGTAGTCTTCCTCGATGCTGATGTGCTCTGAGTTCTTGTTGCGCGAGGCCTCAACCTGAGCATCGAGTTCCTCCTTCATCTTGCGCTGCTTTTCACGCGTGCGGCGGATCCTCTCGCGCTCCGACTTTTGATGCTCAAACTCGGACGCGGTGGCAAAGACCAAATAGCTGTCGAGGGGAATGTCGGGCTTTTCCTTGGATTCCTCCTCGCTGCGTGTACCGGCCTGGTTGCGCTCGTTGGCGAGAACAACATCCTCCTTGACTGCCTCGCCGCGCTCGCGGGCCTCGTTTGCGCGCTTGAGCTGCTTGATACCAGCCTCAAGCTTGCGCTCGAGCTGTTGAATGTCGGAGGCGCACAGCTTGCGACCCGACTTGGACGCAAGGAATTTGCGCGTCTCCTTGACAATGTACTCTGTGGACTCGGCATCGCCCTTAGCGTAGCGCTCCGCGAGCTTGTTGGCGAGAACGTCTTCTTTCTTGGTGGCGCTCATGACGGATGGCGATGCTTGCGCTTGCGCAACCTGGTTCAAGTCTTGGGGAGCTGAGACTTTGCCTGCTGTGTCACGTTGCGAGAGAGGAGCTCGCACCGTCGGCGGGGAACACGCAGCGCTGGGGCGTCGCGAGGTCTTGAGATGTACTGCTCTTCGAGCGATGCGAGCGGGGAGCTCTGCGTTGCTGCTATATTTGCCCTCGACTGCCTGCAAGCGCAGAACTTTTTTCCGCCGCGGAGGTGGCTTGACTTTTACTTGCCTGCTTTGTGGATCGGATCGCTTGCTGTGTACGGCTTATACAGACAAGACGCTTGCTCACTCACTCACTCACTCACTCACTCTGTGCCACCTGATGCTCTCTCTCTCTGTGACTTCAACGTGTGCAGTGCGCGCTCGCGACTACTCTATGCCCAGTCGACGCTGGCACGCGCTGCTAAAATGTCGTCTAGAGTTTCTATCGCACACCCTAAACTCTCTTATTCTCCAATGGAACAAAGACCAACCACAACAGATTCGTGCGCGCGTAGAAAATCCGGCAGCGGACGGCGCCGTCCGCTACACGGAGAGCGCGGCTGGCTCACTTGTACCCCTCGCCGGATCGATTTTACAGGCCTATAAAACCGGTGTATCTTCTCGTCAACGGACATCCACTTTACCCACCTTACCTCCGCTTATACTGTGGGGTGCGATACATCATTTATTTAAGGTCCCAATACAGTCCCACCTCCCGTTCCTGCCTGTTCCTTACCTCGAGACAGGGTGGGCCTACCCGCCGTAGCGGGCGGCAAGTGCGGAATGCGGGCCTGCAAGTGGTGCAAACGCGGCAGCGACACGGGAATGGCCTGCGGCAAGTCGGTATCGCCCGGCGATCGATCGATCGATCGATCGATCAGCAAAGAGAGTCCGCCTTCGAGCGCCGCGCCCGCTCCCTCCCGCGCTCGGCCTCCGGCGCAGGCCTGCCTCTCTGCGCGCGCGCGAGGGCGGGCGAGCCTGCAAGCTGCGTAGACGCGCGGGTGCCGGCGTCGGTCGAGCCCGGGTCGAGCGGCTCGAACCGAGCCGGACTCGCATCGCATCGCATCGCATCGCATCGCAGCTCGCTCGTCCATTAGCATCCATCCATCCATCCATCCATCTCGGGTGGGTTCGAGGCGACCGACTTCTGCAGGCAGAGCAGAGCGAGCAGAGCAGAGCGAGCAGAGCAGAGCAGAACTCCGCCCACCCCCGGTCCGAGCGGCGCCGCGGCAGGCGCGCAGGACGCGAGGCGCGCGCGGGCAGCGGGCAGGCGGGCGGGGGGGGGGCAGGCCTCGCCTCCCTCCCCGCGGCGGCGTGGACTCGGGCGCACACGAGCGAGGGCGAGCGAGGCAAAGAAGGTAAGCGCAAGGAGGCCGGGCCTTCCGGAGCGACCGCCGCGGCGCGCGCGAGGAGACGGGGCTCGCTCGCGGAGCCCGCGCGTCGAGGCTTCGTCCGCGCGGCCCCTTCCTTCCCTACCCCGCGCGCGCGTAACAACAGCGAGCGAGGGCGAGGGCGCGGGCGAGGAGGGAGGAAGAGGGTCGAAGGGCCTACCTGGCCTGGCCTTCTTGCCTAACTTTGCCTTCCTTGGCTTGCCTGACCTTTCCTTACCTTTCCTTTCCTTACCTTACCTTCACTGCCTTGCCCTATAGCTCAGGTCGTCCATCTTCCTTTGCTTTGGCCGGGCTCGGAAAGGCGACGCCGAACGAACAGAAGAAGCTCGCGGAGGCCAGCCAGCACGAGGCTGGAGGCTGCAGCCCCCGCGAGACCGACCACTCGCGCGCGAACAAGAAAGACCACGAACTCCTCGCGCGTGCCGGTGCCCAAGGCCGGCCCCACCCGACCCGAACAGGAACGCGGAGCTGTCGAGCGGACGCAGGGGCGCGAGCAGGTCCGGAGAGACGCGCTCGCTGACGGCGAGCGAGAGGAGATCAAGAGCCACCTCCTTGCGCGGGGAGCACAGGGCGCACACGCAGACTCGCAGAGCGTAAAAAAGGAGGAGAAAGAAGGTCGCGCCACTCGCGCGGGGTTGATTGGCGGAGCGACGTGTTCGTAGTGCACGAACACGGACGGCCCGCCGGCCGACTCGCCTCGTGCTTGGGCGAGGTTCTAAACTCGATCAAAAAAGCAGAACGGAGAAAAACATCATATCACGGCACATATAGCAGATCAACAAAGATGGGAGCTCTGCTTGCAAAGTTCACCGGAGCAGGCGAGAGGGATCTCTTGGAGCTGCGCGAAGCCGCACCACCGCAAGAGTCAGAGCCCGAGGCCTTGGCGGCGTACCAGCGGGCAGAAGCTGCTCTCGAACACGCAGAGTTCTCTCTCGAATTCTTGCGGGCGTATAAAGCAAATGATAAGCTCGTACAGCAGGCGTTGGGGTCACCAAACGACCCCAAGGTTCGCCAGGAGGCCTTTGAGGGCATGTTCCCCAACGTGGAGGGTATTCGCGGATTTTATGAACTATCCTCCGAGATGAACAGCGCGGTTGGAGATATTCTGCGCCTCGTTGCGCCTGTCGCCATGCGCGGAGGTACCCCGTTGTCCTCCGAGCAAGCACTCGTGGCCAAGCTCGCGGCTCTCTTCGAAGTCATTTTCCTCTTTGATTGGGCCAAAATGTCGCAACCTGCCGTGCAGAACGACTTTAGCTTTTACAGGCGCGAGCTATCCAAGAACATGAATAACCCCAACGTCCCCGTGGATGATTCGATGGCGTCTGCCATCTCAATGTTTGTAGCGCAGGGAAGCCCATTGCTCACGGCGCTGACAAACGATCTCTCTCTCTTATCCAAGCAGTACCGGGAGTTGGTGCCATACTTGGCTGACTTTTCGAATCTCGCCGCGCAGAGCGCGCCACAGTACTCGAACAGGGGCTCATTTCCGGACTCTGACGGTCTGCAGACTCTTTTGCTCTCCGCCGTTGTGGCGGCCGTTCTCTACGACAAGATCGACGTCATTGGCGCCTTCACAAAGAGTAGCCCCGTTTCCATGAAGCGTGTTGTCCAGGGCGTGCGTCAGTGGGACAGCGAGTTCTCCAACGCCGCGCTCAGCACGCTGCAGTACTCGTCGCGCAACTTTAGCAGCGCTCCTTCGAGCGTGCGCAAGCTCTTCCCATAGTCGTTTTCTTTTGCATGCATCCAGCTTTTCGCTTGAACGATCACCCTCGAACATAATAACCTTTTAATCGTTTTCTATGACTCTGTGGTTCTTATCCATATCTGCTAGGCTCGTAGATTCAGTCCGCCAAACTGTCTTCGCGTCCATTTTGTTTGTTCATTCTTACTTCCATGCTGTCTATCAATAGATGCGCATGATCGGGGCCATCGACCCTCAAAAACCGAGGCTGGGCGTGGCCTTGCTTTGCGCAGGGAAGCTACGCTCGCCAAGGCCCATCCCTTGCACGGACGATCGCCACATTGGGTCGCAACCATCAAATTGACACCATCGATGTGCGCAGTCCATTTAGAGGACTGCAAGAAAAGTAAACGAAAAAGAACAAGAAAAAGGAAAAGAAAAAGAAAAAAGAAGACTGAAAAAAGAAGACTGAAATGAAAAAAGGAAACAGGGCCAAGGGGGTCATGCCACGTCCTGCACCGGTGCTGGCCCCGCGGCACAGGCACAGCACAGACCCCCGAAGAACGCGTAAAAGGTGCCTGGTGACCCCCTCCTCCCTCCCTCCCTCCCTCCCTTCCCTCTCTCCCCCAAAACGCGCGGAGCCCGCCCGCCTTGTTCGAGGCGCGCCGGCCGGCCCCAGAATCGCCTCGGCCGACCCGCGCGCGGAGCGAGCGAGCGAGCGAGCAGCCGCGCCGGGAGCAGACGGCGCAGCGCGCGGCGCGCGGCCCCGCCGACCGGGCGGGCGGGCAGCTGGCTCGCCGCCGTCGATCGCGGGCGGCGCGCGCTCGATCAATTTCATCGATTTCGTCGTCGCGCCCTCCGCTGCACGTGCCGCCGCGCGGACCCCGAGGCCGCGGAGGCGCGCGCGCGCGTGCGGCGAGGGGCGAGAGGGGAAGGAGAGAAGGCAAGGCCGCGGCGCCCGCGGGAGGGGCCGGCGCCAGGGAGGGACCCGGGCGGGCCCCCAGGTCCCCTGCGAAAGAACGCGCGCTCAAGCAAATCGATCAATACAGGCAAGGCAGGGTGCACACGCACGAAAGTAAGCAGAGCGACGCTATATATAAGCTCGCTCGCACGAAGGCGCGCACAGAGGAGCGCGGTGGTCTTCCCCCAGGGAAGGGGGGGGGGGGGAGAGAAGCGTACGGGCCTGGCATCGACCAGGACGAGGAGCAGGCCACAGCAGCGATTCTTTGGCAGGAGAATTAGCAGACGGCCTGTATCCTCAGAAGGGGCGATTTCGGCACCGATAAAGGCGTTCAATCTCGTCGAAGATGAGGTACATTGAGCTGCTCGCGAGCTACTTGCCATCTGTCGTGGTAGATGAGATTCTCAAGCTAGAAGAGGAAGAACGCAAGACGAAAGAGCGGTACGACTCCTCGCAACCGCGTCTGACAAATTATGATGCAGCCTGTCTCTTTGCCGATGTTAGTGGATTCACAAAGTTGAGCGAGAGCATGTCGTTCAGGTATGGCCCTCATGTCGGCGCCGAACACCTTGCGAAGCAGCTCAACTCGTACTTTAGTCAACTCGTGAAAATTATCAACTCCGAAGGTGGCGATGTCTTCAAGTTCGCCGGTGACGCCATGATTGTACTTTGGCCTCCCACCGGTGATGAGGAAAGCATCGAAGATCGTACAAAACGCGCGACACAGTGCGCTGTGCGAATTCAAGGCCTTGGCCAGGATCTTACTTTTGACGACGACGCTGTCTCCCTGAGCATCAAGATTGGCGTCGGTGTGGGCTCGCTCGCCATTATTCATTTGGGCGGTGTCAAGGGCCGTACAGAATATGTCGCCGTGGGCGAGCCCATGAGCCAAGCTTTCGCAGCTGAAGGAATGGCTTTGGCAGGCGACGTCATCGTCTCCTCGGCTGCGTGGAAGTGCATCGAAAAAGAGGCTGGCATTTCTGGTGACAAGATGCCTGGAGGCAAGCGTGGTAATCGTCACACCGGTTTTCGACGCATCGATCTCGAGAACTTCAGGCCTGGGCGCGCACGCAACAAACGCGTTGGCGTCAACCTCTTCGATGCCTATACAGGTCTCACGGAGAAACGCATCAGACAGCTCATTCCCTCTGCGGCTCTGCAGTCCATCGACTCGGCCCACCCTGAGTTCGAGTACTACAGTTCGGAGCTGCGGCGAATCTCAGTGGTCTTCATCGGACTCGGTCTCACCGAAGCAGAGGTCCAGACCGCTGCCGCGGGCGGCGAAGAGATGCATGTTCTCCACGAGGCCATGCGCATCGTTCAAACTGCCGCGTACAAGTACGAGGGGGCCCTCAACAAATTCATCGTCGACGACAAAGGCGCAACTATTATCGTTCTGTTTGGCCTGCCGCCCTACAGTCATGAAAATGATGCGAAGCGAGCGGTTTCCTCCTCTTTGCATAGCATCAGCAGGCTGCGCGAAAATCTTGGACTGAACCCAGCGGCCGGCATCACGTCGGGCACAGCCTTTTGCGGAGTCCTCGGAAGTCAAACAAGAAAGGAATACTCTGTTCTGGGCGACATTGTCAATCTGTCGGCACGATTCATGCAGGCCTCGCGAAAGAGTCTCGACGAAGCGGATAGCATGAGCTTCATTGCACCAATTATCTGCGACGAGGCCACCTTTGTCACTTGTCAGCGAGACATCCCCTTCCGCAGACTCGAGCCCATAAGAGTCAAGGGCAAATCCAAGGCGATCAAGGCTTTTGAGCCGCTCGCCTCCGCCGGACTTCTCGCTGCGCCTCAAGTACCAAAGACTATCATGAAGAAGACGCTCCGTATTGGAATTGGACGCCGGGACCGAGGCGAAACGCGGCACCGCGCTGCCTCTGATGTTGTATCCGCCAATGACAAGGGATTCTCTGTTCGGGACTCAATGCAACTGCTCGGTCCCCGCTTCCCCATGGCAGGTCTCGCGCCAAAGGGCTCATCCTCAAAGGCGCCGCCCGGTGGTCATGTTGACATGCGCTTCTCATCGATCATCTTGCTGGCTCCAGAACGTCTGCGGGATCTTGAAGAGTCGACAGGGCGGAAGAACGAAGACCTTCGCATGTACTTTCGTATGCCGACATCTCTTCTCCGCGGTCGTGGCCCTGGTCAACGCAAGCGCAACGCGAGCGGCGCGCAAGGTGATCGGCGAAGATCGTCCAGCATGAGCAGTAGGGGCCTGCGAACGAGCCAGCGCTTGGCTTCGGCTCTTGCGGGGGCGGTGTCCTCTTCTCCGAGCAGCGGCGGCAAGGCATCTGCGTCGTCTGTCGCTCAAGTGATTGATGAGGACGCTGATTTTGAGTTCAACAACCCCGCTGCAAGCACCAATCGCGCAACGTATAGTTCCCTGGACAGCGACGAGGGGACGCATGGTCTGCGCAGAAAGAGCCTCATCTTTTATAACGAGGTCGCAAATACGGCACACGTGTCAACTGGCGGTCCGAGTGACCCGGAGTACGACGAGACTTGCGCCCAGGTTGTCATCGGCGCTCCTAAAATGTATCATGTCGCCACCATTAACCGTGGATCCCGAGGCCAAGAGACCACAAAGGATCTTCTTGCGAACGCGTGCGAACGAGGCCATTCTGTTGGAATGCTGCAGCACGGCATTGGGTCCGACCACCTCGCTTTGATTATTCAGGGCACGGAAATGGTCTTCAATCTCGACATTTGGTTATCGAACACCGCGCGTATCGAAGCCGCACTCAACGGCAAGTCACCGACAGAAGCAAGTGAAGGCGTCCCGCTCAAGTACCTCGAACCTATCGTGAACACAGCTCTTGGTTTTGGTGTTCTCTGGCAGCGCTCTGTCGACATTCGACCAGCGAAGGACTTGAAGCGAGCCGATGCCCCGCGCAGAGCTCCCTCTGTGGGCTCCATATCCGCGCCTTTGTATAGCTGCGAGGAGGTCAGTAGCGGCACCACCCTGACGCTGATTCTGGTGGCGCGCAAAGACGTCGCTGTCCTGCAATCGCCGAACTCGTATGTGCTCGGGGCGCTCATGGCGCGCAAGATTGAGCTCATTGAGCACAACAAGGGGTCAGTGGCCATTGTCACGGGCGAGCCTGGGTCAGGAAAGACGAACCTGCTCAAGCACTTTGGATACGGCTTTCTCCCCGAGACCGTGCCCGTCCTAGGTTCCTCTGAACAATGGGAACATACCACGTCAGAGTACGAGCGCCTCTTCCAGCTTAATGGCGAGTCAGACCAATTCAAAAAGTTTCGTAACGAGGAGCGCCACTTCCATGTTTGGTTCGACATTATTTTGCAGTGGATCTTCCACGAGGCTTCCGATCTCGCGGCTTCGACGCTCCGCAAGAACCCAGGCAAAATTCGAACGCAGATTTTAGCGGGAGCGCTCGACGATAGTCTGGCGGGATACGCCAGTCTGCTCAACGACGATCTCGGCACTGAATTTGACGAGACAGATACTGCTGCGCTCCTGACCGATATGCCCGAGTCGGAACGCGTCGCGCATGTGAACGAAGTGCTTACTGATATGATCTGTGACATTGTGTCCAAGATTGTCATCAAATTTGGCGGCCTCGTCATCCTCATTGACGACGCGCTCCGTCTTGACGAGCACTCATGGGGCGTTGCGCGTAGACTCGCCGAACTTGTCTGCAGCGACTCGCTCGAGTTACTTCTCGTTGTGGCCCTGCGATCCTTTGAGGGACTCGCGGACCGCACCATGGGTTTGCAGCCAAGACTCATCCAACCACGTACGCGCGCGGCGCTGGTCAAGTATCGTGAAGTCTGTGCTGTGGAGGGCGTTGAAGTGCTGTCTATGGGGCCGCTCTCGCGCAACATGGCTGTTGACATTTTTCGCAAGCACGTTGGCGATGACATTCAGACTGTGAGCCCTGACTTGTGGCGCATGTGCGAATCTCGCTGTTACAACAACCCGCTTCTCATCAGCGACTTTGCCTACGA
This sequence comes from Schizochytrium sp. CCTCC M209059, assembly GCA_000818945.1. Classification (NCBI taxonomy): domain Eukaryota; class Bigyra; order Thraustochytrida; family Thraustochytriidae; genus Schizochytrium; species Schizochytrium sp. CCTCC M209059. The sequence continues at coordinate 245,756 of KN805399.1, forward strand.
AATCCGCGAGGCTCGTAGACCCAAAATTGTCCGCTACACTCCCCTGCCAAATACCAGCAAGAAGCCCTCGAAACGGAACCAAGGCGCGGACGCACCGCGCCAGCTCTACACGGCATCTCTGCGTGTCGCCGTGCAGCATCTCGACGAGCCAGCGTGGACGATGCATGCAGCTCATCGCGCCGCGCTGAGTAAGCAAGCAGCGTTTCTGGCCGATCGAAGTGCGAACGATCCGATGAACTCGTCGCCAGACCAGCCTGCGCAAGGCATTAACGAAAATGAGATGGAAGGGGTCAACTTCCCTTCTGACTATTATCCACCTGCGGAGGTGGCACCCCCACGCACTGCTGCAGGAGTGCTTGGCGAGCTCGTGGATCGGCTCGGGTCCATCGAACAAATGGTTCTCCGCATCGCCTGCATGATCGGAAGCACGTTCTCTCTGCGATTGATTCAAGATGTTTACCCGCGCAACTCTCTCAAGCGCGATTTTACCGAGAACCTCGTTAAGGCCGCATGCGAGAACCTTGCAGACCAGCACGGCATTTTTCACAAGGTTCGTGCCAATGCCTACAATGACGAGTACGTCTACAGATTCGCCGACATGCTTTTGGTGAGTACACTCCGCCATCGGCTGCTCAAGAAGCACAAGATCTCCCTCGCAGCCAGCATCACGCGCGCACGGTCGCAGTTTAAAGCGGCTCTTGAGCTCGAAAAGCTTCAGGCCGAAGACATCGCTCTTCCGAAGCGTCCCATGTCGATGCGTGTGCCGACAAATGCGGGTGACCCACAGCAGGCGCGTATTGAAAAGGAGGGTCCTCTCGCGATCAAGAAGAAGAATCCACCGAGCAACAAGATCTTCTCGGACTGGAAGGAACGCTACGTTGTGTTGCACGCAGACTGCATTCTTATCTTCAAGAAGCGCGATCCCCGTCGCATGGCCGAGAGCGATGCACATGTGGTGATTTACCTGAACGAGGCGTCCGTGGAACTCTTCGAAGACCCCGCAGAGCGCACGCACACCTTGGCCTTTCGGATCATTGCCGACGAATGGTCTCGTCGAGGAGAGCTGCACTACTCAACGCGCGACTTTACGTTTGCCGACTCCGACCCTGGTGAGACGCGACGATGGTTTTCGCGCGTGTCCATGACGTTAAATCGGCACAAACTCGGGACTCGTTTCTTTGAAGGCGCGAAATCGTCACACAGTTCCCAGGACCTTCTCCCTGTCCGTCGCCGGACCATCTTGAACTATGCCTCGCTTCTCAATGATGGGGATACGGGCATCATCGTCACGTTGCGTTCCGCTGGGCCTGGTGCATCGCATGAGCAGTTCTCTTCCTCGAGGACGCCGCGCGGTCCTACCAAACATTTGTCGTCGCCGAACAATCATTCGACAGAGATCTATGCTTCAGCATTTCTCCGTCTACACAACGGCGTGCGCTTTGTTCGTAAGCAGACCATGTTGACTGCTCCGACGCATTCTGAGCTGATCGAGTTCAACGAGTCGTTTCTTTTCAAGCTGGCACCCGAATTCTTGGTGGACTGGAGAAATCAGCCGGAGAGGAATGCCTCGCTTGAAATTGTGCTCTGGCGGCAGCTCGACAGTGCTCTCGGGTTCGATATGATGGTAGGTTACTGCTCCGTTCAGCTCGCGGACGTTTACATTCGTCGCGACAGCGCGTCGAAGCTTTCACTTGACCTCAGCGTTATGGAACCGTATGGCGATCTGAAAGCGCAGGACGCCACGCTCAGCGTTGGGCTCGAGCTCGTGATCACTGGCGACGACGAGACCGAGATTGCAACCATGCAAGAAAGCATTTCCCTGGGAGAAACAAGCCGCGACCACAATCTCGAACAGCAGCGGGAGCTCGCGGATACCGTCTTTCTAGAGAACATGGAGCTGAACGTGCGCTCGGAGACTGGCCGACAGGGCGGGAGCTTTGCGGACACTACGGGTAGCGGGCGTGGAACGACTGTTCAGCGGCCTCAAAACAAGAAGAAAAAGTCCCGAGGCACTGGACCACCCTTGGAGCCACTCGCTTTGAATGGAACCTTGGCACCAGGCGAGAAGCGGAGCACATCGATGCAGATCTCGCGACCGCGCATGATATCGACTGCCACCCAGAAATCGCGCCGTGCCACGCTGGTCTCTGAAGCCGGAGCTAGCAACAAGGGGGCCCTCGTCTCGCCCCTTGCCCACCTCGAGTTTGTGGCAAAAGCAGCACGAAATCGCGGTGAGCGCGATCTGCTGGGAGTGCTGAAGCGCCTTTTGCTCACGCGCTCCTTTGCCGAGCTCGTAAGTCCCGTCAGCCTCGACGAGAAGTCTCGTAAGTGGCTTGGATCTCAATTTACTCGTGCCGAAGTGCGTCCAGATGGCGACGACGATGCGCTCGGGGAAGCCGTAAGGCGCTTTTCGATGGCGAGCGCGCCGTCGGCCTCGGGGGATCTCGTTGAGCAGGAAGAAAGCGCGACCTCACTCGAGTTTCTCGCAAATGCCTACGTGCAGGCATGCGGGCGACCCCTCGATTATGTCGATGAGGATACCGCGACGCCGATGGGACCTGTGTCACTTGCTGCCGTTTTGTCTCGGATGAACAAGGGAGTCTCTCCGATGACTGAGGTGGGCATCTATAATGATCCCGAGAGCCCCGAGGCCTCGGATCGTATGCCTCTCGTTACGTACCTTGACGAGTTGCGCACACAAGCGCTCGAGGTTGCCCGTGCGGCCATTGGTCGGCGTCTCGAGGATGATGGAAAGGGCCGAAGTGCGGTGCCGAATGCCGTCTTTCAACGCTCGACAAGCTCCTCTACCCTTGCCAGCAATGGGGCCGGAGCTGGTGGCGATGGGGGCATCTTTGGCGGTAGGAGCGGAAGCTTGGTTTTTTCCACGACCGCAACCATGGCCGCTGTTGCCGCGGCGGCTGCGGCGCGGAAGAAGAAAAAACAGCCCAGGCGCCGTAAGAAGAAGGCAGAGTCTTGGAACAGCATGATCTCGCGATACGGCAAGTTTGTCGGGAAAGAGAAGATCAACGATCCTCGCCTGCTGGACCCTTCGTCGTGGTTCTTTGATCTGAGTCTCGTGCCAACAAATTTTCGGACCTATCTCGTGGCGCACATGTTCCGCATTATGTCCATCGATACGCAATTTGCGGTGCCAACGGAGTGCTTTGTTAGCTTTGTGGAGCGGGTGGAGAGCGCTATGTCCATGCACAATACGCCCTACCACAACTTTGACCATGCTTGTGATGTGCTGCAAGCGACATTTGTCATGCTCACCTCCATGCAAGGAGTTACCTTTCTCGATGAGGTACAAGCTTTTGGACTCATGATCGCTGCGTTCTGTCACGACCTGGAGCACCCGGGTTTGAACAACGCCTTTCAAGTCAAGGCGGAGACCAAGCTGGCCAAAATGTACGAGGGCCGGTCCGTGTTGGAGAGCCACCATTGCGCTTGCGCCTTTGGCATTTTGCAGGATGACTCGTCCAATATCTTGCGCAATATGAACGAGACAGAGGCCAGCGACATTCGGCAAATCGTGCTGGAGTGCATTCTGGCGACAGACATGACGTGTCACTTTGACCTGACCGGCGAGCTTCGGGACTGCATCGTGCGACACCTTGATGACCCAACCACGTCGATGAACGAAGAAGAACGCGGTCTCGTGGCCAAGTCCATTTTGCACTGCGCAGACATTAGCAATCCGACGCGATCCTGGGACATATCGAGGCGCTGGCAGGACCTCATTTGCGAAGAGTTTTATGCTCAAGGCGACCTGGAGCGCGCAAACGGCTGGGAGGTTTCCCCCAACATGGATCGCGAGACGACGCAACAGGCGGAAATGTCCATCAACTTTATCGACTTTATCGTCGCGCCACTGTTTTTCGCAATGTCAACCCTCCTCCCAAACTCTTCGGATCCGTGCATTCAGGTTGCAGCCAATCGCTCAAAATGGATGGATCTCCTGCAAGACGAGGTCATGACGCGACAGGACCTCGATGAGGAGAGCCGCGAGGCGATCTTGCGGGACTGGGATGCTCGCGAGGTCACTTTTGAGCAAGTTCTTTCCTCTGCTGGATTTGCAGATGGGCTCAAGCGAAGCCGTGGCGATACTGGATTTACTGAGGACTTCTGTGAGGAAGATGACAGCATGGGCGCTGGGACTAGTGAGCGCCACGGCCCGGACGACGGAGATTTCGGGACTATCTCTCGGCGCAAGGGCTCGAACGCGGCGGTGGCATACATTGATGTGACTGATGTGCGTCCGCCGTCACCCCAACCGTCTTTGTGAAGCTTATGACGCGAGCACGCAATTGAATTTTACATGTTAAGAGGGCTTTGTGCTCACGTAATCTTTAGAGATGTTATGTTGTGTTATCAGATTTCACAATCTTGATCGGATCGATTCGATTCGACTTCATTGCTAGGTGTGTAGTACCTTAAAAGTGGGCTTCCGTCGACGTGGCTGCAGCCAGCTGCAAGGCATCACGAAAGCGAGCGTTCTCATCAATGCGACGAAGGCGCTCCAACTCCATCTCTTGGATTGCTTTGTTCTGGTTGATACGCTTTGTGTCTGCAGAGATTCGCTCAGCTCGCGTGTGCTCGAGCACACGTCGCTGGCGCTCATAATCGGCCATTGCGCAGGCCTCGTTCACGGCATGGGCGCGTTCCACTCGGCCCAAAGCTTCTTCCAGAGCGCTGAGCTGCGTGCGACGAGCTCCCTCGAGATCCTGATCATGCTTGGCTCGGCGCTGGTTACGTGCACGGTCAAGCTCATTAGCGAGCTCAACTTCCTTGCCCTCGATACGACGGCGCTGCTGCTCCTGGTAAAACCCGAGTGCGGAACGCATATTCGTCGAAATGATGTTTTCGAGGCGGACCGTGCGCGGCGAGACGCAGAGGTTGTTAGAGAGCTCGGACCACTCGGCGTCTTCAAGCGACGTTTCAGCATCGTCGACCAGCAAAAAGTCAAAGAGCTCACAGTCTGCGGAAAGCACCGCTTCCAGGTGCGTTGGGCGAGGTCTACGGTTGGTGACACCGAGGTCTGCCTCCATCACACGGCGGCGGCGCTCCTCCTCGCTCGCGAAGCTCGCCCATTCACGGTTGCTTTGGCGTTCATCGTCAAGGTCCTCTTGCTCAATCTGCTCCTGATGCAACAGGGCGAGACGCTCCATCTCGACCGCATGCGCGATCTCCAGCTGGGCGCGCTTGCGCTGAAGCTTCTCCAGGCAGATTTCGCGCTGCTCCTGCGAGACACGACGCGCTTGCTCTTCATCGCAAAGCTGGCTGGCCAAGTATCCATTCACAACTCGCTCAGCGCGCTCCTGATCAAGATCACCGAGGCCGTCCACCTGGACGCGGCGCTCAGAAATGGGCGTCGCCACTGCTGCAGAAGTCAAAACCGGTTTCGCCTCGCCCACAGTTGAAGTTACAGTCTCGGCGGAAGAAAGTGTCGATGTCGCGTGGGGCGACGATGCTTTCGCATTCTGCACAGCGCGAGCAGCTTGGGGAATCTGAGACTGAAATGTACCTGCGAGACGGGCAAATCGGATGGCGTCCGAGGCTGCATTGCTCGTGCGGTTTGCACGCTCGACTTCAATGGCGAGGCGCGCGCCCTTGGCGCGATGCTCGCACAACATTTCCTCGAGCACGAGCTGCTGAAGCGAGACATGCTGCAGACGCTGGCTCTCTTGCTCGACCGCACCCTTGACCTTTTGAAGAGCAGCGCGACGCAAGAGCTCCTCGCGCACAGCGACGCCACGATCAATGGTGATCGCCATGGCTTGTTCTTGCTCATACGCTTGCTTGGACGCCTTCCAGGACGCCTTGCGACGAAGCTCCTCGAGAGTACGGGGCAGCTGCGAAACAGAGAGGTCCAACAGGACGGTGGGGTCGCACGCAAGCCGTTCGAGGCGTTCGAGACGCTCAAGGTCCGCGGCACGATCGACAGCTTGCGCATTGACACGGCGGGCGAACTCTTCATTCAAGGCGCGCAAGTTCTCTTGCGAGATCCGAAGAACACGCTCGGCGTCCATTGCGGCGTCGGCGCTCTTTTGGCAAAATCTACGGACGAGCTCCTCGACCACCTGCGAAAAAGCTTCCTCCGCCGTGCGCCGCTCGCGCTCGAGCTCGGCCTCGCGAATGGCCTGAAGCTGGGCATACTTTCGCTCAATTTGCTCCAAGATCTCGTACAAATGCCGGAAGGAGTTGCGGCGGTTGCGCTCCACATCCATGTCGCGGATGCGGCGAGCCTGCTCCTGACGCGCCTGCTCGGCTGCGAGCACACGGTTGTTGAAGCGCTCGAGCTCGTCGAGGACGGCGCGGGTCTTGATCTGTGCGACGCGGCGGGATCTCTCCATCTCGGCCTCATTGATTGCGCGCAGACGGTTCAGGTGACGCTCAAGGTCTCCGATCACGGTTGCAAGACGCTCCTGCGTGACGCGAGACTCCTTCTCTTCGTCCATGCTGCGAAGAACCTCCTGGCGCGTGCGGTCGCGTCGAAGCTCTTCGAGCATAGCCAGCAAAGGGGCCGAGTTTGCGCGGCGGACGCGCTCTTCACTCATTGTGGCCTCACGCTCGGCGCGTTCCACGTCGGCTTGCGCGGCAGCAAGTGCGCCATGCACGCGGCGCTCGAGCTCCACGAGGACGTCTTGACCTCTGAGGCGCGCGACGCGTTGGTGCTGTTCGAGGTCGCAAGCGCGCGCGGCCTCGCGCTGGTTCACGGCGCGCACCACACCAGCGAAGACATCCTCTCCCAGGGCGAACTGTGTGCGCCGCAGCTGCTCTTCCTTGACCGCTGCCGCGACAGCGCGACGCGCGCCCAGCCGCTCGACATCGGCGAGGACATCTGCAAGAGGATCTTGCACCCGGCGTCCGGGCTGGGCAGCCTGGCCTTGCTGCCGCTGCTGCTGCTGCTGCTGCTGCTGCTCGAGACTCGCACGTAGTTCGCTGCGCCGCACCTTTGCAGCGGCCTGCTCACAGACCAGGGCGAAGCTGCGCACGTGCGAGGCGCGAGAAGCCTCGAGAGCGGTCTCGTGCGAAGCCGTGCGACGCGCGACGGCGCGTACGAGGTCGACGAGCACGTCAAGCTTGGTGGTCTCGGCGGTCCGACGGGTCTTCTCTTCATCCGCGAGACGGCAAGCGAGGCGCTGATTGCCGACGCGCGTGAGCTGCTCAACGAGGGAGCTCACATTCGGATCCTGCGCGCGGCGTTCCATGGTCTCTGGCATGGCCGCAACGAGATCGGCCTGGGCGGCACGTACCTGCTCAAGAATGTCTTGGAAACGTCCGCGCGACGCGATCGCGGGCACGACATAGTCGTCAAAGGTCGCGCGCGTCGATCGCTCAACGCGTTCCGCTTCCTCTTCAGCGAACGCCGTTGCCTTGTTGACGCGGAAGCAAACCTCCTGCGCCACACGGCTACGCAGGTCAGCCCACGCGTACTCCTGGCGCGCCTCCTCCTCGGCCTTGAGGGTCACACGATGACTGTGGTACGAGCGGACCTTGCGAAGAAGATTGCTCCGGGGGGACGTGTCGCGTCCAAAGGGGAAGTCCTCATCTGCCGCCACACGGCGCTTCTGCTCTGCAAGTGCGAGCTTGCAGACGAGCTTGCGGTTCGAGAAGCGCGAGAGCTCGCCAAGGACTTCAAGCTTACGGCTGTCGGCGACACGACGCTGGCGTTCCTGCTCGGAAGTTGCGTCTGCGGTCCGCGCATGAAGCTTGCGCTCAAGGTCGCTCGCGACCTGAAGGCGCAGCTCGTCAAAGATGCGGCGCTCGCGCTCGGCGTCGGCACTTTGCACAGCCTTTGTCTTATTGATCGCGCGTGCGACCTCGTTCGCAAACCAAGAAAGGCGGGCGAAAGCCGCTTCCTCGGTGGGCAGGCCAGCATCGGTGCGGCGCTTCTTCTCGGCGTCAGAATCTACGTCGGCACGGCTCTGATTCGCGAGACGCTCCGCCATCTCGGCGCGCTGACGAGCGGCCTCTTGATCAATACGACGCGCACGCTCCTTGCGCATGGCCTCGTCAGCGATAGCGGCGTTTGCGCGGCGTTCAAGCTCGCTGAGCACAGCCGAGGCCATTGCCAGAACGACTTGACGCTGCTGCTCCTCCTTGTACATGCGCGAGGCGGCCTTGAAGCTCGACTTGCGCTGCAGTTCAACGCGCACGGCATCGGCCTGGTCTTCCACGCTGCGCCGTTGCTCTTCGTGGGCCATTTGCTGGGTCAGCGCTTTCCAGCTAGCGCGACGGGTGAGTTCTTCGCCGACCTGGCTGCGTTGGTCGATCGCTTTGCGCATCACGAGGTCCACGCCGAGCAAGGTCTGGGCGGTGGCCATCGTTTCTTGTCTTGTCTTGTCTTGACTCGACTTGACTTGACTTGACTTGTACTTTCTCTCCTTGTTCTTGAAGACTTCGCTGTTGCGAAAAGAGCTGGAGACTCTTGGTTCTTCTCTTGACTTTGTCTGCTGATTGAATGCTTGAGTTGGCTTGCAAGGCGGGTTGCGGGTTGCGGGTCTGCTGTCTTTGCAGAGCTGCGCGACGATATCGCGGCGAAGGAAGCGCACGAGTTCCTTGGTTGCCGAACCAAGCCGTGCAACGCCGAGCAAAGCTGTAGAGACCGGACGGAAAGTTCCCGCCCGCCCGCCCGCCCGAATGAGTGGACATAGACGGCCGTGGCGTCCGCTCCGGAAGCAACTCTCCGCGTTTATAAAGCGCCAAGCTGGGAGAAGCGCCGCGAGCGTATAGCCAGCCGGTCGGCTTTACGGCCTGGGAACTGACGCAAGGTCCCGCGCACGCGGCCGAAACAGCGCCGCCAGAGCCTCCGGGTCTTCATTCTGGTCCCCAAATCCCCACAGTTACCCGCATCGGGGACCCCAGCGAATGGCGAGCCGCCGGTAGACGGCCGCGTAGGGTTCGGGAGCGGGCCGTATCGCGCCTTGATCTTCCGAATACTGGTGGACGACAAGAACCAAATAATGAGTGAGTGGCGAGCGCTGCACAGTACGTGTGGAGCTCGAAGGCGCTCTTAACGGTACCGTGACGGCGTCTTTATTCGAGAAGGGCACGCGCCGACATGGACACCATCTTTGGCACGTGCATGCGACCGCGAGTTGCGTCGCCCAGGCCCACGAGTTCTTCTTCCTTTTCGATTTTTCTGGAGGCTGAAGAATGAGCAATTTTGAACATCTTTGTTTTTCACGCCTTTTTGTGTCTGACTGTCCTCACACAAAGAAGAGTATTGGCGTGTTTCGGCGGCACGATTCTGGGAGGCTGAGGCATTAGCATTTTCTTTGTTGACACAGAAAATCCTCACCCCCGGTTGTTGACAATTTAAAATCAGCAGCAAGGAGGCCTGGCTGGGTCCGCGTACGCTGCGGCATCCGTACTCTCCATGGCGGCGGCACTCTGAGCCCACCGATCTACATACAAGCTAAGCTTCCCGATCTTGCTCGAAGGCTGGTCTACATACAAGCTATGCTTCCCGACTTTGCTCGCAAGCTGCCACTGCTTTTCTTCAAAGGCTCGCCTCTTTTCTGCAGCCAACGTAGCCTGCTCCTCTTGCCTGGTTACTAGGAATTTAGTGCCTGCCTACTCCCTTACTTAGGCTTCCTAACCGTTTTCCTCCATGGCGAGCATGTAAAAAAGCAGGCAAGCAAAAGCAACCACTCAATCAATACCTTGGCGCCTCCATTGCGCGGGCGCGATGCCGGGGCGCCCGCGGCGGCAGTCGTTCGACCAGTGGGCTTCCGGCTTCGGCCGCGAGAGGCTCGTGCAGGCGGCCACCGGGCGACCGCAGAGCCCGTGGCAGGCCCAGGGTGGGCTTGACCACCAAGATGCGGGTCGTCGAGAGAACGACGGGGAGAATAATATTGGGATAGAAGCACAAACGACGAGGACTCTGACGTCCCCGACCAAGCCTATAGACACGGACCGAGGATCGCAGAAAGAGGCACATGGCCAGCGCCATGTCGTTCGCTCGCCCGCGATGAAACCCTCCGCAGCACGTTCGCCGCCGAGGCGCGTCGTTGTCAGCCTGGACGACGACGATGACGACGACGACGACGAAAACGACAACGAGGACGACAAGACAATGAACGTTCGAATCAGGGAGACGAATCCTTCCGGGGCTGCTCATACTGCGAGTGGAACTGGCGCCGGTGCTGCCCGTACTGCTATAGATGCTTCTTACGTACGCGAACATCAAGAGGCGGCGGGTCAATCAGCTTGGTCGCTGTCTCCTCGTTCTGGTGACTTCGAAGGAAGGAAATCGCAGAAAAGCACCAGTCCAATCTCCCAGGCTGCCGCACGAATTCGGCGAGAGAACGAGCTTGATAAGGAAGATATTGGGAGAAGGCATCGTGGTGGCCGAAAAACAGCTGTTGCTCACCTCCGCCGCGCAGAGCAAATGACCGTGCAGACGGCGTCTGCGCTTGCTCGCGGTGAAGACAGGGTCGATTGGCAGGGTTCACCACGCAGCTTTGAAAGTAAAGTCAGCGCCGCGGTCAGCGACGCACTGCCGCAACACAATGAGACTGTCATGTCTGAGCTGGATGACGTCTTTTTGTCTCAAGGAGCACACAATCGTTCATATCGAAAAGTTGACGTCAAAGCAATGCAACAACAAAACGTCGCAGTACAGAATCAGGTCCAACACGACGCTAGACTGTCTCAGAGTCAAGCCCAGCAGGATCTGGAAAGTGATGCTTCCTCTTTGAAGACCAGCGTACAAGACTCGAGGTCAAGACAGAACTTGCACATTGATCACGTCGGACGAATTAGAACGACGTCATCCTCAAAGAGCCGCGCTTCTACACATGCTTCATTTCGAAGCCAGCAATCTGACGAAGGACTGAAGTCGTCATCAGCGTCGACACCATCATCTGAATTGTCATTCTCTCCACCACCGCCACCTCCATTGCCACGGCCACCTCTAGCGTCCCGACCTCGGTCTCTTCCAGTTCCACGTCTTCCTTCGCCGCCTCCACCACCGCATGAAGCAGTTTCGACGACTTCGTCAGCATCAGTGATTTCACGGCGGCCCCTGAGCGCATCCCCGCTTGACTACTCGCCGGTAACACCTCCTCTGGAACTGATCCGAGCCTGGGCAGCATGGAAACGCTTCGTATGGTCAGCCAAACAAGCTCGGCGACGGACTGTAGCGGCAGCAAGACGGCGTCCACGATCTCAAAGTGGCATTGACAATTTCTCGTCTGCCGCGTCTGTTGTTGCAGGACCTGCCTCGACATACTCTCGAAGCACACAGTCCTCTGCCGTAGCGGCCGCAGTAACGGATCGCCTGCGTGCACAGGTTGAGCTTGCTCTCGAAGAGCGTACACGCATGGCAATTCGTGCAGGCTTGCAAATGCTTGCCAGGTCTGAGGAACGACGGCTACGCATGCTCATGGGCCGAGGGTTTCGTGCACTTCAGCATGTGAGCCAGGACGGGTACGGGGCATCTCCCTCGGCTTCGCCGGCGCCCAGTTCTAGGCGAGAACACCCTCAAGAGAGAAGATCACGCGCAGGTGCTCGTCTGGTCAAGGGCGTGCTCTGCAGGTGGCGAAGTCGGATGCTTCGCAATAGCTTCACGCGCCTCCTTCGCGCCTCTGAGAGCGATCTCAGAGTACAGGGTCTTGAGCGCTTCAAGCATCAACTGGCGCACGTTATTCTTATACAGCTGGTCGCACGCAAACACAAACTTGCGGCCTTTCGTGCTTTTCACAAACTTCGCGATGCTGCAACGAAAAGGCAACATCGCGCTGTAGCAAGCGCACAGAAGCGCAGAGAGGTGTTACGGTCAGCCTTTCGCGTCAAGCGTTTGCGAATGCTGGCGGCGGGCTTTCGAGCCCTCTCGACCGATCCGCGTGCTGAAGCTGGCATCGATGATGCCAACAAGGCTTTGCGTAGGACGCGCAAAGTCCTTGCGGCCGTCCGAGCTCGCGTTCAAAGGACTGAGTTGGGCAAGGTGTACACGCTGCAGCATACCGGTCTCTCGCTTCTTTGTGGTGCCTTGCGCAGCTTTGAGCGACGCCGCAAACAGCGTGCCTTTCACATGCTCTTTGCAAACGCCGAATTATATGCGCAGGCACGGTCCTTTCAAATTTTTCGTCGATGGGATTTGCTGCGTGCCGAGCGGCGGACCCGGCTACTAACAGACTCGATCGAGGAGACGTGCACCACATTTGCGGTGCGCAGACTTGAGCAAGTTCACAGAGGCCATCGGATTGCTCTCTTGCTCACGCGGAAACGATTCTACTCACTTCGGGCAGGCATGGATGCGTTTCTGCAACGTACAAAGGCATCGGGTTCAAGTCAAGACGCTCAAAGTCACTCACGGCTGGTGCCACTTCTTCTTGAGCGAATTCTCTTGCGCAAAACCCATATGGAGACTCGTGCCCTCAGGAGTGCGTTTCAGAAAATGCATCGCTTTGCTATGCAGCGCTGGTATCAAGCAAAGATACAAAAGCTTGGCGCTCGGACATTGTCACGGCGCTCGAGGTGTATCTGTATGGCGAGCGCAATGCGCAAACTTCGAGGTCACGCACAACAAGTAAAGCTTTCGTTAATTGCCCCCGTACGCTCTGTTCGCAGCGGGGACCTTCGAGGCCATCCTCTCCCCGTAAGAATCAAACAGACCGAAGTCAGCGATTTGTCAAAAGAGATGCAATCCAAGACCAAGGTGGCCACGATCATCGTCATATGGCGCACGTGGCGTCAGGGAGCGCTTCACCGTGCATTTGAAAGGCTGAGGACTTTTGTTCGCTCTCAACGCGTCCTGGCAGAAAGGTCTGCACGTATTTTACAAGGCGCGCTCTCTCGATGGTCGAGGTCTTTGCTCGCACAAGGCTGGGTTGCACTGCGCAGTCATGCAGAAAGTGTGCGCATGCAAGAGCGAGCGAGCAAGCAGGTCGCACGTATAGTTCGTCGATGGCAAAATGCCGCTCTTGCTCGCGCGTTTCACAGTCTTCGCCGAGAGGTATTGATGCGGAAACAGTCTCTCTCTGGAGGTGCAAGTCTTCTTGCAGCTGCAGTGGGCAAGTGGAGGTCTGCAAATCTACACAGCGCGTTTTCAAAATGGCAGTTGATATCGGCCCGTGCTCGCTGGGCAGATCATGGCGCGTGTACTGAAGCGAAAACTCGAGCGGCCGTCCAACTTTGGCAGCAATTTACGCGTCTCGAGAAAACCCATACCGACGTGCTCGAAGCATTTCTCAAATGGAAGCAATTTGTGAACAGAGGCAAGCGACAACATTCTCTCATCCGTAAAAGCCTCTTGCGGATGGCTCGATCGCATCAAGCGCGTGCCTTCCAGTCGTTGCAGCGGCACGCGCGTGAACAGGAAAGCTATCGAAGAATGCTGCACAGGACCCTTTCGCGCCTAGGTAACTTAGAGAAAGCACGGGCGTTCACAGCATGGGCAAAATACTCGCAGCAAGCTTTGGCTTCTCAATCGGCCAGTCATCGATTGTTCCGCTGCGTTTATCGCTGGCAGCGTACTCGTCTTGTCGCAGCCATGTATCAGTGGAAAATTGCCACTGCCAAAGGCGTGTCGCGGGAAGCCGTCAAGAACGCTGCAGCGCGTTCAGTACTTTTGCAGTGGCGCAACCAGGCGCAGCGTCGCTGTCGTGAAGCCATTCAGCAATGGAAACTTGCCTGCACTCGTGCCGTGCAAATGGAGCGTCTCTTCCGTCGCACAATTGGAAGATGGAGAAAGCTAGCGCTAGCGCGAGCCTTTCGTTCGTTGGCGATCACTGCGTATCACTCTCACTCACGCATCGAGCGCATGCGTCGCGTATGTCGTCAATGGGTGCAACGACGTCTGCGCTTGGCGTTTTGCATGTGGCGCGCCAGGACGCGCTCAGCAATGATTCTCGAAGCCGCACTTGAAAGGTGGAAGCAACAGCAGTGCGGATCAGCTTTCGCCCGATGGCATTCTCATCTGGACCTGGAAACGCAAAGACGAATCCTTTTGAGACGACTTCTTACCCGAGCATTGCGCAATCTGGCGCTTCGTCACTTCCGCATTTGGTGTGCCTCTGCACGAGCTACCTCGAGGCGCGGAGTGCTCCTTGGCCGCGTCTTTCGTCGATGGCAGGGCTTGCGTCTACGAGTTGCTTTTCAGAAATTGCAGAGTCACACAAGAACCAGCCAAAGGCTTGAACACGGACTTCGAATGATCAAGCACGGGCTGTGGCGTCTCATGCACGCTTCTTTGCGCTTGGGCTGGGGAAAGCTCCAGCAGCATGTGGTGGTTCAACGACGTTTGGAGAGTCTTTTCAAGCTTCGGCATCGTGTAGTGCTCCGCGACGTCATGCGCAGACTCGGCAGACGGGCCGTCTGGCGAGCTCAGTGGGCGCAACGATGGCAACGAACACTTCTTTCCATATACCGTTTCCACCTGAGATCTGCATTTTCAAGCTTGCGCGCACACATGCGCCGCGAGATTGCTGCTGATAAGGCACTTATGCAGTGGCGTACACTCCGTTGCGCTAAAGCGTTTCGCCAATGGAATCAGGCTACCATACGCGGACGACAGGAGCGATATGCAGGCACAACGCTGCGCCGCATTTTTCGAAGACGGATCTTGCAGCGCCTAGCAAAGACGTGGAGGAAGTGGTCCGGTCTTGTGCGTCGGGATCGTGGTCGGTGTACGACACTCGCTGTTGCGGTGAAACGCTGGCGCAGCCGACAAGCGGCGCGTTGCTTCGAGCAATGGAAATCTTTTGTTCAGAGTAGACGTGCGTTGCGTCGATACATATTGCAACGAGCGCTTCGATCATCGCGAGCTTCGTCCGCCGAAGCTCTGCGAAAGCTGAGAGAGCACACAATGCTTTCGCGCCGTGCAGACCTGCTTGCGCGAATCACGAAACGATTAGAGAGGCGTAGCGTGATGTCTGCACTTCACGTCTGGAAAACACAAATTCGCTTGTCGATGCAAGCGAACGAGCACAAGAAGCGCGAGATCACTAGTGCTGCTCAACGACTTGGAAGGCTATATTGCCGTAAGGTGAGTCGATTCTCCTTTGCATTGTGGCGACGGAACATTGCTGATCAGCGGGCTTTTGAACACCGGATAAGATCTATGACGCGAGCACTTTCTCGCTACACCATTCGCGAAAAGCGTCACGCTTTTGGAGCGCTGACGCGGCGTGCGCGGCGCCAGTCGCTTGTTGAGAAGTTATTGCGTCGTCAGTACTTTGCGCTTATGTCGAGCGCGTGGCAACATTTACGGTTCGTATCGCTTCAACAGTCTGCAATGCGCTCCGCGATGAAGCGCGCTCTTGGTTTCTCGCGCAGACACTCGTTGCGCTTGGCTTTCTCACGCTGGCATCAAGCCATCAAGCTCTCTCAATGTCGGAAGAAAGCCCTGAAGCGACTTTGGAGAGTTTGGGGTCGCACTCGCCCTGTTGCACAGAGTTTCATGCGTTGGCGCGATCGTGTCGTTTTGACCCGCTTTCAGAGCAGAAGCGCAGCAGTGCTGCTTGGCGTATTTTCTCGCGTGCAAACGCGTCGCATCAGGAGCGCCTTCATGGCGCTCAGTGCCGTGCCAATCGCATGCGCGGCTCCCGTGCCGCATGGTGACACAGATGAATTGACTGAGAAGGTCACTCATGCGACCATTAAATTGGTCCGGTGTGTGAATCGAATTGCGCGTGGCCAAATGCAGGCATCATGGCTCAAGTGGCGCACTTTCGTGGGAATGAAGCGTGTGCTGATTTTACGGGGGTCTTTCGTCGCGTGGCGTGTCGGAGCCGCGACGTCTCTATCGCAACGTCTACTTGCAGCTCGAAGAGCAAATTCGCGGTTCCATGCACGCTGTCTAAAGTCTCATTTTCTGGCTTGGCACGACACTGCAAGTCAATCACAGAGACTGTCGAATGCGCTCGAAGCTTTCTCGGAGCGGCGTCGAATGCGTCTTGAGCGTTCCGTATTCGAGACTTGGGTTAAATCGTGCATGCTCTCCCTCTCTGTGGCTGACTTCTCGCAGCGCCAACGCACCCGTGACACGCGACGTGTACTTTCGCAGTGGGAATCTATCGCAGAACGTCATCGCAGACTCCGCGTGGTGTTTACCAGAAACGAGATGCGAGCAAAGCAAAAAGCCTTGTCGCAGTGGGCGCGCGCGAGCATGTTGATTGCGCAAGAGCAACGCGCGCTACGTATCGTCCTTCTGCGAAGCACAATTCGAGCACAAGAGCTGTCACTGCGACGTGCAATCAAGATGTGGCGAGATCATGTGTACGAAAAGCACAGCGTTGTTGGCCGTCGCGCTTTTCTCTTTGCTCGTTTGGAAAGTTTTGCGAGTCGAGCGCAGCTGCAAATTAAGCGTCGAGCTTTGGTCGCGCTGCGGTCCAGACATGCAATGCGCGAAAAGCAGGGACTTGCTTTAGCCCTCTTTGCAAAATTTAGAACGCTTGACCTTCAAGGTCGAGCGTGGACGCGTCTTGTATGTCATACACGCGAGCGTCTCTTTGCAGACCGTCTCTCGTCTCTGACACAAGCGTTTTGGCGCCGTCATTTACATTTGGCGTTGGAACGGTGGACCACATTGGTTGCAGCAAAGAAGCGTCGCGACTTGATGCTGCAGCGCGTTCTCAAAGACTGGAGTCATGTGCAGATGCGCTCGGCGCTGCGACGATGGCGCCTGTTTACTCGGCACTCGAGCAAAGCCATTCTTGTTGCAATGCATATTCTTCGTTGCGAGCGTAAGTCCATTCTCCGGTGGTCACTTTCTCAATGGACGAGCAGAACACGTGCAAAGAATCAAATTGCAAGGGCCGCCATCTCTCTCGTTGACTTTACAAGGCGTGCTCTGCTCACTGATGCATTCTCTCGTCTATGGCGACGCGTCGAGCGAGCTCGCGCCTCCAAGCGGATTGGAAAGCTTTGGAAACGAGCTCAGATCCGCCAGTTTTGGGTACGATTGATGTCTGTTGCATTTTCGCATCGGCGAGTCGTCCTCTCGAGCGTACTCACCCTCGCGCATGCGCGAATGCGGCAGAGATATCTTCAATTTGGTTTTGCGGCCTTCAAAGAGTTCACATTCTGCGGTCGGAAGCGCGTGCAAGCAATATTGCGATGCATTGGGATCTTTCGGCGTGTGCAACTCAATAGTGCAATTCGAGTCTGGACGCGGCGTGCGCACCAAAGTCAACGTCTGGAAAATGCGCTCTGTCGCGCAGAAAGAGCCTCCACATCTCGCATCCTTCGTGAGTCGTTCTACAAACTTGTGGCCAATCGATGGGTCTCTTCGGCCAACCAAGACGTGTCTCAAGTTATTGACTTGGCATGCTCTAACTCCACTTTTGGAGCCGAAATGACTCTTCAGAAACATGTTGCTATGCTCGCGGGCGTGAACCGCGCCAGAGTCAGTGTGGAGATTGCATTGAGCGTTCACAAGGCACGCGCGCGCGGCGGTCACGTGGTTTATGACATCGAAAACCGGTCAGGTCGCATCGTTGCTTCGGTTGACATCGCCCACGAAGCACTTCCAGAAGGCGCAAATGTGCGCGTGCAGCAGTTTTTGCGACGTGTGGGGGGCATTATGGGCCGCGAGTGGATGAATCGCGTCTCTCGAAGAGGTTTGCAACTGCGCCGGTGTCTTGCACAACGACGAGCGCGACTGCTTCGTTCTGGATTCGCAGCTCTCCTTTGCGGCGTAGCTGAAGCAAGAGGCGAGCTGGCGTACGCAAGGGCGCAGCATGAAGCCGATGCGGAAGCGCAAGCAGACCGCGAGCAGACGCACGCAACATTTTGGGAAAGGTGGAGGCTCATTCGCGCAAGTGTGAGCCTCGTTTCCCTGATCACACGGTTCCACATCAAGACGAGCAATCACTTTGCGCTGCAACATGCCTTTTCCCTTCTCGTTGCGCATGCAGCCTCGGCTCGAAAGGTGGAAATGGCTCTGCTTCCGGTCGGGCTCGCCCGCATCAAGCTGCAGAAAGCCGACTTGGTGCGAGGGTTTTCACGATTACGAGCGCACAGTACGATATTGCGAGCTCAGGAGCGCTGGTCCAGAATGCTTTGTGCATCGCGAGAAACAGCGCTTTTGCAACGGTGTTTCGATGCCTGGGTACAATTGCATCTCGGAATGAAGCGACTTCGAAGGCTGCTTCTGCGAAACAAGCAAACCGCTGCACAAGCGCTTGCCCTGCACAAGCTGGCCAATATTTGCCGAACGAGGGGACGACGCGCACGTCTTCTTCGAGGGTTCTTCAAATTGCATCAACATCGCAATTTATACACTTCACGCGCAAACTTGCTGTCTTCTTTCGAGCGCATCATGCTCGCCCAGGACGAGCGCGATCTTCTCCGCAGCTGTTTTGTTCGTTGGCGCGCACACAGTCATCGACTAGCGAAGGCAAGACTTTGCAGTATGTTGGAGCTAACGTCGGGCGGATTTGAAGAGTCACGCCGGCACAGCGAGATGTTACGACGCAAAGTTTCACTGAGCATGCACTTTGCTCGTCTGAAGGATTCGGTCGCAAGGCGACGTGCTGAAAAGGCGAGGCTTCTTCAAAGGTCCTTTGCCGGCTGGGCGCGGCACACGCAATGGCTGCGTGATGTGTCTACTCAAGGATCTGTGAAGCGATCGATTCGCACAGAGCGGCTCCTGACAATACAGGCTGTTTGGGTGGCTTGGAAGGCGACTGCCGTCGCTCACCGGGCGCTTGGCCGTCTTGTACATAAGCGCTCGCGATATTTGCTCAGGCAAGCCCTCGACTGGTGGCGTGCTAGGACGACCGCAAGACAGGCCACAATGAAAGCTCTTGCGAGATGGGCGCGTGTGGCCCAGACTGTCGTGAAGCGAAACGCACTGCGCAATTGGCACAGACTTGCAAGGGTGCAGACGAGACGTTGTGATGCAGTCCTACGATTGCTGCGTCAACGCGGGTATGCCGCTGATGGAGGAAAGAAAGTGCTGCTTATGCGCGCTATGGCAATTTGGCGAGAACAAAGCATAGTTGCGCAGCGAAGCCAGATCATGAAGCGGCAGGCGCGGGGAGCGCACGCTGTGTGGTCCGTCGCAGCGCGACTTCGATCGCTCCCACAATTGCGCGATTGCTTTCAGCGATGGGTGTGGCACTCCGAGGAGAAGAAACTATCAGATCTGCGAGTGGCTTTCTCGCAGTGGAGGTGTGGGTTCGCGTCAAGCAAGTACAGCGAACGCACGCTCCAGGCCCGGGTTCTGTTTTGGGAACGAGTTCTTGTACCGCATCGGCGTCTGCAGAGATGTTTTGAGGCATGGCAGATTTTTGCGCACACACGTGCGACAGCGATGAAGCTTTATGCGCTTGCTGCGCGTCGTCGCGACGCTGCGCGGACTAGAGCAGCGTTTGCTGTGTGGAAGGCTGAAAGTGCTCGTGCGACGAGTTTGCGACACACAGTCCAACGCGCGAGGCTCGGGCGAGCTTTGGTGTATTGGCGATGGCGAACGGGCAAACTTCAAGCTGGAAGGCGCGCGCTGCGAATGCTTGCTCTTCGGCGCGAGCGGAGGGCGTTGCAAGGCTCATTCACTTTGTGGCGAGTTTACACGGAGCGTGTGCGTGCGATCATGTTCAAATTCGTCTCGGAGAATCTGAGTGTGCAAATGGTCTCGGCGCTGCAAAACAAGGAGAATGAGGTGAATCAGTTGCAGCTCGTGCAGCAAGCTTCTGAAAGTACGCTGAGTGAAGTGAAAGATCGCGCAAAACGCAAGATCAAGTCCTTGTTGGAGGACAATGCTCGTCTACGCGAAGCATTGCTTACTCGCGGACAAGAAGCGGAGGCCCTGGAGCAGCAATCGGACGAAGAACGGCGTGCTCTTAAATGCTGTGAGCTGCAGCTGATTCGTGCAAAAGAAGAGGCCGCTGAGCTTCGGCGCAAGTCTCACGTCCTTTTGTCTGCAAGCGAGGAGCTGTGTCAGCTCCAAGAGTACGTGCACGAGCTAGAGGCGTCAAATTTTGATTTGCAATCGCGCCTAGAGCAAGCGCAGCGAAAAGTGCATCGTCAAGACAAGAAATTTAAAGCGATGCGAGAGGAGGCAGAGCTCCTGCAGCTCAAGGTCCATCAGCTGTCGTATATTAGTCGCGTGGAGCGGGAGAGCTTTTGCAGCACACTGCTCTCGAATATGTCCATGGAGGAAGTCTAAGTCTGACTGTCAATGTTCTGGCCGCAGCGAATGACACAAAGTTGACTGCCCGCGAAGTCAGTTAGTCAGCATGCCCTGAAAGTGCTCCCTCCTACTTTTGGAAAATCTCGGTCTCTTCTCTTCTTTTGTGTAAAATAATAACTTACATGTAGTAGGATGAATTCTAAACAGGGACTAAAAGAGCGGCGTCCAAAGGGTGTCTTCGATGTGTCGCAGCGTTTTGGCGAGCATTGGAGAGACTATTGTACTCGAGTCTATTGCTGCAGCATCAGGCAAGCCTCGATTAATTTGCATAATCTGCAAATCACGGGAGCGCGCTGACTCGTTGTTCGAGGTGCGGTCGTTTGCGTCTCCATTGGCAGGTATAGGTTCTTGAGCAGACTCGTCAATGCTCTTGATGGCCTCACGGAGCTTGCATTTAAGCTTTTGTGCGCGCTGAAATGCATGTTCCACTTTAGCATGGCGCTCTTGCGCATATTGAAGCGCTTGCTTATGCGCAAGCTCTCGTTTCTCACGTTCATTGTCGTGCATCTGGTGGACGACCTCGAGAGATCGCAAGCGGATTTCGCTAAAGCCCTTAACCTCATCTGATGGCTTGCTGGATGCACCTGGGATTTTGTGTCCGTTTGGGGGACGCTGCACTTTGGTAGGCCTGTTTCCTCGCGTTCCTGGTCCGTTGCTCTCGATAGTCGTGGCAGTCTCCGCCTTGATTGCTTTGGCAGCTGGAAATGCTTGTGTGCTTCTTCGAGATGCGGCACTGGTGCTTCGACGC
The DNA here is from genome assembly GCA_000818945.1 of Schizochytrium sp. CCTCC M209059. Lineage (NCBI taxonomy): Eukaryota > Bigyra > Thraustochytrida > Thraustochytriidae > Schizochytrium > Schizochytrium sp. CCTCC M209059. Next base: position 266,647 of record KN805399.1, read on the forward strand.
GCAACAGAATTTCTAGATTGGCGCATAGACGCTACTCTAGCTTCTCGCATCGACTCGTACCTGCTTTCTGTGCGAGAAGCTTCCTCTTGTGACATTGCGATAGCCATTCGCGCTTGTTCTGCCGCAGCTTCGCGTTGCAATTTTTCAAGCTCAGCTTGAAATACTGCGTCTGAGGCTACCCGAGGTGAACTTTTCTTTGTTCGGCGTCTTCCTGCACCTCGCTTCTGATTTTTTGTGCTAGAAGGGCCAGTGGGAGTGCCAATTGGAGATAAGAGGTCTGACAGGTCATACGAATCGCTGCTCGCTTGCTCTTCGTTTTCGACGCTGTTGTTTGTGGGTTCGACAGGTTTGGAATGTCGACGCCCTGGGTAAATGTAGCCGCGGCGACGCTGCACGCGAAGTGCAGCCTCGGGATCCACTGAAGGTTTCTGATGCATTTGTGTATCTTTCGAAACTTGCGCAGCTTTACTTCGCTGCTGTGCATGTCTCGAATTTTTTGCCAAAAGATAGCTGAGACGCGCGAGGCGTTTATGCTCGTCGGTATCTGGGTCGTCATACCCGAGCGTGCGAGCAAGAATGGAAGGGTCGAGGTCTTCCTCATGTTTCCGCGCAAAGCGCCTCAGCGCATTGCGACCTGGCGTTTCGATTTTTTGAGTGCGTCTCAGCTCATGAAGAGCTTTCTCCTTTTCCTCATCCCAGCTGTCGTCGCGCTCATCCGGGTCGTTGTAGAAACTTGCAAAAGAACCCCGGCGGCGCATGGTTTTTTTCATGGTTCTTGCGATGCCGCGGTATGTCTCCGCATTCAATAAATTTTATTTCGGAAACTCTCTCCGTCGACTCTTGCTGTTCTGTCGCTGCTTGCGAGAGCTACGGATCGTTCATTGTGCAATGCCATGCCGGACCGCGCCACAGAGAGTTCGTTCCCAAACTAAAATACCACAAAGTACACACCTTCCTTGATTCGATGATTGAGAACTAGAAAAAGAGTCCCATCGGGTGAAACCCAGCGAGTGATAAAGCAAGCAAGCAAGTAAGCGAGTGAGCGATGTGAAAAGAACAAATCCCAATAAGAGATTGCCGCATACTACGTAAATAAGTAAGCAAGCAAGCAAGCAAGCAAGCAAGCAAGCAAGCAAGCAAGCAAGCAAGCAAGCAAGCGAGCGATGTGAAAAGAACAAATCGCGCAACAAGAGATCGCCGCGTACTACGTAAATAGCCACCAAGCATGGCAAGGCAAGTCAAGGCAAGTCAAGGCGAGTCAAGGCGAGGCAAGCAACTAGCTGTTTTCTTTATTCTCTTTATGCAAGAATTAATCATTCGTCTCAAATCTTCCAGGCTCTTTCTTCATTGAGAGCCTAGCGTCGTTTCAAGTTGGCAGTGAAGCCGGGATCTTACTTTCGGTTGATCAATTTGTTAAAGATGAAAGTTAGGGGTGGACTTGGAGATCTCAGACTCCTCGGCGTTCATGTCAGCCTCAATGTCCGCAAAGAGCGGGGTCGAGAGGTAGCGCTCGGCGTGGTCCGCAACGATGGCGCAAATGTTGGTGCCAGGGGGAGCCTCCTTGGCGATGTCAAGAGCAACGGCCATGGAGGCACCACCCGAGATGCCGCAAAAGATACCCTCCTTCTTGGCAAGGAGCTGAGCGGTCTCAATGGCGCGCTTGGGGTCGACCGGCATCACCTGATCGTAGGCGCCACTGGACTGGGCCTTGGCGAGCAGGCGGGAGATGAAGTCCGGGGTCCAGCCCTGGATGGGATGGGCGGAAAAGGCTGGGTGTGAGCCAGCAGCGCTGCCGTCCGGGTTGCGCTCCTGGTCCTGGCCGCTGGTGAGAAGAGCCGCCGGTGCAGGCTCGCAAGCGACAATGTTGGTGTTCGGGCTGGCAGCCTTGATGGTGCGGCCAGCGCCGTAGAGAGTGCCGCCGGTGCCCCAGCCGAGAACAAAGTAGTCGAGGTTACGATCCGCAAAGGAAGAGAGAATCTCCGGGCCAGTTGTGCAGGCGTGGTAGTCGGCATTGTCGTCGTTGTCAAACTGGCGAGTCTGGAACCATCCGTGCTCCTCAGCGAGCTCCTTGGCCTTCTTGACCATACCGGTGCCCTTTTCGGCCGCAGGGGTGAGGATGACCTTGGCGCCAAGCATGCGCATGGTCTTGCGGCGCTCGACGCTAAAAGTCTCGACCATGGTAATGACGCAGTTGAGTCCGCGGGCCGCGCAGACCATGGCGAGGGAGATGCCGGTGTTGCCGCTGGTGGCCTCAACGACGGTGTCACCGGGCTTGAGCTCGCCGCGACGCATGGCCTTGTCGATAACGGCGAAGGCGAGGCGATCTTTTACGGAGGCGAGGGGGTTGAAGTATTCGAGCTTTCCGTACACGTTAACGCCCTCGGGCGCGATGTTGTTGATGCGCACAATGGGCGTCTCGCCAATCGTCTGCAGGACATTGTCGTACAGGCGGCCGCTCAGCGCCGCGGAGGCGTGGATGCCACGCGCCGCGACGGCGCGCTGGGCGGCGACGCGGACGCCGCGGGACGCAGCCTTGTGCAGCATCATCTCTCCTTTCCTCCTTCCCTCGACGCGCGAGCGGGCGTGCGTGCGTGTGGGCGAGCGAGCGAGTGAGCGAGCGGGCGTACGGGCGAGCGAACGGGTGAGTGCGGGCAAGCGAGCTGCTCTCGAGTACTTTTGCGCGGCGCGGTGGAGCACAGCTTTGTCGGACGCTGGTCGCCTTCGTTACGAAGAGGATATTCCAGTCACCGCAAGTGCATGGGCGGCGCTAACTCGCAGCCCACCCCTCTTCTGCGACGTTGGTGCAAGCTCCTCAGCGACTCCTGCTTGTCGGCTCTTCATCGCGCACAAAGGGACCGTTAGGGGGCTATAAAAGAACTTTAGGCTGATGACGTTTTGCTTGCATTTGAGTAACTACTACCTAGACCCTAGTAGTAGTATATACTAACTTCAAGCGTCTTATGAAGCGGAAAGAAATGGTGTAAAAGCGGCGAGATTAGACCTTTTTTTTTTTTTTCTACAGGTGCGGATGGCCGAGGCTCTGCAGGCTGGCCGCAGTTGCCCTAACGTTTACATTAGTCAGCGCTGGATGACGAAGATGGAAACGTTTTGAGATGGAACGTTTTGCTACATTCTCAAAGAATGATGATTAAGATAAGATACGCTTGCGTGCGCTAAAGGGATAGATAACGCACCTTTGGCGCGACGCGTTCGCACGCCACCGACATTATACGGAACTGAGTTTATTCTTTCTCAAGTTGAAGCAAGCAAGCCAGTAAGTGAAATGTACCTTATCGGCTTTCTGGTCATCCCCGTAGGGTGGGCGCAAGTCCGTCTACCTAACAAAGGATATTTGTGATGGCGAGCTCCAAACATCATCCCGTGGCGACAAACCCAGTATACATTCTCTTTTCTCGATCAAGCATGTGAAAAGCTGGCATCTTTTATTTGGTTTAGCAGTAAGCTGGGCCAGCTACATCAAGACTTTCTAACGCGGGCGTCAGGCCTGGATCAGCAGTAAAGTAATCGCAAAACGAGGCTCCGTTGGAATAATTATCCAAGACAGCGAATCTGCAGCCTGTTACATTGCGGCAAAGAAGCTGACAGCTTTCTGCCGTCTCTTCGTGATCATGGGTGGAAAACGACAGATAGTACTCATGTGAATTGTTGTCATTCTCCCAGACGTAGTTCACACCAATCCAGCACGAAGCTCGCGTATCAATTGGCGCATCTGTAGGTGCATCCGTAGGCGCAGGAGTTGGCGCCGGTGTAGGGTGAGGAGTTGGAGCATCAGTTGGTGCGTTAGTCGGCGCGTCCGTAGGAGCATCCGTAGGCGCAGCTGTAGGGGCATTCGTGCAAAATCTCGATCCCGAGGTCCACCTTTCGGATGCAGTAGAAGCAGCTTCCCGCAGCTCGCTCATGAGGTTGCATTGCGCAGCTGCGTTCACGCCTTCCCAGGAGCTCTGCGCACGAAAGCTCCAGTAGTTGCAGCCCTCGGTCTCGACACACTTGGAGTGACACTGCTCAGGGAGCTGGATGCCTGCGCCGTCTCCAAAGGATCCAAGCTTGTCCTTTGCCTTTGCTTTGTTGATGACGTACTGATGATAACATCCTTCTTTGAAGATTACCGGGCTCAACGTGGGCGCCTCGGATGGCGACTCTGTGGGCGCCTCGGTTGGTGCATCTGTCGGAGCATCGGTTGGTGCCTCGGTTGGAGCATCTGTGGGCGCGTCCGTCGGTGCATCGGTTGGCGCGCTCGTGGGGCTTGGAGTGATGCCAAGCAAGCTGGTCTCACACTGATCGTCGATCAGTTGATCCGCAAGGGCATACCAGCTCGCGTATTCCTCGACCTTGTACAAATCCACTGCAGGTCTAATCTTCTGGTATAGAGACGCGCTACCCTGCTCGTTTCCGACACGGACAGCAAGGTAGTCGGCCACTCTGCGGATCTGCTTGACAAGCACTTGCGTGCACGCCTTGGCGGCCTTTTTCGGATACTTGTTTTTTTTGTCGTAGTTTTTGCAAAGAGTGGGCAGACGGCCATACTCCCACTCTACGTTTGGAACGTCGTCACCAACGTGCACAACGATGGTAGATCGTGTGTCGTGCGCCAATTCGGTATCAATTCTCTGCGTCTCTTCGATTATGCCAAGCGCGGTCAGAAGCCCCAGAGGCATGTTGGTATTTTGCCGCTGCTCATCCGTGTGAAAAATGCCGCCAGCAGCAATTGCGAGGTCCAAGACCGAGTCAAAGTAGGCGCTGCCGTCATTATTGACAAGCGGGAAAATTTCATTGATGACCGTCGAGTACTCGATCAGGCCAAAGCGTGCATGGCCTGCCCAGCGGGAGGCAAAGTCAAGAACGAACTCGTACGCTTCGGCAAGGTCCTCGTCGCTGGTTGTGAGGGATGCATCAACGACGAAAAGAATGTCTACGGAATCTCCGCATCCCTTGGGCGTGACTGCTGCATTAACGTCGCATACAAGCTCGGCAACACCGGAGGCAATCGTCGACTCGTCAGTGAGATCAGATGGCATCTCTACGTAGGCGTCGAGAGGCGCGGAAGGGAGGATCGGGCTATCGCCAATGGGAACGTAGATAAATTTCATACCATCCTCGTCAACGAGGTCAAGGAGCTGAGCGTGAATGCACTCTTTGATGGCTTCGTCAGAGAAATCTTTGGCGCTGGCAATGTTGGAGCACACGGTGCCCACGAATCTCTTGCTATAGCGCGCGAAATTGACTGCGCCATCGGAGATGAGAATGATGATCTCGGTGGCACCACGAGGGTTCTTGTTGATCATTCGTCCAGCAAAGTCGATCGCGTAGGGCACGTTGGTATCGGCGGACCGAGTGATTGACATGGACTTGATGAGGTTTTGAAAATAGCCACTGTTCTTGACCTGCCAGAGCTGCCTCGTCTTGTGAACTTTATTACTAAAACTGAACGCCGTGACACGGTCTTGGGATGCGGTAACGCCGATGTCGAATTCTGCAGCGATGGCAAGCGCGATATTTTGAGCGAGGCGGAAGTTATTTGCACTGGTCGATGCGTCGAGCATCATGACAACATCATAGGGGGCGCAGCTAGAGCTCGGGCCAACGCCGACTGCTTCGGATGCAGCGTTTCCAGAGGCAGCCAGGCCCAGCGCTGCCAAGAGCACTGCGGCGGCTCGGAGCATGCTCTTCATGATTCTTGATCTTGGCCAAGTCTCGAGTTTCGGTTTTGCTCGCCATTTGGGGCCAATATCATTTCCAACTTGTCTTGCGTCCGCTTTTTTTTTACCAGTCTCGAGCACGCGCCCAAAACATATGTAGAAGGCTTCTGGCTCCCTTCAAGTGTCAAGATGGTAGAGTGAGCATTCCTTCAAGTGTTGTATCCATTTCCTGCTCGAGTACCTTCGGCATAAATGGATCGATATATATCTCTATAAAGACGCAACTAGTGAGATGGTGCTTCTTGCAGAGATAAAGGACGGTCGTTTGCTGAGTGGATTGGTTGGTAGAAGTCATTTCCTAGCCTGTCCAATCCCAACTTTTCAGGCATTGCATGCGTCCAAGGTCAGCAGTGAGATCGTCTGACTTCGATGCGCAAACAACTGCAGGTTGCAAAGCATCCCTCTTCCATCGCCCGGCTTTCCGCCTTCGCACGTTGCGCGTTCCGCCTCTCTCGCACTTTTCCGGCCGCACTTTCCCTCGAAACGTCCCGTGCAGACGCGACCGCGAGCGCATAGGTTCAATGAATCTCAAACAGTCCAATCGTGTTGTCACTTGGCAAAATGGTAAAAAACTTTCCCCGCTGGCCAAGCGAAGACCATTTCTGTGGCGAGGCGGGGAGAGGAGAGACCGAGGCCTCGCCGGAAAGGCAGGCAGGGTGCGCTTCACGAAGCATTGCCCCGCCCATCTTCCACTCGTCGGATGATGTGACGGCTAGGCGCGCATAAGCAAAGAAGTGTCTTCGAGTCAAAAAGATAAGTAGTGCGTTACGACGAGATCTCGCGCTCACTGTCAATGTGAAGTACGACGCATGGACAAATGGGCGAATGGACGAACGGACATTCCGCGACGAGCAGAAGAAGGAGGGACAGGATGGAAAGGAGAGAGGCGCGTCTACATATATGCCCGCCTGTCTATCTGTCTGTCTGTCTGTCTGTCTGTTTGTGTGTCATACGAGCGCGAAGTCAACAATTTCAGGAGGAAGACCGGCGAGCTGGGCATAAAAGTTGGTCAATGAGAAGTGGGGCAAGCTGGGTTTTAGACGAAGCCTGCAGGCTGTATGGCGGGCGCCGCTGCCGCGCGAGAGAGGCAGAAGTGCGCTGCTATTCGTGGCGCTACGCAGAGTACATCACCACAGAACGTCTTCCACCGTGACAACGTGCGTAAAATGCGATACAAATCAATGGCAATGGTTGAGCGATTAGTACGAGAATAAAAACAGCATTGAAAAAAAAAAAAAGGGAATCGAGCGAAGAAGAAATGAGTGTGAATTTAGTCATCATCGGGAAAATCCCGTAGGTAACGCATCACGCAGCTGACCCTAGCACGTCAATAAAGGGGGCCTTCATGCCAGCAAATCGTCGAAAAAGCGTTCTTCAGCCAGGTAATCACTCTTGATTGACTCCACTTCTAGCAAGTTCACAGTTTCGGCGGTCTGGTGTCGCGTACATAGCACCGTTTCATGTTTTTTATTTTTCAGGAAAAGGCTGTAATTTTTGGAAATTGATCGTGCGACGGCGGCCCTCACGCTCTAGTCTTTCCACTCTTCTTGCAAAGGTTTGTTGCAATGGCTTGTTGCTTTACACACTGTCTCACTTTCTGAATTTCGCCCTTGGAGAACTTACACATACGCTGTCACATCGCTCTCGCTCCACGATGCAAAGGTAGAGAGAGCTTTTCCGTGTCGGCCCCAGAAGTCGCAGACAACGCGACTGATTGCACGTGTCCGGGAAAGAACGTATTTAGGGACTGTCTGTACTTGTCCCATTCGTGTTATACGTGTGCGGCTATACCGGACCTGGTGGAGCTTGTGCGGTCGTCGCGGGTGTCACGAGCGACCAGCCAGCTTTCAGACAGCTTTCCTCTGAGCTTCAGGTTGGGACTCGTTCAATCTTGTGCGACTTCGACTGGCAGCGGCTGCGGCGATTGAAGCGGTGTGGCAACGGCTGTGGGCTGTGTTCGCGTGGAGATCGACCGCGTTGGAAAGCAGTGTTGTGATGAATTGCACAGAGAGGCAAATGGGACCAACGGACATTGACGAGTGGCCATGTTGAAAAGCATGCAAGAAAGAAGATGAACGTGAGAGTAGCCAGCAACTTCAAGGAAGAAATTGAATAATGAAACGTTCAAAGGAACGAGCCGCTCTGTTCTGTCAATTAGTTTCGCAGGTCGAAGCAAGATTGCAAGGAAGCGGTTGTGAAACTATGGAACAAAAAGTCGAGGAGCCCTGTGACAAGACAGTTTGACCCAGGTCCCCGTTGAGGGACTTGGGCTGAGCTGCTTGCCGACTCTCAGGTCACGTGTGAGGTTTCCAAAATTAGGGGGTTCTGATTTGAGGGTGAGGAGCGTCGGGCGTTTGTGCTCCATCATAATTTTCTTGATCACCTTTTTAATCGTTGAGGGTGAGTGGGGGCGATTTGTAAAAAGAGGTTCGCATGCAGTATCTCGAAAGAATTCGTCAGCGCCTGTGAGCGGGCGCGACGTGTCAGATGATGTACAACAGCGCGCTGTAGAGGGCTTAGGTGTTTGGCCCAACTAGTGCACAATTTAGCGGTTGATCTCGGGGCCAATGTCAAAGTCCTTGCCACCAAGAGCGCGGCTCTTGCGGAAGGCAGCCCAGCAGGCATCCGAGACGACCGTACGTAATGCGCCGCGCTCAAGGTGGAAGAGCGCTTCTGAGGTGGTGCCACCGGGGGAGGTGATGTCATTACGGAGGATCGTGACGGGGTTCTTGGAGAGCGACGAGTAGTGGGCGGTACCGATCATGGTCTGCTCGACAAGGCGGGTGGCCAGGTCGCGGGGGAGACCCATGTGGACGCCGCTGTCAACCATTGCCTCCTGAAGGATGAGGAAGAAGGCCGGACCGCTGCCGCTAATAGCCGTGGAGGAATCGAGAATGTCTTCGTCGTCGACGCGCTCCTGCTCGCCGCAGGCCTCGAAGAGCTTGCTGATCTTGGTCTCGGTGCTTTCGTCAACGCAGGGGTCGCAGGTCCAGACAGTCATACCCTCACCAATGGTGGATGGCGTGTTGGGCATGGAGCGGCAGACCTTGTCAGTTTCGAGACCGGAGCGCATCATGTCCATGGTGAGGCCGGCGATAATGGAGATTGCGGTAAAGTTGCGGTTTTCAGCGGGGGTTGCCTTCTTGATCTGCTCAAAGACAGTCTTGACGGTGCGGGGCTTAACGGCGAGGATGACGAGGTCGGCCTCCTTGAGGAGATCCGCGGCGCCTCCGACGGACTGGAAGGTGGTGATGTTGTACTCCTTTTCGAGGAGCTCGCGACGGTTCTTGGCCGGATCGATGGCAGAGACATCAAACTGCTGGGGGACGCCCTCGGGCGGATTCACAAGGCCCGAGATCATGGCCTCGGCCATCTTGCCGCCTCCGATGAAGAGTGCCTTCACCTTTTGGTTGCCGGTGCTGGCGTTGGCGTCGCTCGAGGCTCTCCTCAAGGAGCGGCGAGCCTCCATGCGGCTGACCTGCCTTGCCTCGGCCATCGTGGACGTGAGCGCCCTCGGGGTCGTGGCGGTCGCGGCTGCGGCGCCAACGCGGGTGCGCATGATAGGCGCCGCTGAGGCGCTGGCCACGGGCACGGCCCTTTTTGCGAGGAGTCCGAGCATCGTCTTGGGTGGGGTTGGGGCTTGGAGCTGCTGCTGTTGCTTGTGCTTGCTGCTGCTGCTGCTGTTGCAGTTGCTGTTGCTGTAGCCTCGCGGCTGGTTTCGATTTGGTTTGGGTTTTGCTTACGACGCTCTCGCGCTCCTCGCTCGGCGCCCGTGCGAGTCGATTCGTTCTTTCTTCTTTCAACCCCGGATAAAAACTTTCAATCCCCTCTCCTCTTTCCTCCCAACTTCCCCTCGTTTTCCTCGTTTTTTCTTTCGCGTTCATCGACACCATTCAAAACTTGTTCACTCGGCAAATGGACGGATGTGGACTGGCTAAAAAACCTTTTTTTTGGAATAAAAGTGAGAGACCCCCTGTCTGAAAAGAAATCGATAAAAAACCAAACAGAAATTAAATAGAAAAATCGAAAAAAATAAAATAACGCCGCCGGATCCGCCCTCGCAGCGGATCCGCTCCCGCGCGTCCGCAGCGAGCGAGCGTGCCTGCGCGCGTTCGCAGCGGCGCGCCCTCCGGTGCCTGGCGGCGTTCCGGGGAAGCGGCGCAAGCGCGGCGAGCTCAGGTTGGGCGGCGGAAGAGAAGAGCCGAAGAGCCTCAGCCGTGGCCGCTCCCTCTCTCCATAGTGGTACGTATACTATCTATCTACTATCCATGCCAGCGCCGCCACCGTTGCAGTAGTTCTCGAGGCCGCCCAGGGAAGAGAAAGAGAGCGAGGCAGGCGGGCAGGCAGCCAAGCAGGCAGCCAAGCTGCGCGGCCAGCGCTGGAGCGCGGGCTCCTCCGCAATCGCCTCGCGGCGGCCGTCGCGGCGCGCGCGAGGGGAGCCAGGGCGGCCTCAGGCTGCTGGCCGCGGCCACGGCCACCTGGCTGCAGCAGCGGCAGCTGGGCAACCATGGCAACTGGCACGGGCGTGTCGCTCGCTCCTCGCCAGCCAGCCGCGCCCCTGGACGCACGACGCCTGTCCTCGATGGGACACCCACCGTGTGTCCGGCTCCCCCCTCCGGCTGGCTGGGCCGACTGACTAACTTAACTGGCTACACAGACGGCCGCCGATACCGACTTGCAGCGGCCATGCGTCCACTTGTCCGCCGCGTGTGAGCCGACTTGGCCGCACTCTGCGCGTGCACGCCGGCCTCGAGAAGGAATTCCAACCGGAAAAAAAGGAAAATGAAAAGAATTAAAGAAAGAAAGAAAGAAAGAATGATGAAAGAAAAAGGAAAGAAAAAGTATACCTTTTGATTGGCAGGCAGCGACTTGAACTCGCTCCCAAGATAAAGTAAAGAATAGTTTATAGTTAACAAGGTCTAACTCACCAAGCCTCTCAGGCTGCGCGCCCGTCGCGTTCCTTCCAGTTCCCGGATGGAAAAAACTGTTCCCGTGTTCCCCCGGTTTTCCTTTCTGGAAGATTCCGCGGGTAGGACAGTCTAGCGAGATGCTAGGCGCCCTTGGGAGACCCATCCCGTTGGTCTTCAGACCAATGCAGGTCCCCCGCAGTCACTGTTGCAGCTCCTTCGCGCCTTGTGCCGCCACGTTCTGGGGGAAAATTGCGCGCGGTCGCCACTGGTCGGCGGGGTGGGCCTCCCTGCACGGCGTACCCAGTGCAAGCGTAGAGAAGGTCGCCGCGCTGTGGGAGACTATTCGCCAAGAAGCCCTCGCTCCCAAGGGGAGACAGGCGTTGGGCCGCCCCTCCCAACCATGTCTAGTGATCGTCAATGGGCGACACTACGAGGCTCAGACGTCAGTGGCGGTCAGAGGGCTCGCGGCGCCCGACCAGAGCGAGGCTATGGCCCGCCTCCCCCCCCCAGCTGCTCCGCGCGTCCCACCCGTTTCCTTGGTCAGCCAGCTACTAGCGCTGCTCCGATGGCGGCGTCCCATGTCGCTCGGCTCGCCGCCTCCTCGGCGCTGCCGCAGCACGGCGCCTCGAGCCCGTGCTCGCGCTCGCGCTCGCGCTCGCTCCCTCCGCTCTGCCGGATCCCCGCGGGCGTCTCCAGCCGGCCGAGGCGCAGCGCTCGGCGCCGCACGCTCGCCGCACGCGTGCGAGCGTGGGTCCCAGCCGCCCGAACGTGAGAGGGCGCAACGTGAAGATGCGTTCAACTTTGGTTCCGAGAGCGGCGGGGTCCAGGAGGAGGAGAGGTTGTTTGCTCATCATGGCGATGGGGAGGAGGATGGCGGGGATGGTGATGATGGCGGTGATGGTGATGGTGAGGGCGAAGACGCTGATGGGCGGTTGAGACCAGCAGCTGTGCGCTGCGCGCGCTGGGCTCGGCTCAAGTCGCTGCAGGACGGGACGGCCGCCGCAAGGCACGGCACAGCACGGCGCGGCATGGCGTCGCGCGAGGCCCAGCCAGCATGCAGCTGCGTGCGGTCTTCAAGTTGATCTTCGCGCCTTCTGATCTTCAAACAAAAAAGGTGTCGAGTGCCGGCACGGGCAACTTGATGAACCTAGCTGGCCGAGCACAGCAAGCAAACGAAGCTTGCGACCACTGACTGCACCAACTCCAGTCAACTGTTCTCAAGAATTGGAAATGCAGCAGGTCTGCCAAGAGCATCGTCACGCGTGCCGGCCATCTTGGCCGCGCTGGTGCGAGACGAGGCCTACGATGCCATCATGCCACGCCATGCGCCCCATCCTAAGATCAGGGCGGCCATGAAGAGGAGAACTTGAAGAAGAAGCCCAGCAGAGAGCTAGCGAGCCGTGCCCTGCACGCGCGCCAACGATGCGACAGAGGCCGAGCGAGGGCCTCCCGAGATCCTCAGGACGCGCGTCCCAGGCGAGAGGCGCAGGGCCGCATCTTGGAGCGCTCGCGCAGGCTTGCGGACTTGAAGAGAACGGCTCGGCGCGAGCGAGCGTTCATGCAAATGGCGCGGGCCCGTGAATCCGGGGCGCATTGCCCGGAGACGCAACGCAACGCAGCGCAGGCGCGGCGTGCAGCAGCAGCAGCAGCAGCAGCAGCAGCAGCAGCAGCAGCAGCAGCAGCAGCAGATGCGTGGAAGCATGCACGCGTCGGCATGCGGGCTTTACAAGAAGCAACCCCGGCGGAACGGCTGTGAAAATTCCGCCGGCAAGGTCGAGACCGAATCCGGGCGCGATACCCGCCTTGAGAAGCAAGCAGCAACCGTGCGTCAGCGTGCCGTGCCGTGCCGTGCCGCAGCCGCGCCGAGCCTCAGGTCACCTCGCCAGGCTCCGGGGCTGCTGGCACGGCACGTCTCGAGACCGCAGTCGCAGTCGCAGTCGTAGTCGCAGTCGCGGCATGTGATGCGAGGCACGGAGCTCGCTTCTTGTCTCTTTGGATCCAAGATGGATGGTGCTGTACGCACAAGCTGCAGAGCAGCTGCTGCTGCAACACAAAGCGAAGGTGCTGTGGCACGACACCATGCTGTGCTGTGCTGCGCTGACATAATATCCTGCCGTACGGTACGAGGCTGGTCTCGCCTGCGAGGCTTGCATTGCTTGATGTTGCTGTTTGTTGCGCTGGATCTGCACAAGACGATGCAGCTGCAGCTGCAGATGCTGGCATGCGATGCGATGCGATGCGATGCGATGCGATGCAATGCGATGCAATGCGATGCAATGCGATGTCATGCGATGTCATTCCATGCCATGCCATGCGATGATGTGCGGGCCAAAGAGCCCTCTCTCCCTGTGCACGATCTTTCGCAGCCGCCAGACGGTGCTGATAACCCGCCCCGATCATCCGCCATCCGGTCTGCTTTGGCTCGGGAGACCTGTGTGGGACTCGCTTGATCGCGATCCTCGCGGCCAGTGGTGGTGGCAGCAAGCAAGGATCCGCGCCTGCGTTGCAAGCTGAGCCAGCGAGCGCTTCGCCTTCGTTCGTTCGGTTGTTCCTTCCTTCGTTCGTTCGTTCGTTCATTCGTTGATTCGTTCGTTCGTTTTCTCGCCGGCCAGGAGCGGCATCGCAGGCATGGTCGGCCGGAACCTGTGTTTTGCTCGCTCGGGACAGAGGCCATCGGTCGCCTCGAGGCGACTCGCGCCGCGGGCGCGGTCGGCAGAGGCGGCTCGGAGGGCCCGCGGCAGAGGCGTCGTCTCGGGCGTGGAGACGAGCGCTCGGCGAGAGGTGCCCGCGGCTCCGGTTCCATCCGGCCCTCTTTCCTTTCGCCCTGCCTTCAAGTTACGTCCCGCGTCGCCTCCGCACCGCGTGCTCTAGTTTGATGGCGCGATGTTGGATCTAACTGCCTCGGATCTTTGCGCCTGCTCTGCTCTGCTCTGCTCTGCTCTGCTGCTTGTCGATGCGAGACGATACGAGTCGCTGTCGGCTGCGAGACGATGCGAGCCCGGGGCCTTCCTCCACGCCACGCCTCGCCGTGGCCAGCCTCGAGGCCTGCGTCGGAAAGCGGGCACGCGCCGCGAGGGACGCGGGCGGCCGCGGCCCGCGAGGTCGGGTGGAGTGGAGCGGAGTGGAGCGGAGTGGAGTCGGCGGATGGGTGAGCGGGTGGGTGGGTGG